>CM076581.1:649952640-650552640 GCA_034641835.2 Pinus albicaulis
TTTGGGGGAAATATCAAAATTATATGCCATCATTTCACAGCATGCCAATTACCGTCATTTTTCCTACACATTACTTCGCCTCTTCACCGTTACTCCATGTTCTCATTCGCAAATTTTACTCTGTTCGAAGTCCGGTAACTTCGCTCTTTGCCTCTGAATTTTACCAAAGCTGGTGAACTATGGGAGGACTGACTATTCGACATGAGCTCGGCTCAATAGCTCTGCTTGAATTATTCCCAGACGCGTATCATATTTGTCAGCAAGCAGGCTGGGTAGGATATTTTGAGAGACTTCAAGAGTTAAATCCACAACAGGTCTTGGAATTTGCGCAAAATCTTCAGGGAGACCATTCTACTGTCTAGGGAGTCCGAATTCCGGTTTCAGAGGGTGAAATAGCAGAAGTTTCAGGTCTGCCGGTCACTGGTAATCGATGGTTTAGTCAGAAGCACATCATTCTGAATGCACAACAGGACTTTCTTTTGCTAGGAGAACACGTCGAGCTTAAAGGCTAGGGTGTTGGACTTCACTCATTGCCTCCTCCTTGGCCGAAAGTTGCTGAATTCATCAAACATTATCTCACTTGTGAAGGTCGCTATCAGGTAGTCTATCAACATGACTTTGTCTTAATGAGTCATTTACAACACGATAGACTAGTGAACATTCCTTACTGTTTACTTGGATGCATTAGAAATATGTCATATAATTGTAGACGAGTAAAATTCCCACTCCTTTCCCTCACCCATCACCGCCTTGTTCAGCTACTGATTCAGAGGGGTTTTGCTAAAAAAACCCTCCTCTAAACAACTTACCTCTACCTCCTGACCAAGCTGCTGAAATTCCTCAAGAAGCTGCTGAAAATCCCCAAGAAATTCCTGAAAGTTCCCATGAACAGCAACCAGAGAATATCCCTGACCCTCCATCAATTCCATCCAAAAAACCAGCTAATCCAGTTAACCTGTCTTCAAGTCCATCTCACCACTTAGCAGAATCATCTGATCCTACCGTCCATATTCCCAGTGATGAGTCTCAGGCCGATACACCACCATCTTCCTCTATTCGTAAAAGAAAAAGGTGAACCACAACCGCCTCTCTATAAAAAAGACAAACAAGGGCCACAACTAAAGCAACTACCTCTTTTGATAGCCCTTCTCCTAGGGAAAAACCCTCTCATAAAAAGAAAAAGCAAACTACTGCTTTTTCTACTTTCTTACGTAGGAGACGAATGAGGACATCTATTGAAGCATAAACCATTCCTATTACCCCTAATCCCACAACCATTTTGTTAAAACTCCACTCATCACCTCCCTTCCAAACCCCATAATTATTACCTATCTCACCTTGTGGCAGTGAAACACAAGAACCAGATGCCCAGGGTAACATGACACCATTTTCTACAGAACAAGTAGTTGTCCCACAAGAACCAGCTACTCAGTCAGTAGCTGCTCCACAAGAACTAGCTACTCAGTCAGCAGCTGAAACACAAGAACCAACTGCTGATGTGCAAAAACTAGACATCCAAGATGCTACTCATTCAGTAGCTGTCACAAAGGAACCAGCTCTAGCTGTCACACAATAACCAGTTATAGCTGAAACACAATAATCAATTCCAAAGAATGCAATTGATGCACAAGGCCCAGTCACCATGGCTTCCCTTTTACAAGAAAATGAGTTTTTAAAATCAGAATTAGAAGCTTATAAGCGAGAATTGGTAATGGAAAGGGAAGCCTTTGACAAGGAGCTAAATTTTTATACCCTGGCCCATACAACATCCATGGCAGAAAAACATACATAAAATGATCCATATAAAGAATATATGTGCCACCAATGTGGAAACATCTATCAGCAAGCAGGATATAAGATAGTTCAAGTTCCAATGCCGAGAGCATTTACATCTTCTGCAGTCAAAGAAGAATGCCCCACTGTTACACAAGAACCAGTAGGGCCTTCAAAAATTTCAGAAAAAGAAGTCAAGGTACAAGTATGCTGCCCTATTGTAATTGATTCTGCCACTCAGACCATACCTCAGCCTACCACTTACAATGCTGGAACACAAACTGAACCATGGAATGAGATGGAAATATTGAACAAGTGGGGGAAACAGTATGCTATTTCCCAAGATAAAACCTTACAGCAGCACAAATTGGTTTGGTAGAATCATATATATTCTAATTGCGAGATCTTGGAGCAGAAACTCCAACAATTTAGAGTCTACAAGAAAGAGAATAAAGAGCTAAAAGGCAAACTGCTCTTAATGTTTCAATTGGTACAAAAAATATTGGCTACTAGGAAAACATCTCTAAATTATTCTTTATTTCTCTCAGAACGCCTTGTTTATTTTCAATTGAAAGTAGTCAAAGACGGAAGACCCCATGAGGTGCTTACATCTGAACAGTTTGTGAAAAAATTTGCAGAATCTTCCACCAATAATCAACACCTACTATGTGAGTTGTACCTTCACAATGAAGCTATCCCTAAAAACAGAAAGATTAATCTCAACCCTCTTGTTGGTGATATTCAGATCAAGGCATTTTCCTCCTTCCTTGCTAATCAGATTACATGGCAGACTGATTTTCTTGCAACTAGGCACAATGAAGACAACCGCCTTCTCTGGATAAGGCCAGAACCTCAGAACCCTGCCATCTTTGTGGCAGAATATCATCAATTTTGCAGAAGCCAAGGATGATTGAACACATAAATCAATTACAGGCTTCAGTACTCCATGATTGTCACCAATTCATCAGGGCCAAAGAAACTGCTGCTCTAAGAGAAAACAATATGTTGTGGCAACAATCATCTAAGGAGAGGCAGGAGTATAGTCCTTTTAGCCCTACTAACCTTGAAACTGCATTGTCTAGAGTACCCAATTACATCAGATGTGTTCAGCAATGTGCTGAAAAGTGGATAGGGTACCACTTTCATTTTCCTATTTTATGGATGCTAGCAGAAGAATGTCATGCTTATTATAGGTTGGCTAACAAGGATGAAGCAACAACTTGGCAGAGATTACAAAATGTGCAAGGATTCAGAGCTTTAACAGATAGCACCTTCCATAGCTACTACCTAAGTAATTTGCATGCTAAAATCCAGTCTCCGGACTCAGACTCAGACTAAAGTTTCCTGAGGACATGCAACCCTTTCAGTTGGGGGGGATGTTAGGACCCCATAATGTACCATTTTGACCATACATTTTGTTATCATTTCCACTCTTTTCCAGTCCATATTTAAAGTTTATACTATCTCTTTCATCCATTTTTCCAAAGGTATATAATATTCTTCTCTTTACTATATGTTTAACTTGTTTTACATATAATTTTACATTAATTTCATATTTAATCATTAATCGAAGATATATAGTTGCTGAGACAGTTTGAAGACCGCAGATAATCTATCATGGTTGTCTGAAGACCACGTTGCTGAAACAATCAACATGATACGCAAATCCCATTGCTGAAACAACTCGTGATTTGCGATTTTTAAGCAGCATTTCAAGCATGATGGCAACAAGAAAATACAAGTAAGGAAGCTTTTACACGGGCCACTCTGAAGCCAGTACCATCGTAACCATTGTAACAACATTTTGCTATGGAAGAACAGAAAGGTCCTATTTTAGTATAGAAGATCAGATTGGGTTAAAAATAGGATTTCTATAATGTAAATCAATTGTAATAGATGTCTCCTCTTTAAAAAGAGGAGACATCAGCATTAGAATATAGTTAAAGACTACGGGAGGTTCACTTTGAACAGAGAAGGAACGTGGCTCTTTTGTAATATGTTGCTTTTGACAGATGAATAAAATTTTGTTCTGAGCATCTCATTTTAATTCCTTCTTCTGGGGAATCTTGTGAGAAGGAAAGGGCCTGCCTTCTTCACAAGATTCACCCATTTGTTCCTGTAGTTTGTTAACTGTTCTTTTCATTCATGCCTTGATTAAACTCTGTTTACTGAAGTTATTTACGCAGTATTGGAATTATGTTGTTTATTGCTGAAGCTTTGTTTCCATTACTTGTTGCATTGATTTCATACAATTCATTCTTAAGAATTTGTGGATTATTTTAATTAGAAATATTGTTTATGGAATGAGTTTGTGAAAGCTTGGTAATCAGAAATAGGTGCTGAAGATTACTACTTGGGGAATAGGGTCCTATTCTCTGTTATAGCATAATTGGTCTTCCTTTTTGCAGATTGATTTCCTTTCCTAGATCGCTGACTTTTTAATGTAATCCAGGATTATTTTAATGATTGTCTGCAATAGAAAGATTGTCTTTGTTGTAACTCAAAGTAGACTTCAGTTTCATTAAAGAAAGGTGTGATTAGTGTAATTTTTACTGTAACATTTCATTGCTTTTGAGATTGAGCATATACAGTGTGTGATTACCTTTGAAATAAACAGACTTCCCTGGGTTGACAATTTATGTAGCACTTGAATTGTTTAAATTGATAAACAATTAAAGTGACCAACATTGATGTCCTCTTGTGATTTACCACTTTTCCTTTGCCTTCTCGTTTGAAATCCCAAATATGCCACACTCCTCCAAGAGTGCTCCAAGAAAACTCTGTCCAAGAGTATGAGAGGGAGAGAATAGAATGAGGGCTCCAAAAAGTGAACTGAAAAAAAGTCTGTGAACTGATCCTCAGAAGATTTTTTATGAATGATACCTCTAATTTCTTCAATTTTCCATTATTTACTTCATTTTCCTCCTTACATGCAACCTATGACCTTTCACCTTCCTTTTATCCTATTTTCCATTATTTTCATAAAGAAAATGCCAATAAATTCCACTTTTCCTTTCCAAAACCTTTGCCAATTTCCATAGCCATAATAAACCATATAAACACTCAAACTAGGATATTTTTCCCAACATTCAGATTGGAATACATGTCCCATGACCAAGGTCTTATTATTTTTCCTTTATTAACTTTTACATGGATTTTTGACTAGGGATGTTACAATAAATTTGGCTAAAGTGGGAAACGGTATCACTATTATTTGGAAGGCGATTCTCACTTCCTTACCTTTGATTAAAGAAGGATTCTCTTGGAGAATTGGAAATGGCCAGAAGGTCAGATTTGGAGTCAACCCTTGGTTCAACTATGGGAATGCTTACGACTTCCCTCGATGCATGGTAGAACATTTACACAGAAATGGGTATTTTACCTTAAATCAACTGGCATATCAGGAAATAATGGATCTTTGGGCCCAAGAATGGATGTCACAAGGTTAATTGGAAATTGGTGAAGGTTACACCGAGGCTTGGAGGGAATACAACACTATAATTTTCTCATTGCACATCCACTTAATGGACAAGGAAGACGTATTGGTCTTAGACCACTCTCCATTTAGTGATTAAACTCTAAAAATGGGTTATATTCACTATTGGAAGGTTGAGAGGGGATCTTAGCTAGTGGTGGAAACCGCTTTGGAAGAAAAAATGGATAGCTAAATCTCAGTTTTTTATGCAGTGCTTGTTAGAGTAAAAGTGCCGACTTGGGATAATCTACATAAAATAAAAATAGAAGGTATGAGTTGGTTTATGCTTTACAAGGACGAGACCAAAACAATTCATCACCTATTCATTAATTGTTCCTTCATGAAGTACATATGGAGTATTTTCCACAACAAGCTTCAGCTGCCAGGTGCCTGGTAAGGAGGGAGCCTATTGGAGTCATGGAAGGCCTGGTTCAAAATCAGATAGCTTAAAAATCTTAGGGCGATGCCTCTACTCCTATGCCAAGGAATTTAGTTAGAAAGGAACAAGGCGATTTTCTAAGATTCTCCTTCATGCCTAGTTTGATCATTGGCACAAAGACTTGCAATTTTATCCAATGTACCCCCAAAATATTGACCCTCGATTGGTAGATAGGAAATTACAAAAGAGGTAGATAAATTGAGACTGTGAGTTTTTTTTTATGGGGCCTTTGAAAGGGAGGAAAGAAGATGTGTGGGGGAGAAATTATTTACTTATATGAGAACCATTTTTTTCACCTTAGAAATGGGTTTGGGAAGGAACTCAAATGATTACATTGAACTCATGGCACTTAAGAAACTAATTTTTTATTTTTATTTTTATTTTTTTTCCCGAAGGAAAAAGGTTATCCTTCTCTTCAACTTTTTGGGGACTCTTTGATTGCAATCAATTGGGTCAAATGGGTTCAGGGGTGTCACAACCATAATATTTTACCTTTAGTTGAAAAGGTGTTACATATCAAAGACACATTCAAAATTTTCTCTTATTGTCATATCTACAGGGAGCAGAATTGACAGGAAAAACACTTATCTAAAAAAATTATTCAACAAGATGATGGGAGATGGTCGATTGAGGAAAAAAAAGATGAATATCATTATGCATATTATCATCATCCTTTCATAGAGGGTGGCCCTCAACATCGATTTTAAAATATGAAACAATGACACTTTTTGGCTTACAATTTCCTAGATAACTATGGTATCGATATATTATGATTATGCTGATGTGAAACCTATTTTGGAACACTTTTATGTATTATCTGCAAGGTAGAAAATATTTTGGCTCTTATGAGTGCATGTAATGAAGTAACATAAGTAGACTATATGTCCCTTTTGGTCTATTTATCTTAATATTTGAATGCATTTACCAGAATTCATAAATAAAGTGTAATTTTGTATCATTTACTAATGAAATGAAATTACCTTTTTTTGAGGAAAAATAATTATATACATATATCCTTGGATGGGGTGACATTCAAGAATGAGGGGGGCGGGGAGGGGGGGGGGGTGGGGTGGGGTGGGAGTCAAAGATGATTTTTCATCACCTCACATGGCTAATGAGTTAGGGGACGTGGAAATACACACCAAACGAGCTTAAATGAAGGCCTGTGTAGCCATAGTGAGACCTCTCGATACAAAAATGAGGAGATGGAGACAAGACATATGTGGTATGTCCAATGAGATTAAGCATGTGGAGTGCATGATCTCAATGAATATTTTAATTCTTGTTCTTGTACATGTTGCAGTGGGTAATGAATATCAGTGTTCGACAGGTATGATATATGTAGTGGAGAATAATGGACCTAAATGGATCTAGGATGTAAGAAGCTAAGAAATAACATGTACAGTGGTGGAGCAAACAACCTATCTAAGTGCACACCAAGGAGAGGTTGTGGTCAATGTTCAGGCTTGGCGGGTTCATTTAGTAATAGGTAAAAATGTGTGGTGCTTTAGTATTGGTTTTATATCATTAATTTGGTTAACCTGCAGGGTTGCTGGCGGGGAAATCAGGCAAGGAAGGTATGCACAATTGTTTATTTCTTATTTTTGGTTTCCTTTGGTTATCTATTCTCTTTGGTGTTTGTAGTGGAATTGGTTCATTATCTTGGCCGGTGACTAGTGGTATCAATCTTGGTTTATTTTTTCTCACATCAGATATGATTTTAGTTTTCATCCAACAATTTTGGGTATTTATTTTTCTCATAGTAATGCTATAATGACTATAGGGATATTTTGGTGGTTTGTCTATAATCCTTTGGCTTGGGGTTGGGAAATATATTGAGGGCAAGGTTTTTTTATCATTAGTATTGGTGGTGCATTCCCTTTTTAGCAAGTGACTCTATTTTAGTCTTATGTCCTTGGTTGTGTGTTGTTGTCTAAGTGGTTCTCCTGCTGGTCCGTCGGTTAGTTTATGGTTGGGTGGTGGATGGTTTTCTGGTGGTTGGGGGACTTCAACCTTATGTTTGTTGGTGACGTTACTATCCAAAGGTGATTTGAGTTCCCTGTTTACTTATTAACTTTATTTTATTTTCAACTCGTCATTATTGGGGGTACCCCTAAAGGTATATGGCTTGGAGTTGGGTGTAAGCATGGAAGTGGGGGGTAATTTGTTTACTTCTTCTCGTGTGTTTGGTTGTAAATAAATTCATCCATGCCAAACTTCGTATCTATCATATATTGACCCTGATCCCTTGAAGTTTGTGGCGATCTCCTTTTTTCAATGGTCTACTTGGAAAGTTTGAGGCATGATGGTCCAAATCAGGGAATTCAATTGGTTTGTCAGCCATGCAGAAACACAAGGCTCATGTTAAAATGGGGGTTGCATAAAACCAATAGAGGGACCACTGGGGTCATACACAGATGCACCATTGTATAAAGGATTTTGTCTCTCGTTAGCGGGAGGTCACACTAGGACATATATAAGAAGAACCTACCCAGGTACAAATGTGAAACCTCTTCTCATAGGACCCCCCCCTCATACACCGAGGTCTTCACTGGTTGGTGGATTAAATACCAGACACAGGTCATATCAAGGGTTGGTTCAACCAATATATGAAAATGATGCATCTTTATTGAAAATGAAATTTTACTGGGGAAGATTATTTCGAATTGCCTTGAATCTTGCATGAACATTCTCCAATCTATGGAACATCTGCAGACACTTGCGAGATCTAGATTGAAGGATGGAAATTATTGAGAAAATCCGTGGCATTCCCCCAGTGGAAGAAAGAAATTAAGATGATCTAAGAGAATCTATCCAGGTTGCAAGCTCAGACTCGTATCCCTTAGTGTGATTGTGATATGGATATGGTTTTTTCTTTCCTTTGTTCTATTACTCTTGTATAAGGCTAGTTAGACCAATGTTTCAATTTTAGTTTCGATATTTTAGTTTCTCTTAACTCTCAATTGTCTCTCTCCTCCATGAGGAGAGTTCATTTTTTATTATGGTTTGGTTTCCTATGCGAGAGACTAACTTGAATTTTGTAACCCTCAATGCACATTCTAGTTTTTTCAGTTAACAAAATTCACCCCACAAAAAAATAATTATATACATATATATTATATGAATGAATTATATATACGATACAAATTTAATATGATATAGAGGCAGATTTCACTTTATGTCAAATAACATTGTCAATAGAGATATCAAATCTCCACAATATTTATCATTCTTAAAATAAGATTATATTTTCCGTTTATGGTAATTTAGAAATATAAGTTTAATAATAAAAAATTGTTAATTTAAAGAATAATTTTATATAATAATAATAATGATTTTTTTATTAATTACGAAGATATCAAATTCAAAATGTAAATGATATAATAATAATAATAAAATTAATAATAAAGAGTAGATAAAATTTTGTTAATTAAAAATAGATTATATATATATATATATATATATTGATGATAATGATTGTTTTTATTGTCAAAATTATTTTATAGGGGGTGGTAGGTGTTAGGTGGTTTCACAGGATATGAACAACTAACTTACTTATGGACTCACGGAAGGGTTAAAAACAATCATGCTAAAGCTTATGCTCTTCTTCAAAGTATCTCTCTTGCCTCATGTCTCTCTCTCGAAAATTATTATTAGTGGGAGATTCCAAGATCGTCATCAAACATATGTAGAATGGTTCCTCCCCTCCAACCCCAAGTTAAGTACCATTTTTAAGCACATGAGAGGGATAGGTCACATCCCACGAGTGTCTTAATTTCAATTATTAAGGCACAATAATATATTAATATCCCAAGTTGGATACCCCTGAGGACAAACAAATGATATGAATTAATGGATCTCGGTAGAGCGAACCAATACCTTGATTCAGATTGCATACTTCAATTAGCCTTGCATCACTTGGTGTGTTATGAGGTCGCATCGATGCTCTTGTTTCCATGAGTTGGTATGGCTCTTTTATATTATCCCATGATCTCTTTATATAGTTTTTCCTCCCCCCCATTCAAAGCTTTGTATGGATAGTATCATTACAATTTGTGGGGGTATCAACTAGCTCGTGTTCCTTGTTTGTTCAAGTTTACTTCTTTCAATATGGCTTAGGTATCATTCACAACTTTTATTGTGTTATGCTTCTTTTTGGGGACCAATGACTTTTAATTGTGGCGAGGATGGCAGCCTAGTGGCAGAAATCCTAGTGTTCTTCTCCTCCTTCCTGTGATGATGGGGACCCCCTTGACAACATTCTTTAGCTCCACATTTGCACTCAATAACTTCCCTCACAATTGAATTTGATAATGGATATTCTAATCTATCACCATCAGAATTTTCAAAGAGATGACATCAATGTAAATAATATTCGCAGTCAAATGTTACAACCTCCAATGTAGCGATTGATACAATACAACAAGGCCAAGTGCCTCCTTGCAAGTAAATATTAATGCAAGTCAAATTTTGTGTTGTTTTAGGATTTTTTTCCCAAGTGTACACCTTTAGATACTCTGGTTTAGAGAACTGGTGAATGATACTGAAGTGTTATATAGTCTTGCTCTTTTATTTAGTCTTTAGAAGACAATAGCTATCTTTACTCTTATATAGAAAATGCATATCTCCGTCGAATATTCAATAAAACATAGTTTTTTCTAAAAATTCAAACATTCTTCGAGTATTCGATGACACAGACCGATCGTCAAATATTCGACGCCTATCAATCGGAGTACTTGTCGGATAATTGACGCCAAAATCGACAGACATAAGCGTCGATAGTTTAAAAAACTTGTTAGACAGACTCTCTCATCTGTCACATATCCGACGCTTGACTGCCGACCTATGAGCATCAGAGCGATAACACTCTTGTCGCATAATTTAACCATATCGCCGATTACCCAATGCCTAAATGTTAGTTTTTCCCATCAGAAAAAACAACCTATGTGTCGAATATACGACTGCATACACGCGCGAGACCTATCGGATATTTGACGTTCAGTCAGTTGGGTATATGAAGATTTGTAGCGTCAAAAAAATGATTTCTAAACATCGGTTTTTAATGACCATTTTAGAATTTTTATGTTTTTGATAATCAACATCTATATTCTCAAATATCTGACGGTTACTAAACTGTCGACTATTCGACAAAATTCCAATGAAAATTTGACGAGCACCAATGTGTTGGATAACCGACGCCGATAAGTCGCATATCTGACTAATAACCATCGGATTTTGGCCCCATTTGTACTAGTAAAAGTCTTTGCGAACTCTATAACATGGGAAACCATTTTTATTGGGGTTTATTCAACAATAAACGACAAATGAATGAACTCTTTTTTCTTTTTTTCTTTCAAATATATCTAGCCAGTCAAGGTATTACCTACAAACTTCAACAAAAAAATACATTTCTATAACAAATTTTGGCAATAATAATGGCTTACCTTGAAACCCATATATTAGAATTAGCATATTACTTTCTCTTTATTCATGCATACCTTTTCCCCATAGGAAAACTTGTGCATGTCCAGATATACAATGAGGTTCTTGTCCAATTATCATGTATTTGATTTTCTTCACAAGAACATATTAAATTAGACAAAAGTTTGAATAAGTGTTATTCTTCCACATCATAAAATTCCAAAATTGCATTGGTTCTTGATTCACATTTAATTTAGGATTACATGGAAAATTGCTAAAGTTATCGCTTAAAATCAAAGCTATTATGAGATATGCCATTGTGAAGAACCTTTTTGTCTTGGATAATTTGGTTAACTAAAAATCTAATTCATTAGAAATGGTAATTAGCCAAGTTGAATACACAATCCATTTTGTATGTCTAATAAAGCATATAGACAATGTATTATGGAACTCTTGCTATAGCTTCTTGGCCCATGACACATGCACAAAGCGAACAAAAGTATTTAAATTATTTTTGAAACGAATGGATTTCTAGAACTAATAGATCAAAATAAACTTGGTGACTCAACAAAAATAAATCTGCAATAAAATTTGATTCACTTGCTTCTGACATCGTGAGACTATACTAATAATAATTTCACTACAAACTTTTACTCAACGACAAAGAGACCATAAATAATTTACAGGAAAACAAGTAAAACAATACAGATACAATTGATTTCACATACCTATGAATGAGATATAGAGTCACACAACAAATGAACCACAAAGTACCAAATACGCATATCGTAAAATATGTATTTTTGTTCAAAAATTAAAACATACAATTCTTAGAATAGAGTTTCGATTCCAGTAACTAGAATAAAACCATTAGTAGCGAAAATTCTCTCAAAATAACTATGAAATATAGCAACATGCACCCCCCCAAAAAAGAAGAAGGAAAAAACCAATGTTTAACAGCTGACCAATGCAACTACTGACACATTACGTGTTAAAATTACACCACAAAAGCATTATAAAACTTAGAACAATTGATTTATGATTGTTAAGCTAATGAAAAAAACACACTAACATGTTATATTATTATTCAAATTATGTCACAAAATCTATATACAAATTAGACCCTTTGATTTAAAATTTATTCCAAAGAACCAGTATGCAGAATAAAAAACACAATTTTTATATGACATAAAAAGATTTCATGTACTTTTCACATATAAGTGCTTCGATATCGATATGAAAGTATTAAGGATAAAGCGAGCACAAAAATCATCAACCAAAAATGGAAATTCCTGCAATCGCACTAGCAATAGATAATGCCATGTTAATAATTTAGAGGAGAGCTAAAGCAATATCTAGAACGAACAAAAGCATATATTGTTTGTCGGTCTGCTATGGTCCAAATGCACCAAAACGCTCCATAGAGAAGCCTTGTGATTATCAGGAGCTCCTATCGATACCAATGTTTTATGTTGAGAATATGGGAATATGATACAATGAAAATGAACCAGAAATGATGCACCTATCATTAATGTTAGTATCATATCCCCATCTTCTCAGCACATAACATTATAATAAATAAAATGAAAAATTCAAATACAATCATGAAAGTACACATCTGCATTCATTTTCCCCTTCGCATTGTGCTCTCACAATTTTTTCTTCCGCACAACACTGAATTTTAAACAACATAACCCACTTAAGATCAATCATTCGATATAATGTATCACACAATTTCATATTTATTTACCTGCGTATGTTTTTTTTTGTAAGTTAGGCAAGATTCTATTGATAATACAAAATAATATACATAAAATATGTGGACCAGGGATATATAGTGTTACTTAGCCTACCTCCATCCGAGTCTGGTTCAAAATTACCAAAAAAAGGAGCTGCCCCTCTCGGGGAAACCAACCCTTATAGGTCCTGAGAATATCATTGTCCTCCTGTTTATCTAGTAAACTAAAGTAGGCGAAAAAATCCATAACAGACATGCATAAACATACTAGAAACTGGAACATATCCAAGGAGCTACCGAGTTCCTTTTCCATCATCTTCTTCTGCAGGAGTTTCTTCCAACATTAGGCATCCATACTCTCGAGGATGGCTTCATATTCCGCGGTTAGGAGAGGCGAAGAGTCTGAGAGTGCTGCAAACTCGTCCAGGGCTGTCGCTGTGTCGTCTCGACACTTGATTCCATCCGAAGAGATATTCCAGGCCCCATTGTCCTCTGCTTAAGGGAGCTTGACAGGTAGACTAATAAATTTCCGCAGCAGGGGAGGCGGAGAAACCAGAATGGTTGATTTTCGCCTTCGTTTCCTGTCAGTCTGATGGCTGCTATGAGAGATAGGAGGGACAACCTCTGGGAGAGGGTCTTATTTGATCTCTAAAGCTGGGTTGTTGATGAAGGGAGCAAGGGCAGAGGGTCTGGGGCTGATAGTTTCCTCCATTATTGCTTCCATTGAATGAGTGCGAAGGGAGTCACTCTGAGTGCATCCCAGAAGGGTGCCTCTTCCTCTGCCTCGGATGGGTCGCATACGCTGACGAGGAGGTAGTGCAGAGAATAATAGAAGAATTATAGGAGGTAGATTGAGAGTGATTAGGAGAACAGGATGGCCTCGAGAGAGCGCGACAACACGCAGGCTGACTGAGCGGACAAACTAGGCGAGGAAAGGTGACCAAAAGAAAATGACAGGCCATGCATTAGGTGGATCCATCGGGTGGTAATGACCTTCGGCGAACAGAGTAGTCATTAAAGTTCAGAGTAATGACCTCAAACGACGGCAGGGTAGATGAGAATTCCCCAAGAGGCCAACCTTGCGCCATTTAATGGCCTTCTCCATCAACCAACGTGCCATTAAGGTGGGAATACAGTGATGGGTGCCCTCCACATTTATCGCCAGCTACCGTGTCATGTGAGGGACCCATGTCAGGAGTGCATCAATTGTCACCTACATCTAGGGATTTAACTGCATATGTTTATGCCTCAAGCACAAAATAGTTACACGTGGCCGTTATACACAAAAATGAGAAGTATAGGGCTAAACGACATTGTGAATGGATGCCGCTACCAGAAGAGAAACCTTGCAGTACATACCCAGAATATCAATTGCATAGAGCTATGGACCTATGAAAAATAGAGGATTTGTGTACAACGACAAAGCATAGATGAACACACCCTCGACTTTCAATTGTGCCTGATGGAATCTCTAAATATTGTATAAAAAAAAACATAGATTGGATATTCCATCCACACTCAGTTGAAAATCATTTCTTTTGCAATATATCATTACTATAGAAAACAACCAACGTTCAATCAACCAAATTTTTTTGTTTTTGTTTTTGCTCCCCGCAAAGAGAAACTTGTACCCACATGCATTTGCTTATATCATTAATCTGGGAAACAATCAATTTTCAACTGAACACGACTTTTGTTCCTTGAGAAGAGAAACTTGTCTTTATGCTCCTCGCAGAGAGATGAAAATTGAATTGAAAAAAAGTAGCCAGTTTAATTATCCTCATCGTTATCTAGATACACTGTTATAAATGCAATATTGGCACCATACATCTAGGAGAAGTGACAATAAGTAATTTAACGCAATGTGTATCCGAATACGAATAAATTACCATAATTGATATAATAATAATAATGAAAATTGAATTGAAATAAAGAAGTTTATGTTATTTCCTAATTATAATTTAATCGTCCTCATCATTATCTAGATACACCGTTATCTAGTCTAGATTTTTAACCATCACAATGCCTTCAATGCAATATTGACACCGGAAATTCAACAAAACTGACAGTAAGCAATCACAAAGAATACAAAACAATTACCATAATTGCTATAATAATCACAATTGAATTGAAATAAAACATCCATCGCTATTCTCAAATCAATTGCTATAATTTTGAGAAATGCCACGTGTAAGTTATCCTTTTCAATCCGAACTAAAAAATATTTCACATACTTTTCACACATAAGTATATCGATCTCTATTTTCAAGTACTAATGATAAGGCGAGTGCAATAATCGTCTGTCGAAAATGACAACAACCATATAACTAATAGATAATTCCATGCTAGTAACTTGAAGAAGAGTTAAAGGAATATATACAACGAATAAGACCTTATATTTCTTGTCGATGTGTTATGATCCAAATTCACCAAAATGCTTTGAAGAGAAGCCTTATGATTATAAAGAGACACTACTAGATCACAATGTTTTGTGCTGAGAATATGGGTATATGATGCAGTGCCAATGAATAAAAAATGATGCACCTATCATTATTGCTAGTATCATATCCCCATCTTCTTAGCACATAACATTATAATTGACAAAATGAAAAATTTGATCAACGAAGAGGACGCCAATGACAAAGATGATGATATCATGGCCATTGACCAATGTTCGCAACAATAACACACTATCAAAGCACTCACGTAATTCGAAACACTATGAAAAAACTCCATATTTCGTTTTGCAATGCTCAAGTGTAAATCAGTTTTCATAAGTAATCTTCTTACAAACATATACAATTTATTTAATTAAAGAAAATACGTATTTAAATAAGTCCCACTAAAGATAGAAATCTGTTTTATTATATGAAGCTTTTCCTCGTGTGAAACCCATAGCTTATATTGTAAGTCATAGAAGTTATAGTAGTTAATTGTAAATAAGTATTTGTAAATTGTTGAAAAGAGAAAATTTTACGAAATTGCATTATGCACCACTCACTCACCCACACAAACACATAGTAAAAACCATGCACAACGAAAATTAACAATTTTAATCATTATGTTCTCCCGCAAATACCCTGGACTTTGCAAAGATTAATAGTTATAAAATCAAAGCTCTACACAATTTCCCCCCCGCACATCCTTCATACTCCTCACAATAAAATATATGTGTAGAAATTTTAATACAATTATGTATTGCCTGGATTCTCCCGATCTAAAAATTATATGCCATTTTTAAATACAAAATCCTTCTACTAAATTCTTTACGGAAATTTAATCACCAATTGCAAACACATGAAGAAAGATCAATCACACATAACACATATGTTTTTACCAGGAAAGCATAAAGCTAAAAACCCCACTATCATATATTATGTATATATCATGGATAATGAAACAATATCATACAAAACTCTAATCGAAGAGCTCTCAGTACAATAAACAATCATCTCACATCGTCATACAAAAATTGGCAAATACATGCTCCAATTTACTGCCTCCTGACAGCCTGCCTCCACTGCGCAATCCCTGTTGATCACAATCCCTGAATGAATGAGATCCTGCTTGCCTTGACTGCGCAATCCTCATGGGCACATCCAATGTGTGTGTGGTTGCATGAGTGCACCCACTAATTTCACAACAGATAGTCAAATTGTCCCTTTCACCTATCTCTCAACTGGGTCTCCACTGTATCTGACATGTATGTAGTTAACAATAGTATTTCTTTAGTTGCATGTGAGACCACTGCTTGTCAACTAATTAAATAATTAATTCATTGATCTCTCATTAGTGTATCTTTAGTTACAACTAGTTACAACTAGCACAACTGAGTTTAACTCACTTAACTGAGTTAAACTATTTTAAAACTCACATAACTACACATCCAAATCTGTTACAACTTCGAATCACTCAGTTACAACTAAGTCCACTTGCATGTCCCACCAACCAACCTTAGAACTCAAAATTCCTTCAGCTAACTGGTTTGCCACTTTAGTTAATTGAAATCAAGTGCTTCAAGAGAACAGATTAATATTTATTTTCCAATTATTATTAAGAGATAGTAACAATCGACATGCATTCTATTTTTAGACATGTGATCTATAAATATAATTCTCCCATACATCTAAAAATAAAATCTCATCTATAAATAGAATTTTCTCAACCATCTATAAATAGACTCTCGTTATAAATAGAATTTGCTCAACATTCTAAAAATAGACATACACCTAAAAATAGCCTGCGGGCCCCACCTAGTGTAGGTGCTTAATTTTCACTAGGATCATCATCTTGTTGAATCTCAACACTCCCTCTCAACAAGAAATGAATTATCCCTCACACCAATCTTGTCTCTATGGTATTCGAATTTGATCCTAGTGAGCACCTTTGTCAGAATATCTACATCCTGATCTTCCGTAGGAATGTACTGAAGCAACATGATCTTCCGCTGCACACAATCTCTGATATGATGATACCGAATATCTATATTCTTAGATCTATCATGAAACATAGGATTAATTGAGAGTTTAATGCAAATTTGATTATCACAATGAATCACTGTCGGATGTAAATGAATACCAAACAAACCAACCAGGATCTTTCTCATCCAGATAGCCTCACATGCAGCTTGACTTGCTGCCATGTATTCCACTTCTCCTGAACTGAGTGCCACGAATCTCTATTTCCTGCTATAGATCCGATACTGAAGACCCCTCCTGATGTGCTCTTTCTTTCCGTTGGGCTGCCCGCCCAATCTGCATCTGTGAAGCCATGCAACTTCACCTCATTTGTCCGTCTGTACCATAAGCCATACTTAGATGTGCCCCTGAGATATCTCAGGACATGCTTGCCCACCTTCTAAAATAGCTTGGTAGGCTTAACCATCGCTTGACTAAGCTGGTTCACCGCATAGCATATGTCCGATCTTGTATTTACTAAATACATTAACGAACCCACCAACTGTCAATAGACAGTAGCATCCACTACCTCTCTAGATGTAGCATCCTCTTTCCTCTAGTTTCCTGGAAGAGGAGTATCCATGGGTTTGCAATCCTCCATGTGAAACTTACCCAGTCTCTCCCTTACATACTTACCTTGAGACACAAAAAGTTCACCATCTCGCTACCATATTTCCAATCCAAGAAAATAATGAAGGAGGCCCATATCCTTCATATCAAACTCCTTAGCAAGGTCCTCCTTGCATGAGTATATCAGCTGCTCATCACCAGTCAGTATTAAATCATCAACATAAAGAACAATGATTAAAAGCTTACCCTCCACCACAATCTGGTATACGTTTGCATCTACCTCACTCTTAGTGAAGCCAAGTCCAATGAAATAGCCTTCGATCCGAGTGTACCATGCACGAGGTGCTTGCTTCAACCCATACAACGCTCTTTTGAGTCTGCACACATGCGACTTGCTGCTAAACATCTCAAATCCTTCAGGCTGCTCAATGTATACTTATTCCTCAATGATCCCATTAAGGAACGTAGTCTTCACATCCATCCGATGAATGTGCCAACCCATCTACGCCGAGAGAGAAAGGATGGTCCTTCTGAAGAATACCATGCGATAGGTTAAAAAGTTTCTTCATAATCAATCCCCTCGATCTGTGAGAAGCCCCGAGCCACAAATTTGGCCTTGTATTTCTCAACACTCCCATCACCAGCTTTCTTTACCTTGTAGATCCATCTTGAACCTACCACTGATTTATCAACCGGCCTTGGAACAATTTCCCAAGCACTGTTTCTGACAATGGAGTCATACTCCTCCACCATTTCATCTACCCATGTGGGCTCCTGCACTGCTTCCTAAAAGGAAGATGGCCCAGTCATAATACATTTTATCATAAGAGCCATGTATCTAGTGAATGGGTTAGGAGACTGTCTCTGCTGTGCTGTGAAGTAGGGACTCCTACATTTTGTGCCACATCAAGCTTCAGCCTCTTAGCTTTTATGGTATGCTTTTTTCCAGTTCTGATGTTTGGCTCTACGTGAGTGGAATCCTCCACTCCATGAACCTCCTCTTATGGCTGATCCACATCTAGAGACTCATCTTTGGGAACCAAAAGTTCCTCCTCTGCATGTACGTCTAACTCCCTCTCAAGCAACAAATTCATGGATTTTTGATGGCATGCCTTCTTACTAAACCCACATTTCACTCTCTGTGCTCACATGCATCAAAAAAAAATTCCCAAATTAAAACTCAAGGTCTGGTCAATTCTAGTTTTATAATTCCAGACTGGAAATTTAACTAATGTGGAAGCTTCTCTTCCAATAATTGGGTTTTAAACTTTATAATAACCCTCCTCAAGAAATTGAAGTCCACATTTCAATCCACGCATTTTACAGCCAATATAATGGTCAATAGGCTTTCATTGATCTGAATACTATTCGGACCCACATTTCCTTAAGATGTATATATATTGACATTCATGCTATACATGGAGTATCGCTTGACTTAAATCAAGGTGCCCACACATATTAATATCCATATCAATGCATCAACCCAGGCATAATTAGTCATTGGACCCACCTTATATATATATATTGACTAGATTACTTCACACTTTCGCGGAGTTCACTAACCGACCTTATGCATTCAACCATACAAACTTTGATTTTAATTCAAAAAAAACCCCGACAGACATTGGGGTCCGCTCGGTCCCACACAACATATAACATACCTCTCCAATCGACGACTGCAGTCTTATCGAATTTTCACTGACCAATCCGATGGTAATCGTACTACGAAAGTGCACGATGTTTATTTCTTAGAACTACGCGATGAAACTGGGTCCCAGTGGTTAACTCACCCTTCACATCCAACGGCCGACGCATCGTCGCATCGAACATCAATGATCCAACGGCTATAACGAATATCACATTTTTTTTCCCTCCGAGCTTTAACGCTAAAAAAAATGCGATAAAAGTGGTTTTGCACTTACCACTTATGCCACGCGTCGAGCAACGGGCGATATCACATTTTTTTTCGAATTCCGCTTACCATTTTTAAAAAGTGCGAATATCGCCGGTTTGTCTCTCGAACCCGCCTTTACTGTTCAACGCTCACGGTTCCGGTTCCTCTTGCTCACGGTTCCGTCCTTTCGTTTGTTTAAATTTTCCTTCCTTCAGTTCTATTTCAATTTCGTCTCCATGGTATCATTTCATCTCACAATCTCTTCTTTATTGAAGACTACCTTCGGTTCAAACCCCGAGTCCTAATTCACCCACTCTTCCAGCATACATTCTACACATCTTACAATAACGCTCACTCTTCTACCAATCTTCAACCCCCTCTGCTCTTCTTCACCTTTCAGATTCTGGAGTTTAGTCTAGCCTCTCTCAAGCATCAACGATCCTTCCAGTGATCGTTGATAGAACCCAAGCAACCACACATCTTCTCAGCCTTTACAAGTGTATACCTGCATTTATTCACTTCAGTCTATCTAAAGTAACTATGCCTATTCCTCCTACTGTATGCAGGGTATCATCCCAGAGATCCAACACCAAATTTATTGTATATTCATCCACAGGCACTCAATTCATAGAATCAGACACATTCAATTCCACATCATAACATTATCACTAATGCTGATTTCTACAAGGATACACAAAGTATATTTAACCCCAACTTACAGATTGCTATTCACACAGTTAGACACATTGGTTCTCGTACCATTTCTTATTGAATTCAAAGATCATTCACACAAAATTAAGTCAATCAAAACACATACATTCAAGAAAAATTCCTTCATTCATATGTACAAGGAAACCACTTACAAAACTTCCTGTCTTGGCCAGATCCTTAATTCGATGGCCTTCTACTACCCTACTATGTCTCTACAGATCTCCATCTCTGTCTGCCTAACACCTTTTAGGCTTACAATTATACAAAATGGATAGTCAATAGATTCAGTTCCCTCGATGACTCAAAAAAACTCTTGGAATCCTCAAACCCTAAATTTAGCCTAACTCCCTAAATTACTGAAACTGACTCCATCTAATCAACTTCTCTCATGTCCTCCAATCATTTGGAGACATTTACAATTTTCTCTCTATATTTAACTAAATCACTCAAATATGAATAATTACATGGGAATTAAAAGCATGACACCCCACTTATGTCTACAAAATTACAAAGTATTTTATTGGGCCTAATGCCCCTGCATCAGACTCCCCAAGTTAAATTTAATCATGATCTCCTGATCATGTGCTTTCAGTCTTTGCCTTCCTGGATCCCACACTTTGTTCTGCAATTGGTCATCTGCTGCAATATTCTTCTTCTGCATTTCTCCAAGCTTCCATATCTTACTCTGTCTTGTTCCACTAGCTGCACTTTTACACTCTCTTTCTGTCTTCTTCTGCTACTGCTTCTGCTTCTTTGTTTTCTTGCTGCTGCCTTCCTCTGAGTCACCTTCACCATCAGCTTTCTCATAAATTCAATTTCCCTGTCCAATATGTCTTCTAATTGCTGGTTACTACTCCATCTTGATTGCTGAACTTCTACTTCTACTTTTTCTTGCTGAGCTCCTCCACTTACTGCCACCCAACCATCCATACCCTCTTGTTTTCTGCAATGGAAAAGCTCTTCCTGATTGTCATCCATGAAAATTTCTTCATTCTCTGACTTCAACAATTTCTTGGACTGGTATTTAAATTTCCAGTCACTGTCATTATATATTTTCTTCTCCTCCTAGACCAAACATTCTTAGTCCTTCCATCAACACCTGCAATCATAAAACAAACACCAAAACTACAAAATCCTTGTGTCTCTTCCTCCTCTGGAAACACTTCAAATTGTTGCTTTAACATTTCTTCTGGAAACACTTCAATCTGCTGCTCTGCTATTTCATTGTCTTCTCTAAATGTTTCCAACAAACAATTCAACCACTCATTTTTTACTTGTCTCACATCATCCGTATGCTGCAATTTGAATTCAACATCTTTTTCTTCCTCCTTGACAATCTTCATCAATTGTCTTCCTTCTTCCTCTTGATTGATTTTGGAAATCAAATAAAGTTCTTCGAGCTCTCCATTTTCATCTTCTATCAAAATAAAATTCTAATTCTCTACTGCTGTAGTAGTCCCAAAAGTCTGTCCTCCAGTCTTCTCTTTGTCCATTAGACAAATCAACTCCTTCTTGTCATCAGTAGTAATAACAAGTTCTTTCACATGAGACACAATAGTCTCATCTTCCTTTGTCTGCAATAGTTCACCTTCATCCAAGACAACTCCAAAAGATGGTTTGTCTCCTGCAATACATGTCAACACAACCAACTTGTCAATTTTAAAATCACAAGACCCAATGGTCTCAATTGATGATCCAGTCACCAATTCCTCATTCTGCAGTTCGAAGTCCTTTCCAGGGCTTAGAAAGTCATCACTGTCTTCATTCCTTTGTATCTCCACATTCTGCAATCCCCAATTTTGAAATTGAGGTTCTCCTTCCTGTATTTAATCCTGTTTATTCAGCATAATCTCCAGCAACTTAATTTCTTCATTCCATGGATTAAAAATTTCCACAGAATATTTTTCCTCCTCTATTTGACTGTCTAACTATGACAAATTTTCTCCATATTCAACAAAATCTGCATTCACAAAACAATTATTAAAACAAAAATCATAAGGCCTTAGTGCCTTTTCCTCTGCCAGCATCTCAGTATGCTGTCCTGAATTTTCCTCCACTATCAGCACATCAGTATGCTGATCCAAACTTTCCAAAGAATTCTCTAAAGAATTCCCAAGACTGTCAACTAGTCTTCTTTCATTCACACCATCTGTCTCCATGATGGTTTCCTGGTTACTATGGTGAACTCTGCCTTCTGCAATCTCCCTTTCATACTCTGAATTCTCCAACAAGTATTCCAACAATGCAATTTCTCTCTGGCATTGCTGAAGCATTTCATCATCATTTACTATCCCTGCATTCCCACACAAACTTTCAGTTTGTAGACCAGGAGCTCCAACAATCTCAAATGGTGTTTCACATATCAGCTCTTCAAACTGATCTTATCCTCCTTAATTCACAAGAATTTATTCTTATATTGTAACAACTTCAATCATACATGTATCACTGCCTCCTTCAGTCAAGAGACATTCTCCAACATTGCATTTTTCTTCGGAGTATTCATCTTCTGAGGGATACTTCTTCAGACTTGTGACAACTTCACAAGATTTCTCATCCTCCTTCTCAACAAGCTTTAAAGCTTGTTCATCTCCCTGTGATGTACCTACAAACATACACAACTCTTTAGTTTTAAAACCACAAGACTTTTCAATCTTGGTTGCTTTCTCAAGCACTTCCCTTTGAACAGGTCTACATGTGGAATCTTCAAATTCCATCCTTGACTCAATAACTCTGAGTTCCTCTTCTTCAGCAAGACAAACTTCTTGCTGTCTTAAACTTTCACCATGATCCACAAGATCCTTTGCAGATCTCCATCCTTCATCTGTACTCTGTTATGCATCAAAAGTAGAAACTTCTCTTCTCAACTCAGCTGCTCTGAGTTCTGTACACCTCAACTGTACATCCATCCCCTGTTCAAGCTTTCTCAGCCTCTCTGCAAACATACAAAAATCATCAGATGTAAAGTCATTTGACCTCTTGGTCTCACTTGAAGTTTCAGTCTTCAAGTCCTTCTCCAAATACTCAATCATCCTGAGTATTTCCTCTTTCAACTGAGAATTTATCATCTGCTCTTTCTTCATCTGGAGCCCATGCCACTTTACTTTCTTCTTCATGAGCCAACCAACTCTCTGGCTTTCCTTTATCCTCAGTTCCAATTTTTTGAACTGCTCCCAGATCTCAGCTACCTCTTTCCAATATTCTTCATCAATGAGTTTCTTCCTCATGCCATTTGCTTTGGCATCTTCCTTCACTCTTCTGTTGTGGCCTCTCTCAGAACCTCTACAATCTCTGCTATGGCTATCAATAGCCATTTTCTCCTCCATGAGTTCTTCTCTCACAAGCTGCACTAAGCCTCTGCAACAACAAGCTCTCTTGCTACAACTTACCTCACCAATCCTTTCCTCCGGATCTGGCTTTTGGCAAGTACTGGTCCCCTATCTGCTGGAACCTTCTGAGCACTCTCTTCTACTCTCTCTAGGCTTCACTCTGCAACTTCTCAAGAACACATTTGTTCTTCTTTCATCCAAACTCTGTTGGGAATCCTCCAGGTTCTGCCACACTTTCTTCCTCACTTCAGAATCCTTTGCTGGACTCTTTCATCACTGCTCTCTAAGCTGTGATCTGCTCTTGCTGAGATTCTCCAATTTCCTGCACTCTGCATTCTGCAAACAATATATTAAAACCAGAGTTAAATACTGCTCATCAGCTCACCTTCCAAGATCCTTGAATGATCTTGCTTTTCCTCCTACCTGCACTGCATCCCTGTGTGCTGAAATCTTCAGACACTTGTCTTCAACTCTAGATTCTGCAAATCTGAATACCTTCATTGCACACCTAATCAATTCTGTAATTTCTGTTACACGGATTTAAAAACCAAACTTTCTTCACTGTTTCAGTACATATGCATTTCAAAATTAATTCTCAAAGAGCTTATCTAGCTCTGATACCACATGATGGCATGCCTTCTTACTAAACCCACATTTCACTCTCCGTGCTCACATGCATCCAAATAAAATGCCCAAATTAAAACTCATGGTCTGGTCAATTCCAGTTTTCTAATTCCAGACCTACAATTTAACTAATGTGGAAGCTTCTCTTCCAATAATTGGGTTTTAAACTTTATAATAACCCTCCTCACGAAATTGAAATCCACATTTCAATCCACGCATTTTACACCCAATATAATGGTCAACAGGCTTTCATTGATCCGAATACTATTCGGACCCACATTTCCTTAAGATGTATATATATTGACATTCATGCTATACATGGAGTATCGCTTGACTCAACTCAAGGTGCCCACACATATTAATATCCATATCAATGCATCAACGCAGTCATAATTAGTCATTGGACCCACCTTATATATATTGACCAGATTACTTCACACTTTCGCGGAGTTCACTAACCGAACTTATGCATTCAACCTTACAAACTTTGATTTTAATTCAAAACAAACCCTGACAGACATTGGGGTCTGCTCGATCCCACACAACATATAACTTACCTCTCCATCCGACGGTTGTAGTCCTATCGCGTTTTCACTAACCAATCCGAAGGTAATCACGCTACGAAAGTGCACGACATTTATTTCTCAGAACTACGTGATGAAACTAGGTCCCAGTGGTTAACTCACCCTTCACATCCAACGGCCGACGCATCGTCGCATCGAACATCAATGATCCAACGACTATAACGAATATCGCGTTTTTTTGCCCTCCGAGCTTTAACGCTAAAAAAAAACGCGATAAAAGTGGTTTTGCAGTTACCACTTATGCCACGCGTCGTGCAACGGGCAATATCGCATTTTTTTTTTTTCGAATTCTGCTTACCATTTTTAAAAAGTGCGAATATCACCGGTTTGTCTCTCGAACCCGCCTTTATCGTTCAATGCTCATGGTTCCAGTTCCTCTTGCTCACGGTTTCGTCCTTTCGTTTGTTTAACTTCGCCTTCCTTCAGTTCTATTTCAATTTCGTCTCCACGGTATCATTTCGTCTCATAGTCTCTTCTTTATTGAAGACTGCCTTCGGTTCAAACCCCGAGTCCTAATTCACCCACCCTTCCAGCATACATTCTACACATCTTACAATAACGCTCACTCTCCTACCAATATTCAACCCCCTCTGATCTTCTTCACCTTTCAGATTCTGGAGTTTAGTCCAGCCTCTCTCAAGCATCAACGATCCTTCCAGTGATCGTTGATAGAACCCAGGCAACCACACATGCGCTCAGCCTTTACATGTGTATACCTGCATTTATTCACTTCAATCTGTCTAAAGTAATTATGCCGATTCATCCTACTGTATGCAGGGTATCATCCCAGAGCTCCAACACCAAATTTATTGTATATTCATCCACAGGCACTCAATTCATAGAATCAGACACATTCAATTCCACATCATAACATTATCACGAATGTCGATTGCTACAAGGATACACAGAGTATATTTAACCCCAACTTACAGATTTCTATTCACACAGTTAGCCACATTGGTTCTCATACCATTTCTTATTGAATTCAAAGATCATTCACACAAAATTAATTCAATCAAAACACATACATTCAAGAACAATTCCTTCATTCATATGTACAAGGAAACCACTTACAAAACTTCCTGTCTTGGCCAGATCCTCAATTCGATGGCCTTCTACTACCCTACTCTGTCTCTACAGATCTCCAGCTCCATCTGCCTAATGCCTTTTAGGCTTATAATTATACAAAATGGATAGTCAATCGATTCAGTTCCCTCGATGACTCAAAAAAACTCTTGGAATCCTAAAACCTTGAATTTAGCCTAACTCCATAAATTACTGAAACTGACTCCATCTAATCAACTTCTCTCACGTCCTCCAATCATTTGGAGACATTTACAATTTTCTCTCTATATTTAACTAAATCACTCAAATATGAATAATTACATGGGAATTAAAAACATGAGACCCCCCTTATGTCTACAAAATTACAAAGTATTTTATTGGGCCTAATGCCCCTGCATCACTTTCGCCTCATTGAATTTTATATCATGTCGCACCACAGTCATTTGATTGTTTGGAAAATACACATGATAATTATGGGGTGTTTCTGTGTACCCCATAAATATCCCAACTTCAGCAGTCGGCTCCAGCTTCTTCCTGGCATTCTTGGTCACATGCACATAAACAGATGAGCCAAAAATCTTAAAGTCAAAAACATCCGGTTTCTTACCAGTAAAATCTTCTTCAGGTGTACTCATGCCAAGTACTCTATGAGGACAACGGTTTTGCACATAAACCGCAGTGTTGCATGCTTCCACCCACAAATGCATTGGTAGGCCCTGATCATGCAACATCGCTTGTGCATCACCCACGAACGTACTGTTCTTCCTCTCCATGAACCCATTTTGTTGTGAGTTATGAGGCACTATGAGTTCTCTTCAAATTCCTTCTTTGCTACATAAGTCTTTGAATTCGTTCGAGATGTATTCTCCACCATTATCGCTCCGCAAAGCCTTCACTTGCTTCCTCGACTCTTTCTCCACCAATTCCTTAAACTCATAGAACTTTGAGAATGTTTGATCCTTATTCTGCATGAAGTAGATCCATCATTTACAAGAAAATTCATAACAAAAAGTAACATAATACCTGTGTTTTGCTGTTGAAGCAACCAAGAATGGTCCACACATGTCTGTGTGAAATCTCTTTAGGATCATCGAAGCACGGTTCTCCTTTTCATGAAAGGTGGACTTTGCATACTTCCCCATGGTGCAACCCTTGCACTGATCTAACTGAGCAAGTGTTCCCATTGGAAGTCTAGTAGATATTTGCTACATGACTTTCAAAGCTCCATGATGAAGATGGCCCAATCGCCTGTGCCATAATTCGCCCTCATCCCGGCTCACCGTTTTTTCTGCCTTGCCCATCATTGTAGCACAACCTTCCACCTCTAGCTTGTAGATATTCTTGACTCAAATCCCTATCCTCTTGGCTTGACCCGTTGTTTTATGTCGCAGGAAATATTTTCCATTGCTGAAAACAACGTCATAGCCTCTGTCCTCCAACATCGCGACTAAGACCAAGTTTTTCTTTAGACCTGGAACACGCATAACATCTTTCAATTTAAATGGTTTACCTGACTCCCTCTTAAAGGGTTGGTACAAATGTCGGTCACACTGTATTGTCCATCTTCACCCATCTCTATATGAATTTGGAGATCTTTCTCCTCCAAGTCACTAAAAATATCCTTATCTCCCGTCATGTGGAAGGAAGCACCACTATCAAGATACCACACTGATCCCATTGCGCTTGAAACCAAGCATGCGATCAAGGAGAAATCAAGCTCAAATTGCGAGGCAAGGGCCTCACCAACTGCAGCTGCAACAAACTTCTTGTTCTTCTTTTTCCATGGGCAGTTAGTGGCAATATGCCCATGTTCGTGACAGTGAAAACACTTCACTTTGGACAAATCCAACTTATTTCCTTTAAACTCGGATTTTGAGTGGAATTTCTTCCCCTTCCCTTTCCTTGCCTTGGAAACCAAAGCAAAATCCTCTTCATCATCATGCTTTGATGAAGAGCCATCTCTGGTGTTCTGCCTGAACTCCTCCCACACTAGATCCAACCAAAGTCATTCCCACTTCGACAATTTTTCTTGTCTGTTGACAGAGTCTTGATAACTATGCCAACTCTTAGGAAGTCCCAAGAGAGCCAATCTCACCAAATCATCATCAGCAATCGTGATTCCAACACTCCCCAGTTCATCTCAACATTGGACAAAATTTGTGAGATACTTAGGAATATTGTTGTTACATGTTATTTTGTAACCATCACATTTGACTGTCCATATAGGTCTATCACTACCTATATTCCTAAACCAAGTCTTGGAATTAGAGAAAATTTCATTAAAACCCTTAAAAGTCTAACTCCGCACTTTTCCTAGCATTTTCCTACGGGTTCGCGGATACTTGTACTATGGCCTACGGTAGCTCCCGCACATTCTGCTAATAAAACCTGTGGACCCCCGTAAAAAGTCAAATAAAGGAAAAAGTAAGTTCTAGAAGCCTAGCTGGTCTAATATTCTCCCAAATTGAAGCTTCTATGGGCGCGATCAGTTCGAGCTTTATCCCTCCACACATGGAGCTCTATCCCTCCACTCATGGAGCTTATCCCTTGGCCTATGGAGCTCAAATCCCTTCATGAGAGGAATCCATCCCCCTCTTCATGGAACTGAAACTGCCTCCATTTCCTTATAAATTAAGCTCATGTTTCAATCTCAAGGGGTAGACATACATGTTAGTTGCTGAAGAAATTCTCAAGAGAGCATACTCTCTACACTAGTTGTTGTTGGCATGAGAATGATAACACCCTTATGTCCATAACTCCATGCTGGTTCAAAGAGAGGAAGGCTTGTCAAAATGAAGGAGGAACGATTGTTCAGGACTCCAGGAGAAACTTGTACGACATCAAGGCATCAGGTTGTAAAGTTACTCTTTTCATACAAGATAATACATATGGATCTCTTTTTCTCGTCAAGTTGTTCTTATGCTTATTTGAATAATTCAATACTTAGACTCCTTGATCACTAAGTTAGATTAGCTGTTCTTAATTATTATATGTTGCAAGTTCTTTTAATTCTTTTGTCTGTCTTTGGCTGTAGGTTCTACTTATTGAAGAATCCTCTTTGGAGCAACTGGATAAAAGACTGCATCGAACGTTGGATTTCAAGGTAGGGGCATGTCCTCTTTCTTTGTTTATAATAATTCTGAATTGCAAATAATCTAGAGAAAAAAATTTACAAATGGATGTTTGTTTCTAGCTATTTGTAGAATATTAGGGAGATCACTCTTGTCTGCAAGAGGGATTAATCTGCATAACAAAATGGCGACTCTGCTAGGGAATAGAACTTAGTTTTCCTTTTCTATTTTTCAGTTTGAATTTTGAGAGATTTCTGATTTTGATTTGTCTGAAAATGGGTTGGGTAGATAAATTTTAAGAATCCCTGAAAAGAAAAGCTGAATATTTATTTTTTCTTTACTTTTCCTTGCATCTGCAGTTTTCATTTGAAAACAGTGTTGTAGCCTCCGCAGTTTTTAGTTCAAAACAATGCAGTACCGCTCTGTTCTCCATTAGAACCTGCGGACATGTGGAATTTTTTTGAAAAAATTTACAAATACTTTTTTAGGAGCCAGATTACCTGATTCTTTGTGTTTTCCCTAGTGTATCTTAGCTGTCAAATCTTATGTGTGAATTTCTTTTCAGCAACCTTTGCGTTTGTGTGATTTTTCATCCGATTTTCATTTTATGACTAAGTGTTTTCCTTACGTTCTTGCTGCTCCATACAAGATACCTTCATATACCTTAGCTTATTGGTATTATGATATTCTCTTTTTGAGCCATTAAAACCATTGCAAACATTACTTTTATGAAAATTGATTCCATTTTCATTTGCAAATTTGGAAGAGATTTTAGCTTAATAAAGCCTGATTTTCACACCAAACCATTTTTGGATGTTTTCATTTCTGCTGAGATAAGTAGAAATTATTCTTAGTTTGATCACAAACTACGAGAAAACATCCTCAAACTTTCTAGATAGACTTCAAAATTAGATTTTTCTTTGATTTTGAATTTTATGTTTTTAGGAGTTTTTAGATATTGTTTTCTTTATGGAAATAGTTTGTTTATTGATTTGTAGTTTCTGATCTGATTGATAAAGGAATTTCATTTCAAACGAGTAATAGATCATTTTTGTGAAATTGAGTTCTCAAAGAAATCATCTTCTTTTCAAAGATTTTGTTTATGAATGAAAGATTTGGTGCTTTGAAAATTGTTAAATCTCTCAATCTTTCCCTTAAATAAGATTCATTGAAAAGAAAAGATTTGCACTTCTCATTTAGATGCATTTAGCGTATTTTTGAGTCGGGTCACAAACATCATTGAAGTTTCAATTTCATACATTTCGTCTTAAGCAACAAAAAAATTAAAAACAACGCTTAAATAAAATCAATCTAGATATTTTACATTTTCTAGGGCTCTTTCCACCAACATAGCTTAGGCTAGTGTCTTGGAACAGGTTGTAATTAACATTCCAAGACAGTTCAAACAAACAAGTAGCAATCTTGTGGTAGGAAAATCCAATTGTAGCATTTGTGCTCTTGGAAGCTCTTCTTAAAAGATTTAAGCACGATATCATGTCGTAACCAGTGAGGTAATCGTACCTATCTCATTGGGAAAGATAACAGATGTGCACGTATTAAAAATGGTAAACCTTAGATAGACCATTGTCGACGAGCCTGGGGTCACTTGTCGGTAAACCTTGGATTATATCAAGGAGCCTTCAAGGGGATTGATCTTGTTACTCTGCTCTTACGTGTATATAGGATCGTAGAATGTCCCCCCAAGTACATTTGTTCCCATTGGTGACCTTAGTGACTATAAAATTTAGGATTTTTTCCCAAGGTGGCGGTGTAGGGAAGGTCCCACTGCACCTGGAGAAAACATCAACTAGACTCACTTGGAATTTACGGAGGGTAATCTTCACTTCGAGATGGCATGAGTGGAGAGACTTGAACTAGACTGTTTCATTAAGCAGGTTGTCGGGGTAACTATTCCAACCGCCATTTCCGCATTAGAATTATACGACGTTGGATTTCATCACCAGCTAGTGTTTTTAGTGTGAGAATATACTGTTTTTGTGTGGATTTATCTCTTAGATTTTGTAGGCGTGTGATCAATTTGAATGCTTCCTTAGAGATTTTAGGTTATTTTGTTGAAATTTTCTTTGATTTCATGTGCTAAAACTTTTAATCGTGGCTGAATTACCAAGACAATCACGTAGAATGCAGGGGAAACCCCTTGAGTACACACCAAGACAGTTAGAAAAACTTAAATATGAGAAAGGATAAAAATCAGGGACTGGATCAACTGAAAAAGAGGAAAAATCAATAATTATACATCCTGATTACGAAGTAGATCAACCTCAAACAACATAACGTTCTCAAAGAAAGATATCAATTTTTGAACTAGTTGAACTTGCTTCCAAAACTATTGGATTATCAGCTACTGAGCTTGAAATTTCTGAACTAGAAACTAAATCTGCTACATCTGATTCTGCCTCATAGTTCATAACCCGAACCCCTGGTCGTCCTCATTCACCTAGAGTGAAGCTTCGCATCACTGAGAACCTTCCTCCTGGCCTCATAAGCATTGAAGAGATGATTGACACAGAAGAAGAAGTTCAATTCCTTCACATCAAGAATATTTAGATCTTAAGCCTGGTGAATCGATTTAATATTATAGCCCTTTCAAACAGGATCCTTGGTATTCTTAGTTAACCGAATTTCTACACAATTCTGGTCAAAACTATTTGCCACCCCGAATTCCTTTTTAGGCCATACCAAGAGGTAATTATAAAACTTCATTAAACATTTCTGGTGAGTCATCTATGTTTTCTGCATCGCCAGAATCATAATTGTATGGTGGTCCATCTATTCGATATCAGTCGCTTTCTGGTACTTTCTCAGGAGCAGCGCCTTCTCCCGAAAAAATTATACAATCACCTGGTCCAAATGAATCACATACTGAAAATTTGAATGTGGAACAAATTTACATGATGTCTGGAAACATTCCTAACCCTGAACCTTAAAGTAGTAATTTACCGCCTGGGGGGCAACCTCAAGGACAATACACATCGCAAGGACAATACACACCTCAAGGAGAGTACATACATCAAGGCCAATACATCCCTTAAGGACAATATCAACCTCAAGGGCAATACTCTATTCAGGGTCCGCAACGTCTTCAAGGATAGTACCCTATACCAGCGCAATAGTATTTCCAAGGAAAACAACCTCCTTTAGGGCCGCAATTTATCAGGAACATCAATTGTTTCAGGGAGGTCAATATTTTAGTGGGAATTATCCAGCCAAATATCAAACATACATTCCAAATTATCAACTTGGTTATGGTCCATCTTACGCAAAACAACCTTCAATGGGAGCTCCATATCCTAGAGTAAACACGGTGTGGAATCCAACACCAAATCAACAAAATTTGTTACCTAACGTGCAAGTACCTTATAATAAACCTGGTCAGCCAATTGGTTATAGTCAAATCCAACAACCTGTTCAACCTACGCTTCAAGTTATACTATAGGTATCTGCACCTAGTACTGTTCAGCAGCCTGGTCCGAGTACACCTAGAACTCCACCCCAAACTGCTGCACGAACTTCTGTTCAGCCTACCACACCTATCCCTGGAATTTTTGCAGCCCCTATTTCTACAGCCCCTCAAGTATCACAACAAATCCCTCAAGTCACTGCTCCTCAACCTAGACCCACAGTTCAAAATACTGTTCAGATGCCTGTGGGACAACCTGGTACAAGTACAATTATAACAAGCCAACCTCAATTTGTTTATCAACCATATCAAGGGAAGTAACAATATGGAACTGTAGCACAGAATCCAATATACTAACATCAACCGTACCCTGGTTACATGTATCAGATACCAGCTCAACCGCAATATGGTCCAGCCAACCCTGGTTATCCGGGAGGCATTCCAATCCCAAATGCACAGGCTATTCCAGGTTATCATGGATATCCTCCTCCTGGTACTGGTATAGTTCCACAAGGTTATCAATTCGCTCATCAAGACCCTAACCGTCGGTTACCATTCATAGAAAATTTGGATTTACCTGATTTGTCACGCCTAACGAACGATCCAATTTATTATCTTCTGTATTGGCTTCCAATGCCAAATAAGTTGCCCAGTGATATTCCTAAGTTCGAAGGTAAATCAGGAGATGAACCCTCAAACCATGTCATGAATTACCACCTCTGGTGCGCATCCAACACTCTAATCGATGACTCCATTCGATTAAGACTGTTTCAGAGAACGCTGATAGGTTTAGCTGCAAAATGGTATATTGAACTACCACGTGGCTCATTCAACAATTTCAATGCGTTAGCAACAAATTTCTTAACACACTTTCAGTTTCTAGTCCGATATGACAATGGCACGAAACTCTTGACTTCATTAAAACAATCTATGTCTACATACATATCAGATCACATACATGAATGGAGACGTAGAAGACATTTAGTGAAAGTTTTTATTCCGGATCAGATTTTGGCAGAATGGTTTATCAAATCATTGCTTCCAAATATCATTGAAGATGTGGCTAAGGGAGGTGTTGTTATGAGAGAATAGGTCATTTCTCAAGCTCAATACTTAGACCTTGTATATACACAGTCATGTACTTTATACGAAAAAATTCCTGATTTACCACGTCCCGGTCAAATAACTGCACCTCCTTCAGGTTCTCATGTTGCAGACGGTGTAATTGGTTTAGTTAGCACTAATAAGAGTAAGAAGAAGTCCTCAAAAACTACTTCTCCTATCATAACTTTACTAGATTCACTGAAAGGAGATTCTTCCCTTGAAACTTCCGCTGAAATTCATGTTGTAGACTCATTTACAGCTAAATATAAAACTGGTAATAAGAAGAAAGGGAAGAATAAAAGTAAACAAACTTCCTCTCCCAAAGAGAAAACTGAAAATAATGAACCATCTGATGATAAGCGGAAACCTCGTTATCCTTGTCTTATCTGTGACGTGGATCACTTTACCAAAGAGTGCCCACATCGGTTCGAGGTCTCTAAACTCGTCAATGGTTCACCGACACCCGCTGTCTTGAAGGATCCTTTTCCCACTCAAGATATAAAAATGATAGGATATTCTTCAAATTCATCAACATATATTTTAATGATGTATGAGGTTATGGTCGCGACGCGATCGCAAGACTATGGAAGTAAAAATCCCATAATTGGTAAAGAGACAGATAATTCTAGTCAAACACCAGCTATCTCTCCTTTGGTTTCTGATCTGCTTCACATCGAGAAAACTAATTCTAATCTAGTGATTAAACTACCTGATAAAGGTGTACTTCGAAAATAAGCTTTCAATCCACATGCGGGAGCTGCTCAGAATTACAACATTGTTGAAGACTTGGCAATATCCCCTTCAGCAATGTCGGCCTTCGAAGTGCTACAATCATGTCCAGCACAAAAGAAATTACTCTTATCAACTATCGGAGCTATAGATCCTCAAGATTCTAACCTCATGGTCTTTGATCTATAAAATTTTACACCGAGACTCCCTCATCAGATGGATTTTCATATTCCAGTATTAGTAAAAAAACATACGAGTTTTTCATATTGTAATTGATGAGGGGGAATCTACGTGCATAATGTCGTTAAATTGTTGGAAAAATATAGGTTCTCCAACACTCAACCAATCATCGACAATCCTTAAAGCCTTTGATGGAAGAGGATTTCATCCGTACGTGATACTCTAGGATCTACCTATAGAAGTAGAAGGCAAAATCGTTAATTTAGATGTGGAAGTTGTTGATGCCCCTATGGATTACAACCTTCTTTTGGGTCGTAGTTGGTCTTATACCATGACTGCTGTCGTTTCATCTGTCTTTCGGTTAATCATGTTTCCTCATAAAGGGGATATTTTGAAAATTAATCAGTTGTCATATTATTCGTCTGACCCTGCTTCTACAGACAATATCCAACATGTCAGAAAATCGACTATCCCATATGAAGATGTTGGTGTAGGTTTAGTAAAAGACTCTACTTTGATGGAAAATTTCTCTATGCCTCCACCCAACATACCGCATACCATTGCCAAAATCAATATGATTTCATCAAGCACTATACCATTTTATGACACTTGGGTAGTGCCTTCAGAGTTAGAACTGGATTCTTTTCATGGCGAGATGCCTTTGAGTCCTTTTGAGATGGCATATGTGGTGGTACAGTAATTTTCTGACACACTTTCAACTACTCCTGATTAAATGAATGTGATCACTGAATAATCTTCTTCACAATCAAGCTCAGCCTTGACATCACTTTATGATCCTTTTTAACAAGTGTTTCACACTGATGAAAGTATTCGAGAATTTTTGTCTTTGGCTGAATTACCCTGGGATGATCTACATCATAGATCTTCGTTTTTACCTGAACTTGGTAGGTTTGAAAATTATTTTTCGTCTATTTTTACAATTGATTATGTCAAGGAACCACAAAATCCCATATCAATTACAAATTTGGATTCTGAGATTAATTTGGAAAACATTTCTACAACTATTCCTATCGACATATCAGTTAAATCTGGAATTTTTAAAAACATTCATTTAGGCGCTTCTTGTACAATTGAATAGATTAATACATATAAAGCCCTATTTCAATAATTCCGAGACATATTTGCTTGGTATTACGAAGAGATGCTAGGAATCGATCCAAAGATTGTCATTTATTAAATAAAGACATACCCGGATGCCAAGCCTATTAGACAAAGATTACGTCCAATACATTTTCGAATAGCTGCTACTATCAAAGCTGAAGTTGAAAAGCTATTGGGAGAAGGATTTATTTATCCAATTCTATTGACATATTGGGTATCTAATATAGTTCCCGTTACCAAAAAGAAAGGACTATACGAGTATGCATTGATTATAGGGATATTAAAAAAGCATGTCCAAAAGACAATTATCCTACCCCCTATATCGACCAAATTATCGATGATTTTGCTGGAAATGAAATTTTCTCATTTCCGGATATAATCAAATCAACATACTCCCTGATGATCAACCAAAAACAATGTTTATATGTCCTTGGGGGACATTTTCTTATTGCAAATTACCTTTCGGATTAAAAAATGCTGGTGCAACTTTTCAAAGGGCAATCTCTTACACTTTTCATGATATCAAACATATTGTACAACCTTATCTAGATGATTTACCTGCTCACTCTTTATGCAGGGACGACCATCATACACACTTATGAGCTATTTTCATGAGATGTAGGCATTACAAGATTCGTTTGAACCTGCAAAAATGTGTTTTTTGTGTGAAATCAGGACGATTACCGGGATTCATCATTTCGAAAGCTGACATTCGTGTTGACCCCTCGAAGGTTGAGGCCATCATCAATTTACCTCCTCTTTCCACACTTCTCCAACTCCAAAGTTTGTAAGGGAAAGCAAATTTTCTACGTAGGTTTATCTCAAACTATGTTGAGTTAACAAAAGGTTTTACCCGGTTGTTGAAACAAAGTGTTCCTTTTATTTGGGATGATATTGTTGATCGATATTTTGATGCTCTAAAACATGCGTTGACCCATGCATTGTTATTGCATCCACCCAATTACCACCAGGACTACTTTTTATACTTAGCAGCCTCTGATTCCACCATTGGAATGGTTCTGGTTCAAGAAGATGAATCTCACAATGAGCATGTGATCTATTATTTGAGTTGGAATCTCAACCTGATAAAAATAAATATTCGCATGTGGAGAAATTGGCCTTGGTAGTAGTTCAATCTGTCCAACGATTCCGTCACTACATATTGTTACGTAAAACAATTGTGATATCTAATTGCAACCTGATGATGTATATTTTGATAAAACAATTACTTAGGGGCAAATACTCTAAATGGATTGTCATCCTACAAGGGTTTTATTTGGAATTCGAAAAATCTAAATCAAAGAAATCACTGGTATTTGCAGAACTCATGTGTGACTTTCCCAATACTGAGACGAAAACCATGGTAGAGAATACCATCATAGATGAATATCTAATTCTTATCAGTACGTTAGATCCATGATATGGAGATATCATCATATATCTTTAAACCCAAACCTTTCGCCCAGAGATTTCACGTTCAAATCGATGGAAAATATGGTATCAATCCCAGTAATACAATATTGTTGGGGACATACTTTATCGTCGTGGTGCAAATTCTATTTTTCGACATCGTATAACTCACGAAGAGGCTGAAAAGGTTTTGAATGACTGTCACTCTGGAGCCTGTGGTGGTCATATGTCTGAGTTTACCAAAACCCAAAATATATTGCACGTTGGTTATTTTTGGATGTCATTATTCAAAGATCGTATTATTTTGGTCCGAAAATGCCACAACTGCCAAATTTTTGATCGAAAGATGCGTGCGCCTCCAGCTCCTCTTCACCCAATCATTGCTGTCGATCCTTTTGTAAAATGGGGCATTGATTTCATTACATATAACCCTCAATCGGCTAGGGGGCATGGGTATATTATTCTCGCTATAGATTACTTTACCAAATGGGCCGAGGCAATGCCTACATGCGCGACATATGGAAAAAAAACATCTACGTTCATATTCAATCATGTGTTTTCTCGTTTCGGTGTACCCCAAGCTATTATCAAAGACCATGGGAGTCATTTTCGAAATATAATGATGACTGAAATTTCTAGTCAACTTGGCCTGCACCATGATAACTCTACTCCTTATTACCCGCAGGATAATGGTCAAGTTGAAGCCGTCAATAAGGTTTTAATCACCATGATTAAACAGATTAACAAAAATCACAAATCGAATTGGCATACCATGCTTTTTTCGGCATTATGGGCATATCAAACCTCAACAAAAACTACTACAGGGTTCACTCCTTTTCAACTAGTCTACGGTTTAGAAGCTGTGTTACACATTGAATGTGAAATACCATCACTCCAATTATCCATAAAGTTACTACCAGCTACCTCTGAAGAGGAAAAACGTTTTTTGTACTTAGCACAATTAGATGAGACTCGACACACCGTTGCATTAACTACCGAAGCTCATAAGAAACGTGTGAAAGCTAAGTATGATTGAAGTGTTACCCCTCGTGTTTTTTCAGAAGGTGACCTAGTCTTAGTATATGATCAAGTTAATGATAAGCTAGGTGCTAGAAAATTCGAACTGATGTGGCATGGTCCCTACATTGTCAAGCATGTGCTTGCAAAAGGGGCCTATGAATTGACTGATTAATTACTTTTTATATAGTGTGCCTTAGATTAGATAAGTGTGTCTAGATTAAATTTGATGTTACTACAATCATTGCTTATCTTGATTACTCTTGATATTGCAGATGTCGACATCCCTTCAAACATACATTGGTTCTGCTGATTGTGCATATTGTAGTACACAAAATATTCTTCCATGGCCTGGGTTATCTATTCACCCACCGATGAGTTAGTTTCTATGCATGGGGTATGCCTTGGTCAAACAACGAACAATATTGCAGAATATAGCGCAATCATTGAGTTATTATCTGATGCCATTTCATTTGGTATTCAACGTTTGATCATTAGGTTGCATTCAGAACTCATTGTATTACATTTAAACATGGTATATGCAATTAAAAATCTAGTGTTATTGAGATTATTTTTGAAGGTTCGTCTTTTGGAACGACAGTTTGATTACATCGAATATCAACATATTTCAAGAAATTTAAACACATTGGCTGATGCATTAGCTAATCGTGTTTTAAATAGACATTTTCAGCATTAAAATAGTAAACCAAAACACCATTCGATACATGTTGAACATGATACTCAGAGAAAGTAGTAATATCATAGATAGGTTTGTTTTCAAAATATTACATCGTCTATGATCATAGGTTCAAACACCTTATGATATAATAGATACTAATACAAAAACAAAACATGTCAATCTACAATGATCATCCACTATCTGTGATGATGATCATGGTAATAGACTATGACACGCGCTACCTTACACAGGAATCTCCTAAACTGTCCTGGAACACTTGTAACATGTCTCTGAAGTCGGAGAGGAAGGTCATCTGTCCCTATCTCGGGAATATCTATGGTTAATCTCTCCAGGTTGTGTTCCATGTCAGTTAGGATCTCTGCTGCCTGATCCCGTGGTGGTTCTATAGGCTCTGCTTGTTGCCTATCAAAGCAGCGGAGTGTAGTTGGTCGTCGTGGACCAACATATGGATTTAGACATTGTTATCTGTATTGGACGATAAAAAACAAATAAAAATTAGATTAAAAACATCAAAATAGTTCGCTTACTTGATTCGTCCCACTGTGCCCCTGGAGGCAAAGACATCTCAGGATCACCTCTGAAATCTATACCTATATAAGGGAAGTATTCAATTGTGAAGACTTGGTTCCTTAGCCACATAAAGTACGCCAGAGTGAACCGAACCACTGAACTTCCGTTGCCACCATAGCTGACCATTAATTCAACCCAACGTACCATCCGATGTTCTAGAGGTTCCCCACAATCTACTGGAATAAGCTGAGGGGCAAGAAACAAGATTCTCTCCAAAGAAAAGGAAATCAAAATGGCGCCATAACAAAAGTTTTTTAACTTTTCATTATTTGCTCTGGCTAGTTGGAATTTCATGTTGGCCAACACCCCTTCGCACTAGTTGAATATGGTGCCTCTGAAACACTCTACCGTGGTCTGCATTTGAGATTGAGTGGCTACATGTGGAGCCGCACTTCCACACAATCTGGTTATCGTGAATGCAATCAATTTGAGATCTAATCGCAAGATAGTTTTTATATCTATGCGATTATCCTTTGGATCCGCCTCATCACTGCAAAACTGTTGTTTGTAGCTAACAACGAGTAGGCCACCCTGTCTAGCCCCAAACAAGGATATGTTTTCTCCTCTTCGGGACAATACAGTGAGGAAATAGATACCCTCGAGCTCGATTTCGAGCCGATGGTCACCGATTATAAAGCACTAATCTTGAACTTCCCATGTATTTACTAACCATGTCATCATCTCTACCTGTGCTTTCATGCCTTGGATCGCCCAGAACTTATATAAACCAAATTTTTTTAGCACACGCATTGTTGCGAGATCATTCATGGATTCATTGTCTATAGCCTCATGCTCACGTTCTCTCCACTCTAACATGGTAGAATAGCCTGCAAATAAACACATTTTAAAGTTAGAAACCATTGGAGTGTAAAAATTTAATCATTTTTAAGAGAATTTGTAAATTTTGAAATGGTCACGATGCCTCCGCAGCTTTTGTGAGGAGACAACGCGGATGTCCGCACGGGCTCTACACAAAAATCGCGGTAGCCGGATAATTTTCTTTTTAGAGAATTATTGGGGTCCACAGGTATCGCACACATGACTTGTGGTCGAGAGCGCATTTTTGAATAAAAATTCCTCCTAAAGAATGAAATTAAAGCTAAAAAAAAGAATTGAAATGGATAGAAGTGAAGAGTAAGATGATGTGGATTACCTGTGTTGACGAATCACGGAATGAACGGTTGGTTCTCCTGATATTAGCTCCGGAACTTTTTTGCCAAAAGCTCTCAATTCACTGCCCTGAAGACAAAAGGTGAAAATTATTTTGTTAAACTCCTTTTTATAGTTTTTGAATGAATAAAATATTATATTTTATTTAATTTTCACTTTAAAAGGTTATTTTTTGATATTTTTACTTTTTGAAAATAGGTATGTGTAATATTTTGATTTTTTGTGCAGGATACAAGTTTTTTGGTGAAAAGAATTATTTTGACGTTGAGTATACCATTATCACTTTTTCGGGCTCTTGAAAATTACGAAAAAGCGAAACCCTGGAGTTCTCTTTTAAACCCTTTTCAGACTCTCTAAATATGAAAAGATCGCCTAGTACTTGAATATTCGAACTCGTTAAAGTAAATGAACAGTCGTCCCTTCAGTATAAGTTTACCCCTTTTTTGGACTGAAATGGACTATTTACGAAAAATTTATACGTTGAATGATCATGGTAATAGAGTTCTCTCCTGTATTATTTTATACCTTTTCAGGCTTGAGAGACTAAATTTACAAAAAGGTACAATCACAAAGTTTACTTATGTTTCTCTTTTGACTCCCTAAAACTGAAAAACACCGAGTTTCTCCTATACTGGACTCGTTAAAATTTAACAGTAAAGGGCCTGTTGATTACAACAGGACCGAACCACTCCTTCTTAGGGTTTGATATTAATACTAATATGGACTCATCTGAAGGATGATCTTACACAAACAAGAAAATGTTATCCTCCTCAAGCTTGTAAAAAATAAAGAGGTTTTTGCCAGTAATGGTGGGGAAAAAAGAGAGAAAAAGAATCCAGTTGTCATCCTTGTTTAAAAAGTAGTATACCACTCTTGAACACGACAATTTGTCACACTTGTACCTGGGTTAGGAAATCCTTTGTCTAATAGTTAATCAAACCACATTGAAAGTCTTCAGCCGATTTCTGGGTATTAGCTCTAGGTCAATTGTTACCAAACCATATGCAGTGTCATTATGTGTTCAAGAGACAGTTAAAATAAGCCACTCATTGCAAACATTTGTCTCCATTCGCATTGACCATCCCTGAGTCAGTGCTTGCAAATATTTGTTCAAAACTTGATCTAATGGTTTTGTGTCGTGGGCTTTCCTGCGACAGGTCACTTTCTATCGACGAAAACTCATCATCTAGAAATTTGATCTAGAATCCTATCAGTACCTTGGGATCTGCATGCCCTAATGACATGTTTCTCACCTTCGACGACAGGTTGCATCATTAACCTTCGATCAAATGATTCTATGAAGTGTTCGACTGCAAATAATTCATTCACACTTCCTGGATTGTACTGAGTACTTTAAGATCCATTTTCATTATTGGTTGTTTCTCTCACACTTATCAACAGTTCACATCATTGATTAGTAATCAAGTGGTTTCTACCATGTTCGACATCGACACAATCAATCGCATGGATATAATCGTACTAGTTCGGGAAGCGGAAATCAAGACCCTGGATCTAGTTTCCACCATCCAGGCTACGAGGAGTTTTATTATTCATGATACAGTAGACTACTTACGACAGATGGTTGTGCCCATACTGTGTCTACTATTGATGTAATATTAAAATCATATATATACCATAACATTTAGTTAGTTTTGATCTGAGTATGGGAATGCCTACCTCAGCGATGATATATATATATATATATATATATATATATATATATATATATATATATGCTTGCATTGAACGTTTTTACAGGTTTTCGACTGGTGTGTTCGCAATCCAATCCTCAGAATGATAAAGCACTTCACTCTTCAGAACAACCTTAGACTTCACACTTTAGGGGGAAATCTGTTACACGTTATTTTGTAACCATGAAATTTGACTGTCCATATAGGTCTATCACTACCTATATTGTGCTCCCTTATAAGTAAAAAACCCTAATATTCCTAAACCAAGTCTTGGAATTGGAGAAAATTTCATTAAAACCATTAAAAGTCTAACTCCGCACTTTTCCTAGCATTTTCCTACGGGTTTGCGGATACTTGTTCTATGGCCTGCGACAGCTCCCGCATGTTCTGCTAATAAAACTTGCGGACCCCCGTAAAAAGTCAAATAAAGGAAAAATTAAGTTCTAGAAGCCCAACTGGTCGAATATTATACCAACTGGAAGCTTCTAGAGGCACGATCAGTTCGAGCTTTATCCCTCCACTCATGGAACTCTATCCCTCCACTCATGGAGATTATCCCTTGGTATATGGAGCTCAAATCCCTTCATGAGAGGAATCCATCCCCCTCTTCATGGAATTTAAACTGCCTCCATTCCCCTATAAATTGAGCTCATGTTTTAGTCTCAAGGGGTAGACATACATGTTAGTTGCTGAAGAAATTCTCAAGAGCGCATACTCTCTACACTAGTTGTTGTTGGCATGAGAATGATCACACCCTTATGTCCATAACTCCATGCTGGTTCAAAGAGAGGAAGGCTTGTCAAACTGAAGGAGGAACGATTGTTCAGGACCCCTAGAGAAACTTGTACAACATCAAGGCATCAGGTTGTAAAGTTAATCTTTTCATACAAGATAATACATATGGATCTCTTTTTCTCATTGAGTTGTTCTTATGCTTATTTGAACAATTAAATACTTAGACTCCTTGATCACTAAGTAGATTAGCTGTTCTTAAATATTATCTGTTGCAGGTTCTTTTAATTCTTTTGTCTGTCTTTGATTGCAAGTTCTACTTTGGAGCGACTGGATAAAAGACTGCACCGAACATTGGATTTCAAGGTAGGGGCATGTCCTCTTTATTTGTTTATAATAATTTTGAATTGCAAATAATCTAGAGAAAACGATTTACAAATGGATGTTTGTTTCTAGATATTCATAGAATACTATGGAGATAACTCTTGTCCACAAGAGGGATTAATCCGCATAACAATTGTCGCCCTTCTCCATCTTGATTTTTCTGAGTTTAACCTTCAGCACCAATTTCCTATGGTTGCTGCTGCTTTGGAAAAGATCCGTCAAAGCCTTCCACATAGCAAATGGAGTGGCTTTCCCATGAAGGCTTGAGACAATATGGTCTACCTTCCAACAAAATCCTTCTCGTCTTCGCTACTTTCTTTTGCCATACGTCAAGTAATGCAACATCCGTTGAAGTGGGCTTAGGAACATCATTGTCGATGAATTCCTTCAAGCCATTATCTTCAAGAATCGCCTCCATCCTGTTCTTCCATGCAATGTAGTTAGATCTTCCCTCAAGTGCATACTCTAGCCACAAACCATTGAAAGCCATTTCGATGATTACTTAACTCTCGCACCAAGAAAGTCTTGCAGCAAATTCAAATTGTTTCCACCAACAAACTCAAATACTGCTTCAAAATTGCAATCTTCTTGCTCTGATACCATGTAAAAATTTTAATACAATTATGTATTACCTGTATTCTCCTGATCTAACAATTATATGCCACTGTTAAATACAAAATCCTTCTACTAAATTCTTTGCAGAAATTTAATTGCCAATTGCAAACACATGAAGAAATATCAATCACACATAACATAGATGTTTTTACTGGGAAAGCATAAAGCTAAAAACCCCACTATCATATATTATGTACATATCATGGATCATGAAATAATCTCATACAAAACTCTAATCCAAGAGCTCTCGGCACAATATACAATCGTCTCACACTGTCATACAAAAATTGGCAAATAAATGCGCCAATTTACTGCCTCCTGATAGCCTGCCTCCACTGCGCAATCCCTGCTAATCAAAATCCCTGAATGAATGAGATCCTACTTTCATTGACTGCGCAATCCTCATGGGCACATCCAATGTGTGTGTGGTTGCATGAATTCACCCACTAATGTCACAACAGATAGTCAATCTGTCCCTTTCAGCTCTCTCAACTGGGTCTCCACTGGATCTGACATGCATGTAGTTAACAATAGTATTTATTCAGTTGCATGTGAGACCACTGCTTGTGAATTATTTAAATAATTAATTCACTGATCTATCACTAGTGTATCTTTAGTTACAACTAGCACAACTGAGTTTAACTCACTTAATTGAGTTAAACTATTTTACAACTCACATAACTACACATCCAACTCTGTTACAACTTCGAATCACTCAGTTACAACTAAGTCCACTTGCATGTCCCACCAACCAACCTTAGAACTGAAAATTCCTTCAACTAACTGGTTGTCCATTTCAGTTAACTAAAATTAAGTGCTTCAAGAGAATAAATTAATATTTATTGCCCAATTATTATTAGGAGATAATAATAATCGACATGCATTCTATTTTTAGACATGTAATTTATAAATAAACTTCGCCCATACATCTAAAAATATAATCTCATATATAAATAGAATTTTCTCAACCATCTATAAATATACTCCCTCTATAAATAGAATTTACTCAACATTCTAAAAATAGACATACATCTAAAAATAGTTTGCGGGCCCCACCTAGTGTAGGTGCTTAATTTTCACTAGGATCATCATCTTGTGGAATCTCAACAATCCGTACGATGAAACATAATAATACTCCCCGCTCTCCTACACATGCCCCTTCATACGATATACGATCATGAAATGTGTAAGAGTATTAGATTTTTTCAGAATATTGATAGCTTATATTGTAAGTCATAAAAGCTACACTAGTCAATCGTAGATGAGTATTTGTAAATCATTACCGAGTACACAAATATCTAAGCACAAGTGATTATGCTTTACTACATATGGAAAAGAAGCAAAATACAAAATTGCGTTATGCACCACTTGTTCTACTGCACAAACCCATAGTAAAAACACCATACAATGAAAATTAAAAACTTTAATCATTATGTTCTCCCGCAAACACCCTGTCCTCGACAAATATTCATAGTTCTAAAAGCAAGAATCTACACAATTTATCTCATGTACATATTTCGTACTCCGCACAGTAAAAGCTCTGCATAACAAAACACAATAATATTCCTCATTCTCTCATACATACTTCATCTTTCATAAACATTTATATGATATATGACCTAAAAATTAGTAAAAATATTAGATATGTTGGAGAAATCGATAATTATATACCATCTCTGCACAACGAAACATAATAATATTGCCCATTCTCCTGCACATATCTTCATACGATACATAATAATAGTTCTCCCGAAAAAAACCTGTCCTAATTTTGTCTTTGCCATAAAATATCAACACAGTAAAAGCTCCACACAATGAAATCTACCGCACATACCCCATGCTCCGTAAAGATCCAATTATAGCACTAATTCTCAACACTGTTGAATTAATTGATTAATGCTAATCTCCACACAAATTCCTCCGTACATGCTTCCTTTGCACAATCACATGCTTCCTCCACACAACTACCATTGTACAAGATTGACCTATTAAATTTTATCCAAACCAAACTATAAAGAGATTAACAAGCACTACCTGATTCTCATTCGATAATGCAGATAAAGACTGCAAAGCCTGGAAAAATCAAAACATTGAAATAAAAAATATTAATCATTCTGCAAAGATACATAGCTCTAAAATCAAAATCTCTACGCAACTTCTCTCCCGCATAAACTTCGTAATCCGCATAGTAAAATCCCCGCACAACGAAACATGGTAATATTCCCTGTTCTCCCGCAGATACCCTGTCCTTCATAAACATTCATATGATATATGATTTGGAAATTTTTAAAAGTATCTTCGTACAATGACTTGTGTAGCCTTCCACCACCAATGTTCAATAGACCACAACTTTTGCTCCTCAAGAAGAGAAACGTGTATTTTTGCTTCTCGCATAGAGATGTCAACTGTATTGAAAGGAAATAGATGATGTTATTCCTAATCACAATTTAATCGTCCTAATCATTATCTATATACAATTTTTTCAATGCAATATTGACATCGTACATCCAAGAGAAGTGACAGTAAGTAATTTAATGGAATTTGTATCAGAATACGAATAAATTACCATAATTTCTATAATAATAGTAATGACAATTGAATTGAAATAAAGCAACCGATATTATTTCCTAATCATAGTTTAATCATCCTCATCGTTATCTAGATACACTTTTATATAGTTGATGCAAGAGCATCGACCTATCCTTTGAAAAATTAAAAAGAACAACTTCTAGAAGCTGAAAAGGAGAAAAACACGTCAAAAGGCAAGGGATTTGTTAAAAAGCTTGAAAAATCAGATTTTTGAGGGATATTAGGGATTATGTTGAGAGATTTGTGGAGAGGATCATGTTGAGAGCTTTATGGAGAAGATCATGGATCTTGAAATGTCGACAATATTGTAATTTCCTCTATAAATTGTAGCCTTTGGGCATTGAAAAGAGGCATCCATTAGAATGAAGATATGACCAACCAAGGCGATAATAGATGTTATGTAATAGTTTAGTGGTTAAATTAATGAAATTTGATTTCTACTTTATGTAATTCTGTGTGTGTGCATGGTGATTTAATGCATTTATGGTTGATTCATAGATCCGTTGAATTTGATTGATGAATTAATGTTACATATAGACCACATATTTCTTTAGTTTACAGTGGAAGCAAGGATGAGTTGATTTTGTGGGTTCATTTCCCACAAGTCCCAAAATATCAAACCAATAAAAATATTGAAAACGAAGAGACCCCCAGTTTCATTTTCATCAAGTGGTATCAGAGCACAAAAGATTCATGTGTGTACTATGGAGGAGAAGCAACATAATAAGGTACAAGTGATTTGTTTTCTCTATGAAGGTGACAACAAAGGAAGGTGAGAATATTTTCAACAACCTAGAGAAAGGAGTGCTCAAATGGTTCTAGAGGAAAGAACCGGGAAGATGCCAAAAGGCCAAACTTAGGAGAAAGTTTGGTGAGGTATCGTGTAGCAAGGTGGAGACTTGTTAGTTCAGAGGCATGCTGCATATCATGAGTTAAAGTTGTTATGAGAAGACCATATGAATATGACTAGAAGGTCATAAATTTTCTTACATTGGGAGTCTCTAAAGCAGGAGCATCGACCCATCCCTTGAAAAATTAGCAAGAACAACTTCTAGAAGGAGAAAATGAGAAAAACACAACAAAATGAAAGGGATTTGTTAAAAATATTGAAAAACCATATTTGTGAGGGATATTAGGGATTATGTTGAGAGAGTTGTAAAAAATATCACATTGAGATATTTTTGAAAAAGATCATGTTGAGAGCTTTGTGGAGAGGATCATGTTGAGAGATTTATGGAGAAGATCATGGATCTTGAAATGGTCCACAATATTGTAATTTCCTCAATAAATTGTAGCCTTTGGACATTGAAAAGAGGCGACCATTAGAATGAATATCTGGCCAGCCAAGGCGTTGATAGATGCTATGTAATATTTTAGTGGTTAAACTAATGAAATTTGATTTCTACTTTATGTAATTCTATGTGTGTGCATGGTGATTTAATGCATTGATGGTTGATGCATAGATCCGTTGAATTTTTTTGATGAATTAATGTTACATGTAGACCAAAAGTTTCTTTAGTTTGCAGTGGAAGCGAGGATGAGTTGAGTTTGTGAGCTTATAGCCAAAAGGTCCCAAGATTGAACCGATAAAAATATTGAAAACGAAGATACCCCCAATTTCATTTTCATCACTAATCTATATTTTTAACTATTGCAACGCCTTCAATGCAATATTGATGAAAAAAATTCAACAAAATTGATCGTAAGCAATCTCGCATAATACAAAACAAGTACCATAGTTGCTATAATAATCAAAATTGAATTGAAATAAAACAATCTTCGATATTCCCGAATCGATTCCTATAAATTTGAGAAATTCCACATGTAAGTTATTCTTTTCAAACTGAACTAAAATTATTTCACGTACTTTTCACACATGTGTATTGATTTCGATCTGCAAGTACTAATGATAAAGTGAGTGCAATAATCATATGGTGAAAATGGAAATAATCATATTAACAATAAATAATTCTATGCTATTAACTTGAAGAAGAGTTAAAGGAATATCTACAATGAGCAAGACCTTATATATAATGCAATATATAATGCCATGTTAATAATTCGGATGAGAGCTAAAGAAATATCTAGAACAAAAGAAATCTTATATTTTTTGTTGGTCTGCTATGGTCCAAATGCACCAAAATTCTCCGAAGAGAAGCCCTACTCTTATCAGGAGCCCCTACTCGATTACAATGTTCTGTGCTGAGAATATGGGCATATGGTGCAGTGCCAACAAACTAGGAATGATGCACTTGCCATTAATTGTAATATCATATCCCCATATCCTTAGCACATAACATTATAATTGAAAAAATATGCTCAACAAATATAAGTACATTACATTATCCTCAACATAATGCAATAATCGTCTACCAAAAATAAAAATTCCTATGATTTCGCTATATCTATAAAAATATAGCAAATAAAATGAACCCATCAAAAGAACCAAGTAGCGCAACAATTACACCAACAATAGATAATTCCATGCTATTAATTCAGAGTAGAGTTAAATGAATATTTACAACGAACAAGATCTTGTATTGTTTTCCGATGTTTTATGATCCAAATGCACTGATGTCCAAAACTCAAGCCCTACGAATGTCACCAAGGTCGCAAAATTGTCTTTTCTGTCTGCATGCTTAGCGACTTTCTCCATCCAAAGTCTATAGCTTCATAAATAAGATATTTCATGGAGTTCAATATGTAGGTACCATAAGCGATAAACGATCATCGCTGCCAGGTTTGAATCTCCTCTCTTCTATTTGCATCACTTGGCACATTAGGCATTTTGGGTTAAGAATAAAATGAATACATCATATATTGGGAACAAGGCTTATAGTTTTAATTGAATAAAAGGTACATTGCATTTTTTTATACATAAACTTTATTTACTTGACGAAATACCCATAAGCCTTATTGTGTTATGAACATCAAATTATTATTTTTGCACACATTTGATTTTTCAATTAAATTGTATAATAAATTTAATAGAATGACAGAAAAGATAATAGATTATATGTGAAAGACATCATGTGCAGACAAAGTTGTGCAGAGGTTGTTGTGCATGTTCATATGTTAACCTAAAGTTTTGTTTAAATTTTACTAAGATAATAACAATATAATAAATATTATTTTTTAAATTTATATTTAGGGACACATTTCACAACGTATAATCATTAATTAATATAAGTTTCAAAGCTAGTTGTTCGAAGGTTTCATGTACATAGTTTCAAATGTCAATTAAGGGCGTTATTGAGTGCAGAAGTAGTTGTGCAAAGGAAGTTGTTTGGAGGTTTTTGTGCATGTGTGGATGTTATGCGAAAGTTTTGTGCAAAGTGTACTGAGATAATAAATATACAAATATCTTTTTTAATTCTTATTTCGGGACATATTTCAGGGCTTGTCCTAACTACACACTTGATTTATTGGTTGCTTAGTAGGTAACTACGCATTGCTACGTTTATAATTCCACACATCCATCCCTGTCACATGTTTCACACATTGTCTATTCACACAAGAAATGCCCCGATTTCGCATATATACATTTGCGTTATGTTCAAAGTGTACGGAAATCATGTTTCTAGATTTGATTTTTTCATGCTTATGTGGTTTTTTAAATACGTGAGCAGATGTGTACTCAGTGAATTGAATGTTGAGATGACTTGTAATTATCTGCAACTCTTTTTCTTATTAATCAAAGGACAACCATTGAGATGATGAAAAATTTGAATGGTGGTTTTATCTTTGTAGCATGTTTTAGACGCAAAATAGTAGCAGGTGGTGATTTCTAGGGAAACGAGACTACAAATATTTGAAATAGCTAGTATAGTAAAGGGAGAAACACTATTTGTAGTGATAGACAAAACAATGGGGCATGTAGTGTTTGCTATTTGCAAATTGAGTTTAAGAGCTTTGAGTATTTTCATAGCTTCTGTTGCCTTATATAAATTGTTATTTGTAATTTGTACTCTTGGATGATAGCAACAGTGCAGGGATACAAAATTTGTACAATACTACAAGCTTCTATACCGATTTTCTTGTTCACTTTTGGCAATGGTGCGAGTTTTGGTTTGTTAAATTTTTATCTATAATACTTTGCAATATTCTATAAACTTTGGTTTGCTTTACGATACTGCGAGAAATGAGTGTATCAAGTTTTTCATAAATTAAATTTGGTTTGGTTTAACAAAGTAGTGAGGAGTATTTGTGAATTTGATTTGTCGTATAAGTTTCTGTGTTGAGAATATGGGCATATGATATAGTCCCAACGAACCATAAATGATGCACCTGTCATTAATGCTAGTATCATATCCCCATCTTCTTAGCACATAACATTATAATCAGAAAAATGAAAAATTTGATCAAGGAAGAAGATGCCAATGACAAAGATGATGATATCATGGCCATTGACCAACGTTCACAACAATAACACACTGTCAAAGCACTCATGTAATTCAAAACACTATGAAAAAACTCCATATTTTGTTTTTGCAATGCTCAAGTGTAAACTAGATATCGTAAGTAATATATTATAGAAATATATAATTTGTTTACTTAAAAAGAATAAGCATTTAAATAATTCCTAATGAAGATGGAATTTTTTTTTATTATACAAAGCTTTTCCTTGTGCGGAACCAATATTAAAGCTTATATTGTAAGTCATAAAGTCATAATAGTCAATTGTAAATGAGTATTTGTAAATTGTTGAAAAGAGACAAAATTACAAAATTGTGTTATGCACCACCTGTTCACCCACAAAAACACATAGTAAAAACCCTGCACAATGAAAATTAACAATTTTAATCATTATGTTATCCCGCAAATACCTTGTCCTTTGCAAAGACACATACTTCATACTCCACACAATAAAATCTCTGTATAACGAAACATAATAATATTCCCCACTCTCCTGCACATACCCTATCCTCCATAAACATTCATACAATATAGATCAGGAAATGTGTAAAATTATTAGATTTGTTCTTATATTGTAAGTCATAAAAGTTACATTAGTTAATTGTAAATGAGTATTTGTAAAGCATTACGAAGTACAAAATAGCTAAATGCAACTGATCATGCGTTATTACATATGGAAAAGAACCATAATTACAAAATTGCATTATGCACCACTCGTTCTCCCACACAAACCCAATGTAAAAACATCGCACAATGAAAATTAACAACTTTAATCATTATGTTCTCTTGCAAACACCTCGTCCTTTGCAAAGATTTATAGTTCTAAAATAAAATATCTACGCAATTTCTCCCCCACACATACTTAGTACTCCACACAACAAAATATATGTACAACGAAACATAATAATATTCCCCGCTCTCCTGCACATAGCCTGTACTCCTTAATTTATATGATATACCATAAAGAAATTTGTAAAATTATTAGATTTTATCAACAAATCAACAAACATACCCCATATTCATTAATTTCCACATGCACCGCCAGTTGTCCCGAAAATACCCAGTCCTAATAAAAGCTCCACACAATGAAATCTCTTGCACAAAATTCATACCCTGTCCTCGTCAAAGCTTATGCAATTGCTCTGTCGCACATGCTTCGTACTAGTAAAAGCTCTACTCTGCCTTTCGTAAATAATCATACGATATACGATCTGGAAATTTGTAAAAGTATTATATTTGTTCGAGAAATTGACAAGCATATGCCATATCCACACAGTAAAATCCCCACACACCGGAACATAATAATGTTCCTCGTTCTCCTACACATACCTTCATAGAATACATAATCATAGTTCTCCCAAAAATACCCCGTCCTAATTTCGACGTTACCATAAAATATCAACATAGTAAAAGCTACGCACAATGAAATCTCCCGCACAGGCTTCTTCTCCTACATATACCTTCATATGATACATAATCATAGTTCTCTTGAAAATACCCTGTCCTAATTTTGTCTTTTCCATAAAAGGTCAACATAGTAAAAGCTCCGCACAATGAAATATCTCACACATACCCTATCCTCCGTAAATATTCAATTCTAGCACTAATGCTCAAAACAATATTGAATTAATTTATTATCACCAGTCTTCTCACAAATTCCTCCGCACATGCTTCTTCCTTGCTTCCTTCAAACAACCACATTCGAACAACCACATGCTTCCTCCGCACAATTAGAACGAACTAGAAAGAGATCAACAATCACTGCCTGATGCTAATCCGATAATACAGATCAAGAATGCATAGCTTGAAAAAAATCAAAACATCGAAATTAAAAATATTAATCATTTTGCAAAGATACATAGCTCCAAATTTAAAAACTCTATGCAACTGCTCTCTCGCACAAACTTCACAATCTGCACAGCAAAATCTCTGCACAATGAAACATGATAATATTCCTTATTCTCCCGCACATACTGCGTCCTCTGTAAACATTCATACGATATACGATCTGGAAAATTGTCCAAGTATCTCCACACAACGACTTGTGTATCCTACCACCGTTGTCACACCCCACCCCCTTGACGCAATGGACTTTCAACCACGTTAGTTATGTAACCATGGGGAAGAGCAATACCTTAACAATGTCAATGTCATTGTTAATGTTATAGATCACTCACTAACGAAATTCCCAATCAGAAACTTATTTTTTTGTTTATTTTTAAATCAATTGTCAGGTACTGACAAACACCAAAAATAAAACGCTCTCCACCAGGGGAATTATGTGTCATCGAAAGGTGCTAGGCCAATCAAAAATTAAAAATAAGATTTCGAGAAAATTATAAATTGATTTTTGAATTCATGCAAAATAGGAAAAAACCTGCATTTTCCCGAAACTTTAGCTAAAATGACAAAATAACAAAAAAATAATAGATGGTGAATGTAATTTAACCACGAGGCAAATACTGCAGTCCTGAAGAGATAAGCACTGATAGACCAAACCTAATGTGGTATATACCTCAACATTAATCTTTAGGGTTTGATTTAATCCTAAAGCCATAGCTAAATTCCACATTAACAACAAATTGAACACCATCAACTAAGCCTCATTTTATGTAATCACATGGATGATCAAAGTCTCAATTTATGATTAGACATCTAAATTAAATATTAGACGAAAGGATATTGATTTATAGAGATTCTATGTTTAGTTGTGATTGGCTTCCAAAGCATTTAAACCACTTTGTCTCATTTTTTCGAGTCTAGTTATGATCAAAACATCTAATTAGTAAATAAATTATTTGTCAAACTTGTTGAACCATCTATAAAGTAAAAGCTCATTGTAAATCTCACGAAATCTCCGCCTCAATTCTACACAAGGACCGACCCCACTTACTAGAGCTTTGTCGCCTAAATCCCCTATTATTTAGGGAAAATGGCAAAATTTTCAAATTTTCATTGATTAAAAAATATTAATTAAATGAATTAATCATATTAAATTGCATCAACTTTCAATGTTTAAAATAAATTTTAATAATTGTATTATTTTATAATTAAATAATATTTCAATGTTTAAAATAAATTTTAATAAGTGTATTAGTTTATAATTTTAAAATAATATTTCACTTTCCTATTGTATAAATTCTTAATTAATTTAATGTAACAAATTTGAATTTAGTTTATTACAAATAAGTAAGAATTTTTATTTTTATTTTAAATGAGAAGGAAAAAAATTGTTGACACTTTCTATTAAAATAGGCATTAATAGTTCTAAATAACCAAAGGAAAACAAGATATCTATGAAAGATCATCAAAATAGGACCAATAAAATATTTGTGCAAGATCATCAAAATAGGACCAAATTGCTATCTAAAGACTAGTGAGGCTAAAACAAGTTTTGTACCAAGTAACTGAAGGTGCTTGGATGAGACCAACATACTCCAAAGTGAAATTAAATTGGCCTTTGGTTTGTACCATGCCTGCCAAACCAGAAAGTAAGAAAGTGTATGTGAGGATTAATCTGCATCCACACCCAACAACCACACCTGCTATCATGAGCCACACCATCAAAGAAACTTGTTAGAAAAACCACTTGCAATGGAGGAGACAAATATCTGGAAAAAATGTGAGCCCGCAAGGGAAGCCCCCCCTCCAATAACCAAGCCAATGATTTAGAGCATATGTTGTAGATAATGGGAGGCTCATTTTCAAATATAACAAGATTTTTAGCTTTCTAGATCTCTCATGTCATCTATAGATGTGGAACTTTATATCTCCCTTTCTGGTTAAACCACCACCTGAACCATTGCTCTAATGAATTGAAGGAACCCACTTGGGGAATTTGTACATGCTTCATAATGCACGCCTACACCTCGACAAATATGGGTCATTGAATAAAGAGATGTGTAACACTCTCTTGTGCCTTATGACAAAATACCACCACTCCAGACCTGAGAATCCCCTTTTGCAAATATTATCCCATGGGGCAATTTTGTTTTTCCGGGCCAACCAGCAAATGATGACCACTTTAAAAGGAACACGCCACCTCCATGCTTTCTTGTACCAACAAATGTTAGTTATTGGATTTGACATAATTTGAAATATTTAGGTAAACCTCCGAGATCACCACTAAACCCTGCTTCAATACACCATTCCACAACAGAGAATGACTTGAATCCTTTTTTCACGAAGCCAACATACCTAAACTCATGTATGAGGTGGTGCTAAGCAGATGGTAGACCTCCCGATAGACCAATATCCTCTGTGCTCTTCCATACCATATAGGGGAAATCCAACTTCCATCGAGCAATAACTTGATCCAAGAAAACAATGCCTCTATTGTGTAAAGCATCAATAAAATCATTATTGTAAAAAAGAGATGAAGCAACACCTAGAATGGAATCCAAATCGATCAAAATTTGATTCCCCTGCCAAAATACCAGAGCATCTTATCAAGTAGCCATTTGCTCACCTTTGTGAAACTCATCCTGATGTAGGAACCTTTTTTGATCCCAATCATGCCCCTTCTATACCAATAAAAAAAGGCTCTTCCTTTTAAGTATTTCTCTGCAATAATCACTTGCCATATACTCCTACCAAATATATCCCGCCATAGAGATTTAGTTAATAGAGCCCAACCAAACCTTTTCAAGTAAAGTATACCCCATCCTCCGACCTCTTTCCCCTTAGATATAGCATCAAAATTTACCAAGTGAAATTTCTTATGTCCCTTATTCCCAGACCAAAGAAAGTGAGCCATGATAACTTTGATTCTATTAATAATAAATGAGAAAAGCCAAAAGAGATGCATCCAATATACAGACAACTATTGTAAGACCGATTGGATCAAGATATACCGACCACCCAAAGTTAGCCAATGATGTGTCCAGAGAGAAAGGTGCTTATGAAACTTCTCCACTATCCATCCCCAACCTGAGATCATATGGTTGTTAGGCTTCAATATAAAACCTAAAAAGACAAACCACACTCAATGGGAGAGATCTCAACATTAAACAATCTGGTAATACGAAGAATAACTTCTTGATAAGCAGAGGAGAATAGCAGTATAGATTTGTTACCATTCATGATCAAAACCGAGGTTGCTCCAAAGCTAACCAGAATGTGGTAAAATTCCAGCCACTTCTCCCATGACACCATTCCAAAGGTTAAAGCATCATCAACAAAAAAGAGGTATGTAAAAGAGACTGAGTAGGATACATGTAAACCCTAAAATGTACCCAGGGTATGTGCCTCCTTTAGCTTCAGATTGAAACCATGCATGACCAATATGAATAGTAAAGGAGACAAAGAGCATCCCATACGAAGACCCCTACCATCCAAAAAAAAATTCGACAAATATCCATTAATTAACACTGCAAAAATTGTTGAAGACACACATGCCATTATCCAAGCAATATGATCAATTGATAATCCAATTTTTAATTGGATCATGTACAAATGTGCCCAATCAATACAGTAATATGCGTTATGTATATCCAATTTCATAATGATAGCCTCCTTCTTCTTGGAATGAATAGAGTTTAGACATTCGTGTGTCGTGGCCATTGCGTCATGAATTTGACGGCTTGATAGGAAGCCGAATTGCTCCGGCGAGATATAGGTTGAAAGTACCTACTTAATCCCGTCTGCACTAACTTTAGAGATAAACTTATATGTAATATTACAAAGAGAAATCAGCTGAAAATCCGAGAAAAATGCTGGGTGTGAGGATTTGGGGATAAGTGTAATAAAATTCGAATTAATCGCACCTGAAACCTTGCCACATGAACGAGATTCTTCAACCATATTGAGGAGGTCCAGTCCCATAAGATCAAAGAAGTGAAGAAAGAGTTGCACAATACATCCATCTGGACCTGGACTCTTATCTTTGGAAAATGATTTGAGAACATCCAAGAATTCTTCCAGCATGACAGGTCTGTACAGTGTTGTGTTAGATTCCTCCAAGAACATGCACAAGAAGTTTTCAATACCCCAAAATAGGTTAGCGTAATCCACCACATTACGTGCTGAATATAAACCTTCAAATTATTTTACAACCTCCTTCTCAATGTCGCCAATCGAGTGTGCACGCCTCCCCCATCCTTTCCATCTCCCATATTGCATTTTTGTTCCTCCTTTGATTAGCAAAGTATTTTGTATTGCGATCACCCTCTCGTATCTAGATAACACGACTTTTGAGGTTTGAAGAGGCCTCCAGAAAATTAAGGATGTGTATTTTTTCCTTTTCCAGATCCTGCATTTTATTTAATTGAGAAACTGATGGGGATACAGGGTCCATGTGTAGACTAAGGAATTCCATTTCAATTACTATCCGATCTAAATGAATTTTCATTTTTGCCTTCTAAATTTGTTCCACTTACGAACTTCCCACTTTAGATTATTTAATTTCTTCATAAGCAAATCCATGGTGGATGAAATATCCTAATAAGCCCCAGTAGACCATATTTCCCTCACAAAATATTTGAAGGAGTCCTCATGTATCCACATCCTATTAAACTTGAAAGGAATACCCTTCGTGAATCCTCCCCTCTCCACTGCAAAATAATCGAGATATGATCAGAAATTTTAGTCTGCACCACCCAGGATCTATAATTACCCAAAGACTCCATAATGTTATCGTGAAACATAAATTTATCAAGTATTTTGCCAATATGATCCAAGCCCGGTCTACCATTGTTCCGAGTAGGGACCAATGGGACAAGCCTCACATCCCGCAGGAGATTTTCCTCAAACAAGTGTTTTAGAAAAGGGCCGAGAGGGTCATATCTACTACGAGGCCCCCAAATTTCTTCAATAGATAGCGTAGCATTAAATTCACCAGCAATGAACAAAGACTCAATCTTCAATAGACCACAATTTGATAGCATGTCCAAAAAACATTCTCTCACGACAAGGTGCATATAGGTTTAAAAATGTAACCGATATGGGAAATCCCTAATGAATCCAATGAGTAAAATAATTGCAAAACACTTGAATGTTGTAACATTCACCCATTGAGGGTTCCAAAGAGCCACCATACCACCAGATAGTCCACAAGAATCAATAGCAGCAAGAAACTAACTCAAACAAATTGATAGAAAATACACTATGGATCTCTCCTTAGAGGCCATAGTTTCTTGAATGAAGATCAATACAAGCTGAATAGAATCGATCAAATATTCAAGATAAGATCGTTTTGAGGAGTCCCCCAATCCCCTTAAATTAAGAGATAAAACTTTCATCTGGACACCCCAGTGGGCGACACATATTCTCTACGAGCCCTAGTGTCAATAAAAAATATAACAGTTATGTCCCAAGAGTGCCATCCAAAGCAACAAACAAGGATTTTGCAGAGGATTTCCCATGAAAATGCCTACTTCCTCTACCTCCTTTTCTACGGACAATAATATTCAAGGCAGATCCGGGACTGATGGGCATCGTCCTCTTTATGGATAGATAGCCCCACTAGATCCATAGTCAGTTTTCTCATTAAGAAATCAATGTCACTGCCCACAAAATTATGAGAGGAAGAATTGATCAAACATACATCCGTCAAAGAGGAATCAAGGATGTTCCCCAACCCATATGGGGCAACCTCATGTTGTGAAGTACAAGGAAGAGTGACTCCCTATATATGTGGAGTTAGGCAGAGATTAAGGGAAACATGTGTAAGGGGACATTGAGGATTGCAAAGAATGGAAGACGAATGAGGCTTAGAGATGAGTATTGCATCAGAGGATGAAGCCAAAATGTGGGAAGGCAAAACAACAGTAAGGGAACACAGAGAAATGTTGGGTTTGGAAATCAAAAGAGACGTAGATATTTTGATCTCATCAAAGGATATGGGATCACAAGAGGCCGAAAAAGGGTGAGACTCATGTGCCAAGGGAGAAATAAGCCAAGAGGGACCACATTATCCTGGACACCAAGATCCTCTAGGGAAGAGGGAAGCGGGAAGGATGAAGAAGGAATATTTTCCAAAGATCCCACATCCAAAACAGAGTCAAGAGAATGATAATTAATTGGATGTTCATGTGGAGTAAGAGGACCTTGATCATTATCTGAGTGACACCCACGAACCAGCCTCCAGAGCAGACCACCCATTCGGTGACAAGACTTACAGGGATAACGAGCCATGAGATGACCCGTATGATGACAGAGGAGACAATGGAAAGAGATCCCCCAAAAGTTAATCCACTGCCAGATTTTAATAAGACCCCACTCCAAGTCAATATTTTCAATAAGGCCACCCGAGAAGTTAACCTCAACCAACATCCATGCATATGCCTATCTCTGGCCCCTAGAATGTTAGCATCCATATAAACAAAGCGCCCGATAGAGTTTCCAATCTCCTCAAAAACCCTGCGCGTCCAAAATTCGATCGACAAACCTGAAAGCTTGACCCACACATATTTAGAGCTCGGGTTCTCAGAGAGGGGATTAAAGCCAATATACCATCTATGAAGCTGTAAAAAGCTGCGACTGTTAACCCAAGGGGCCTTTAGGATGCGTTCTGCGTTGTCCTAGTGGAGCAAATGGATCCTTAACAACAAGTTCATTAGTAAGAAAACTTTAGGGGAATATTTCAAAATAGGGAGCCAATGTTGTTTAACCGAGTCCTACATCTCAAGTTCTGTCATATCAAAAAACATCCAACGCCCCACCAAAGCACTCTTCTATAGGCTCACCGCTCTATCCCGAAGGCCGTTATGATCGAAACTGAGCAACTTGGTCTTGGAGATAGTTTTTACCTCCTTCAAGTTTCACCATCGACAATGCCTGGCCAAGTGCATTGGGAGTTGTAGCCCCATGTTTGATGCATGCAACTAATGTGTCCCAGTGATGTCAGACTTGCCTGACCATTTTCCGACCTCATCCCACCAAGAATATTTAATTTGGCATATTCTGCCTTAACAACTAGTGTGGCTTGAATGAGAGCCTCTGGCTCGATAGATTCATCACTTGATGTGGACATTTTCCAAAAATATCCAAATCACAAAATCAAGCAGTGAAACATGAAATACAAGGAGCAACAAAAGACCAAATCTGACTGAGATGCTATATAAATTGACTAATGAGATAGTCCACCTTACCCAAAAAGGCAAAAGAGAAGGAATAATCCAGCATCGCCGCGAAAAGGGGATGTCAGAGACGCTAGGGAGTAAATGAGCCGCAACATCGAACCTCAAGAGGAAAAATCCCGAGAACAAGAAAGTAATAGAAAAATCACACCACTCCAGAAGAATGAATAGTATATCCCCACTTAAACCAAATACTTGCGTTTGATCCACCCAACAAATCTAGAAAAGCTAGAAATAACATTGCCGTACCCCACCGGCAAATCCGACGTAAATGAAAACACCAACAAAGGAAACAAGAAACCACAATAGGATGAAAACCACTCAATACAATGATGAATTACCACCCCGATGTTGAATTCAAAATTTGCGACGTCGCGACCCATGATAAAGAATATAACACTAGATAGTAGACCAAAGACAAGGCCAATTAACAACACTAGCAACTTGGTATACATCATTAGAGACGACCACAACACCAGTGAACCACCTTAAAAGGTCTAGTAAAAACCAGAGATTTTGGACAAAACTTATGCTTCATCACCTGGATATGTGCGGACGATGTCATAGAGTAAACAAAACCCAAAAAAGTAGAGACACCCTCACAGCCAAGTTCAATATTACGTAAGTCCCCACACCGCCTATCATCCTAGATGCCATTAAAGGAATGGACTGCCACATACTTTCGGCTCCCTTGATACATTTCTTGAACACTTAGGGCATTACAACACTTGCCAATCTTTGGGAGCAGAATTGCCTCCACATCACTGCTCTTGCTTAGCCACATGCTTGGCAGATTGGGCTCCCAAAACACTTGATTGGGGAATGGAATGAATTTTGCTGCTCTCTCTATATGGAATGAATTCTGCTGCTCTCTCTGCATGGCTGGAATTCGTCGCTCTTTTCGCTCTGACCGGTTGGTATGGGGTGGCCATGTCGAACAAGATTGCATTGTCGTCAAAGAGTTATATGCACATATCACTTCCAATACACATCCCTTGCAATTTGCTGAGGCTACTTCCAAATGGTGGAAGTGGGACGCTCCACTAAAGATCAAGTGTTTCTCTTGGTTGGCTTTGCACAACCTCCACTAAATATCAAGTGTTTCTCTTGGTTGGCTTTTCACAACCGTATTTTTACATGGGACCGGCTGAACAAGAAGGGTTTCTTGGGGCCAGGAATATGCTCCCCACAAAGGACTACACTCACTTTTTTATAAAATGCCTCTTTGCTGCGACTATTTGATTGGATTTCTCCTTCATTCTTGGTGTCATTATGCCCTGTGACTTTGCTACGATTCTGGATTGTTTCTCCTCTTGGTCATTACACGGCAGGGCATTCCAGATGGTCCCTCTATATGTTTTGTGGGTCATCTAGCATGCCAGGAACAAGCTCATATTCAAATATATACAACCTATGGTTCAAGCTATGGCACTGAGTATTATTGCATATTTCCAAGAGACCGGTCCTTGTCCCGTAAGGATTCTAGTAGGTGACAGATTAGCTGCAAAATATCGTACTTACGCTACGGAATGGAGTTTTTAAGACTCAATACAAATCCCTTTTACTTCACAACAGAGTTCAATCTTGGAGTTTAACAACATACATACGCACGTGATTCAACAACGGGATTTCGTAACATATACAAACCACACAATAGACCCAAACCCAAGCAAATACGCGGGTTTCTTACCGGAGGGACCCACGGTAACCCCGACCAATCAACGTGCGATCACACTTCGCATACTCCGCAATATAACTCTTAAACATTAAGTTCTATTTCCTACGATTTGCAAAGTTGCGCCATGTTGCCACGTGTCTTCTCGCACTTCGCATTGCAAATTTCTTAACTTACCTTGCGATGGCCCTTAACGCAAACTCTCACAGTTTGCGATTTGTGATTACCGCTTTCAATCTCCACCATTGGGTTCTACTGGATCCGACGGTTCGCGCAACAGTTCAGCCGTACCAATTTGCATCGCAAGTCAAACTCTTTAACTTGCAAAATGAGTTGTAATCGCTATCCTTTGTGATATGCGATGTCTTCAATCTTCGTCGTTTGGTCTCGGCTGGATCCAACAACCCGCGCTACACCTCTGCTATACCACTTCTCATTGCAAACCAAATACTTTAACTTGTGAACTTGACCATAAACGTTATCCTTGGCGATGTGCAATGTCTCTCCTCCTGCGATATGATCTTCCACCGTTGATCAGTGTTGGATAAAACGGCTCTCGTCACGCCTGCAAATCTGATTGATATTTGATCTGCAGTTAACACAATATTTAATTCAACAAATGAATGTGTAAAATTAAGGTCTCGTTGCGCCTGCAATCCGATTAGATTTATTTCTATGTGACTTTTATACAGATATTTGATTTCAACAGAGGTTTAAATAAGTAATTTAATACAGGGAACCCAATCAAAGCACAAAACACTTGGAAACAATTTGGAAATTAAATATTGTTTTTAAAAATAGAGATCTCGATCAAATACAAAACACTTGGAAATAATTTGGAAATGGAAAACACAGAGCCAAGCCCTCAGATGGCAGGTTTTTACATTTACTTCTACTTCTCTATTCTCTCCTTTCTCGCTATGGATGGCAGAACCCCACAATAGTGGATTTGGTTTGGTTTTATCCTTTCTTAAAATCCCCATATGGTTGAGAAACTATCATTCAGTTTCCAAAATAGTTTATTCAACTAAATTCTTAACTAATCCTAAATTAAGCATTCTTTTATTCTGCAAATTACAATGGATGAGTTAGCCCAAATTAACTAAAAAAAAGTAAAATGAAATTCAAAATGTCTTCTGCTGTCCAGCAGAAGAAATCAACTCCAGTTGTAGCCTTTTAGTAGGATGCTCCTGCATTAGGCTCCTGAGGTTAATTAAATTCATGGCTCCTGTCCATGAGATCTTTAATAGAATACCCTGCGCTTTGAATCTGGGCAACGTTCAACCAAGAAAAATCCTCCACAGGATGGTCCTTCCATTTGACCATATACTTTAAATATTCTTTGTTTCGTGTCTAACTGGCCATCTGTGTGTCTAAAAGTTGTTCAATCTCCAAAGGTTGTGCTAGAGGCATTTGTTTAATCCATGCTCTCTCTTCATCCTGGGTGTCTCGTGTTCGTCTCTCCGAATTGTCTTCCTCATCAATAGTAGTGTATGGGTACAGATATGCCACATTAAAAATGGGCGAGATTCCTATATCGATAGGCAACTGCAACTCATAAGCATTTGCAGAAAACTTCCGAAGAATTCTACAAGGCCCGATCTTTTTCATCTTCAATTTGTTGTATTCGCCTTTGGAAAACCTCTCCTTACGCAAAGGTGCTAGTACTAGATCTAATACTTCGAATTGTACCTCCCGCCTTTTCAAATCTGCTCGTTATTTATACTTTTGACTGGTGTCTTGTAGCTTCAATTTGACCTGTTCATGTAGATCGCTAATTGCTTCGCGAAATCTTCGCCATCGGCACTCCTGCGTTCCAACTGACCCAAATCCTACAACTCAAATACTCCACGTGGGTGCATTCCATATAAGATTTGGAAAGGAATCCTTCCCGTGCTTTTTTTGGGTGAGTCATTGTAAGCAAACTCCGCTTGTGAAAGCACACGATCTCACTGTCTGGAATTTTCACCAACCAGACTCCTCAACAGATTTCCTAGACTCCTGTTCACAACTTCAGTTTGCTCATCTGACTGTGGATGATAAGCAGAACTGAAATTTAGTTTGGTGTCTAACTTCTTCCATAATGTTCGCCAGAAATGGCCTGTGAACTTTACATCCCTATCCGAGATGATGGACTTCGGCAAGCCATGTAATCTGACCATCTTTATAAAGAACAAATGTGCTACATGTGTGCCATCACTTGTCTTTTTGCATGGAATGAAATGTTCCATTTTGGTGAAACGATCCACCACCACCATGATGGAATCGAATCCCCGATGTGTCTTCGATAGACCTAAGACAAAGTCCAAACTAACTGAGTCCCATGGTCTGTTCGGAATGGGTAAGGGTGTATACAACCCTGCATTTTGGTCATGTCCCTTTGCATGTTTTCACATTTTGCACTTGATCACGAATCTCTGTACATCCCTTCGCATTCTTGGCCAATAGTAAAAGTGGCTCAGCTGATCCAAATTCTTATCTATGCCAAAATGTCCTGCCAAACCTTTCCTGGATTAAGTTCTCTCGCATAGAAAATTTTGGAATACACAACTATCCTCCTTTGAACAACAACCCCTCCTGCATGTTATAGTCCAACCATGGACTATTGTCTCTCAACAATGGATTTTGGCAAGCTTCATAAGCTTCCTTAAAATCTGCATCCACTTCATACAAGTCTTTGAGATGCTCAAATCCCAACACTTGCACTGCGCTTTCTTGTAATATCAAGCTTCTTCTGCTTAACACATCTGCTACTTTGTTGGCCTGACCGCTGATGTGTTTCAACACGAATGTAAAACTCTGCAAGTACTCCACCCCCTTCGTGTGTTTATGATTCAACTTGTGTTGCTGCATAATATTTATTGTAACACAAAATTGTCTGAAAACAAGACAAATTAATTTGCCAGCAAATAATGTCTCCAATGCTTCAATGCTTGAACGACTGCATAAAACTCTTTGTCATAAGAGGTATACTTTTGCCTGCTCTCATTTAACTTCTCATTGAAGTATAATACTGGCTTATCTTCTTGGCTGAGTACTGCACCAATGGCTGTCTCACTGGCATCACAACGAACTTGGAAAAGTTTGTTGAAGTCTGGCAACTTTAGGATTGGTTTTTCCGTAATCTTCTTCTTCAAAAACTGAAAACTCATCTCAACAGGTTTTGTCCAATGAAAACACTGATTTTCCTTCTTAATGGTGTCCAACATAGGTGCACAAATACCACTGAAGTTTTTAATAAACTTCCGATAGAAACTTGCCAATCCATGAAAACTTCTTTCTTCAAAAAAACTTTTGAGAGATGGCTAACTAACTATGGCTGCAACCTTCTCTGGGTCCATCTTCAACTCATTCTTAGAAATTACAAAGCCTAGATAAATCAATTCTTTCTTGAAAAAAGAACATTTTTTCAAATTCATTAACAATTTATTTTGCTGCAATTTTTCTAGCACATACTTGACATGCCGAAAATGTTCTTCTTTCGTCTTGCTGAAAATAAGTATATCATCCAGATATACAATCACAAACTTACCAATGAATTCCTTCAACATCTCATTCATCAAAAGCATGAATGTGTTGGGCGCATTGCTCAGCCCAAAAGGCATGACCAACCATTCATACAAGCCTTCATTGGTCTTGAAAGCTGTCTTCCATTCGTCACCTTCTCTAATCCTGATATGGTGATAGCTGCTTTTCAGATCTATCTTTGAAAAGTACACTGCTCCACTCAAAAAATCCATCATATCATCCATCCTAGTTAAAGGAAACCTATACCTAATTGTGATCTTGTTTATCGCTCGGGAATCAGTGCACATCCACCATTCACCTCCTTTCTTGGGAGCTAAAATGGTCAGAACAGCACAAGGGCTCAAACTCTCCCGAACCAATCCTTTATTCAACAATTCCAGTACTTGCCTCCTGATTTCCTCATTGTCTTTCAGACTCATCTGGTAAGCAGCCTTGTTTGGCAAACTGGCTCTTGGAATAAAGTCAATATGGTGACTAATGCTCCGCTTTGGTGGTAATTTATCTGGTAGATCATCCACCACAATATCAGTAAACTTTTGCAGCATATCCTGTATTTCCACAGGCAAATCAGTGATTTTCGTATGCATCAATATTGTTCTTGGTCTCCGTACAGCTGCATAATTCACCTCATTGTATTAAATCTATTGTAGAAACTCCTTCCCCCCTATCAGCAGTGTTTTAGTACCACTAGTTTCTGCAGACTCTTCTTCTTTCATGGGAACTAGCATATGCTTTATCCCATCCTTCACAAATTTGTAACAATTCTGCTCCCCATCATGGATGACCTTTCTGTCATATTGCCATGGTCTGCCCAACAGAATATGGCACACGTGTCCTTGTACTTGCCAATGTGAAACTCCACCTCACACTGCTCATTAACCAGTAGTTGGTGTCCTTTCTGCAACCAAGACACCTTATATGGAATCAGATGCTTCGACTTTTTTAAACCCATTTTTTCCACCATCTCAGTGGCTACCAGGTTATCAGTACTTCCATTATCTATAATCAATTTGCAACATTTTCCATGCGACTCACACAATCTGGAATAATGTTTTCCTTTGTGTCAAGTCAGCCACCTCCTTAGCTGGTTTTAGCAATACCTTGTTCAACACCAAGGCCTCTCCTGTTTCATGCACATTCTCCACCTCTTGTGGCGCTGCCTCTGCTTCATCAGGTTGAGCAACATACGCTCCCCTCTGTCCAGCTGGTTCATTTTCAGGACATTCAAAAGACCTGTGTCTCCATTTGTGACACTTATAACACTGGTAGTTACTTCCTCTGCCTCTGCCATTACCTCGCTGGTATGGCCTTCCACCTCTGGTGTTACCTTCCTTCTCAGTCTGTCCCAAAGTCTTCGAACTGTTGCCTTCTTCATTACTGTTGGCAGTGCTACCTCTGCCAAAGGACTGTCCTCTTCCTCTACCGGATCCACGTCCTCTTCTTGCATTCTGCTTCCTGGCAATTTTTTTTCCGCCTTCAAAGCACATTGGTATGCCTCCTCTATATTTTTTGGGGAAAGAATACTGATCTCATCCAAGATTTCCATTTGTAGACCATTCACAAATATTGTTGTCTTCTAAGGGGTATCTTCAACATACCCAACCCTCAGGTTCAATTTATAAAACTCTTATGTGTATTCCTTTACAGTCATTGTTCTTTGTCTCAGGTTCTGCACTTGTCTGTAAAGAGCAATTTGGTAATCTTTAGGCGGGAACTTTCTTTTCATCTTTGCAATCATCCCGTGCCAACTCTTGATCAAAGACTTGTTCAGTCTTCTCCTTTCTGCATGCACACTATCCCACCACAATGCATCGTGTCCTTTCAACTTAGTGACAACAAACCTGATTTTTATGTCTTCACTAACTTCCTCATATTCGAAGTATTTATCTAACTCACTTATCCAGTTCAATAATGCTTCTGTGGATAAACTGCCATCATAATTGGAGAGGTCTGGTCTTGGCTTGCTACTAGCCATCAAAACAGATTTCAATAGTCTGATTTCTGGTGGCCCATGCCTCGGCTCATCTGGTTGTGCCTCTATCTCCTCATCATTGTCATCTCCTCCTTCAGGATCCCTATGCCTTCCTGCTTCCACTGTTGCCAAACGTGATGACAACACTTTAATTTCTTTGCGCATTTCTTCATATGCTGCTCCCCTTGCAGCTCTTCTTCGACCTCCTCTTTCGGCTTCAGCTCTTCCTCGACCTCTCTTTCCTATTTCCATCCTCACTTAGAAAGAAAAATTTTCTTTGATACCAATTGATGCAGACTAGCTGCAAAATATTAGAATTACGCTGCGGAATGGAGTTTTTAAGACTTAACACAAATCCCTTTTACTTCGCAATAGAGTTCAACTTTGGAGTTTAACAACATACATACGCGCGCGATTCAACAACGAGATTTAGTAACATAAACAGACCACACAATAGACCCAAACCCAAGCAAATACACAGGTTTCTTACCAGAGGCACCCACAGTAACCTCGACCAATCAACGTGTGATCGCACTTCGCATACTCCACAATATAACTCTTAAACGTTAAGTTCTATTTCCTGCGATTTACAAAGTTGCATTGTGTTGCCACGTGTCTTCCCGCACTTGGCATCACAAATATCTTAACTTACCTTGCGATGGCCCTTAGCACTAACTCTCACAGTTTGTGATTTGCGATCACCGCTTTCAATCTCCACCGTTGGCTTCTGCTGAATTTGATGGTTTGCGCAATACTTCAGTTGTACCACATCGCATTGCAAGTCAAACTCTTTAACTTGCGAAATGAGTCGTAATCGCTATCCTTTGCGATATGCGATGTCTTCAATCTCCGTCGTTTGATTTCGGCGAGATCCGACAACCCGCGCTACACCTCCGCTATACCACTTCGCATCGCAAACCAAATAATTTAACTTGTGAACTAGACCATAAACGTTATCCTTGGCGATGTGCGATGTCTCTCCTCCTGCGATGTGATCTTCCACCGTTGATCAGTGTTGGATCAAACGGCTCTCGCCGTGCCTGCAAATCCGATTGATATTTGCTCTGCGGTTAACACAATATTTAATTCAACAAAGGAATGTGTAAAAATTAAGGTCTCGTTGCGCCTGCAATCGAATTAGATTTCTTGCTATGTGAATTTTATACAGATATTTGATTTCAACAGAGGTTTAAATAACTAATTTAAAATAGGAAACCCGATCAAAACACAAAACACTTGGAAACAATTTGGAAATGAAATATTGTTTTTAAAAACAGAGATCCCGATCAAATACAAAACACTTGGAAAATAATTTGGAAATGAAAAACACAGAGCCAAGCCCTCGGATGGCTGGTTTTTACATTTACTTCTACTTCTCTATTCTCTCCTTTCTCGCTATGGATGGAAGAACCCCACAATGGTGGATTTGGTTTGGTTTTATCTTTTCCGAAAATTCCCATATGGTTGAGAAATTGTTATTCGGTTTCCAAAACAATTTATTCAACTTATTTAACTAAGTTCTTAACTAATCCTAAATTAACCATTCTTTTATTTTGCGAATTACAATGGCTGAGTTAGCCCAAATTAACTAAAACAAAGTAAAATGAAATTCAAAACATCTTCTGCTGTCTAGCAGAAGAAATCAGCTCCAGCTGTAGCCTTTTAGTTGGATGCTCCTACATCAAGGTCTATCGCCCTGGTTGACTTTGACAACATTTTCCCCATCTGCCATTTCGATGGAGCTGCTTTTGGAGGCAAATGAGGTTGTGGGGTTTCCCTTTCCGTTGATCTCACAACTCGATACCTTTTTCATTGACATGGTGGAGATGGGGATAACTGCAGAGCATAACTGATTGCATTATAGGGTGCCCTACAAGTTTCATCCTGGGTGGGAATTGACAACATTCGGATTGTGAGTGACTCCCTCACATTGATAAATTGGATTTAGGGGAAGAATTTGCTGGAAGTTCCCTTCCTCTGCAATTTGATGCAACAGATCTGGAATCTTCAGGCATTCTTCTCCGATGCCTCCTTTCAAAATGTATACAGATAACAAAACTTTGTGGCATATTCTCTTTTTAAGCGGGGTCTTCGTCTTCCACCTGGCTTCATGGCCTTTGATCTGGAGGTCGATGGTAGGGGGGTGCCACGGGACTTTTTTTATGTTTTAATTTTTGTTTTTCACCGATTGCTGGTCTCCTTTCCCTTCTCTGTTTTCTTGCCCACACTGTCGACTATTTGATGGATGTTTCCTTGCTGGGATTGTTTTCTTTTCAGGCAGACTGTTTCCTTACAGCGCTGCCTCAGTGTTCTTTTTTCACAGGTCTTTCCATGTTCTGGTTTATCTGAGACGGAGGTTGTATCCTCTGCACCTTTCTGGTTTCTCCGAATATCGATGTATGCATGTAGATGCTCATAGTATAGTCTTTGAGGATTATAGTTCCATGACAATGTAAAAACTTTCACTATATGAATGAAAGTTCCGTTATTTTCTTCTGAAAAAAAATTCCCCACACCGCGCCCGAAAAACATGTGAATTTCAAACCAGAGGGAGAGTTGATAACCTCCCTACTGTACAAAATTATCTCCTGGACGCTCTGTAAGTATCCACAATGAGAAGATCTAGTATATGGAGAGCACTCAAAGCGAATACCACCAATTGTATGAATTCTGAGTGCAGGATAGAGGACATGTTTACAAACTCAGACTGCAGATCAGTAGAATATATTATGCCAAAAAAACATATACAACTAGAACAGTTTAGATTGTCCACATTTATAAAACGAACTTCTAGGATTATATGGCTTAAACATAAGAGCCCGCCCCTCCTGCACCTCACTCCCAATTATAAACTTCTCTTATCACTGTTCTTCTCATTGTTGCAGACATACCATGGAAATTCTGGCCATCAAAATCGTTCATGTTCTGCTGTGACCTTCCGCGTCTTGATTAATTCTGGGCGTGTGCTCCTTTCTCGGCGTATGCTTAATGCTAGGGTTTAGCTCTCTCGCTTCTTGGCCTCTCCTTTTTTTTTTAAAACAATCGGAAAAAAAACTCTTTCTATTAACAGTAAAGAAAGTGATTACAACAGAAAACTTGGATCAGTATTTCGACTAAAAACAGAGTATGTTAATCTCAAAAAATTCAGTCTTAAATTTAACAGAAAAACATGGAAACTCCATTGCTTTGATAGCCCTGCAATGATCCGTTAACATTTCGACTGAAAACAGGAGTATGCCTTGGCCTCTCTACTTACTCAAGTTGCCCTCTTATCACACAGATTTAAGGAAAAGTATTTCAACCTCGTAAGCCCTAAATCGAATATGTTTTTATTTTACAAACAGGAACAATAAGGAAAGCATTCATATTGACTTTGGAAAAATAAGTCCCTATAATTTTAATAAAAAAACATGATTTATTAAAAAAAAACATCATGTCCATAGTCAGCGTATCAGATGCTCCCGCAGTCTCATTTCAATATCCCATTTCCGAACATCTTCCCATGTTTCCCATTCTTTTGCACATGTTTCCTTCCGCAATGCGAATAACCTTTTTTTTAGAACGTCACTTTCAGGATTTTCCACTTCAGCCAATGCCTGTATTCTCTTCATATTCTCGCATTCACGTGTAGAACCTCTCGCTAGATGCCGACGTTTTACAGAGGTGGTTTTTATTAAATTGCAAAAGAGATTTCGATGTACCTCATTTTCGGTGTTCCACAAAGTTCCCGGGATCAGGATCGGGTTTCAACTGGAATCGGATCAATATTTCCCTTCTACCAACTCTAAGACTCTTAGATTCTTTATTAGAATCCACGAAGGTAGGGAGGAGTCTGAATTATTCACTTGAATCCACGAAGATATGGAGGAGCCTGAAACTATCTCACAGCGAAGCCATACAAGTTTTGGGTGCCTCATCACCTTGAATAAGCTTTCCAAACAACCACCTGGAGCTCTCAACAACCTTTTCATATTGAGAATTTTTAAAAGAAAAAAAAAAAGGAGTAATTTTAATTTTAACTTTCACCATGTTAAAAATAGCTTATGGACAAATTGCTTCTCTATCTAGTTTCTTGTGTTCCACAAACTCTTTGTTGAATAGATTATTCCAAGAGCTAGCTGCTAGAATACCTCCATAATTTTCCCAACTGTCTTTGAAAGCCTCACATTCTAAAATGAAATGTCTAATATTTTCTGTTTCCACTTTTCTAGAAGAGAAAAAAAGATTCTATGGATCTTTGTTTAACCATGCTCCCTAAATAATTACAAATAACAACAAATGGCATGGAAATCGTCAGTATACACTACACCATTGCATCATTCTAGTGATTTACTAGGGTTGTTTTTTAAATTTGCACATATTTAATGACATTTAATTAGTTTTTTAAAATCTCAATTTGATCTATATATACCTATTTTATTGATTTTTCCATAAAGTAACAAAAAGTTTCTATTTTTCTATAAAATAGCAAGTAGTTTTAACAATAACTTTTCCATAATTAATAATGGAGAATTTTATTTTTTACATAACTAATTATTGTGCCAAGAAGCTCTCCAACCAGTGGAAGAAATATTGTAATGTCTTGTCATGTAATGTAAACACTTTGAGTCAGTAAAAAATAATAAATAATTCAACATTGACTTTTTTAACCTCATATTGTTCTTGACTATGAAGCTACCAAGTTGTTCAATGGGAAAGTTGTAACCAAATGAGAAGAGAGATCTAAGGAGGAGCACTATAAATTGTACTTGTGAGTTAATTTGAATTTATTTATTTCAAAAGTCATGTTTATTCATAAAAATTTTAATGGTTGTAAGAGTGGAAGTATACTTTAAAATCATAGTAAATTAGTTTTAATTTGAATTTATTTATTTTTTAAGTCACATTTATTCATAAAAAATTAATGGTTGTGTAAGAATGAAAATATGCTTTAAAATCATAGTAGATAATCTAATAAGATAAAAATGATTATTCAATAATCAGAGTTAAATCATAATTTTTTATTTTTATTTTTTTTAACCAATATACAACTTTCTGTGTTTTTAATAACTTACCAAAAAATATTCTACTCAGTTTAAATTTATTTATTCTAAAGTTATGTTTATTCATAGAAATTTAATGGTTTAAGATCATAGTCATAGTATTAAAAACCGGAACTGGTGACTGAACAGGTGGACCTAATGAACTGGTAACCGGACCGAAACCGGTCTAACCGGTACTGGTCAGGGCTAAACGAACCGGTTTAAAAAAAAAAAATACATTAAATAATTATTTTTTAATTAAAAAAACTATTTTTAAGATTTGCAACCATGATTCCAAGCCAATAGAGACAAAATATGCAAAGTTTGCTCATTTATATACCATGTAAAGGTGAATATATCAAAATGGCACCGAGTGCAATACATATCATCGAAAAACTACAAAAGCAATAAAGCTCCAAATGACCCATAAAGTCCAAAAACAATGCTACAAGTATGAGCATTGAGGTCATTGGCCTACATAGTACAGTGACAGTCTACTACAAATCTACATATATATAATATGATATTACTAAATTCTAATTAATGATCAACATTATCACTTGAAACTTCTAATCATGATCAAAGTTCAAACTCAGTTGGTTGAACTTGAGTCTCCCGACTCTCGACTGTCAAACTTTGCAACTGCTCCAGTCACAAACTTCTCTATTGGTTCAGTGACTTGAGTCTCAAACTTCTGAAGGTATTCTGCCCTAATATGCCCTATTACTTCATTTGGTGCTCCACATGGCTTTACATGGCCTCCTATCCTAGCCAAGTGTTGCTTGAACCTGTAAATACCCCCTCCTGCAATAGATTTTTGGCAGTATTTGCAAATCATTTTGCCATCAATCATATCACAATGAGCCTATGCAGTATCTTTGCATTTTGGAGGCATGATGGCTACTACTTAGCTCAAGTGGCAAGCCTCAAACTCTATGTCGTTCCACTACTCCAGCAAAAACTCAACATTCTCCAAGCTCTCAATCAAACTCACAAAATCTCCAAATGAGATGGTGTGAGATAAATGAGAGGCTGCCCCTGCTTATAAAGGATTGGAGAGGGTCTCCAAGATAGCTCCAACTCCAACTCCAAGCCTCCAAGATCACTGCTCCAGCAAACACTCCACACTCTCCAATTTCTCAATCAAACTCACAAACAACAAATGAGTTGGTGTGAGACAAAGGAGACGCTGCCCCTGCTTATAAAAAATTGGGAAGGGTGTTTTTGGAGGGAAACAACCCTCCCCTTACCTCCACATCAACCCTAAGGCACCTTGCTGGCCATGCGTGGGTTTGCCTAGGGGAAGAGGAGTTAACCGACCAGTTAGCACCAGTTAACCAGATTTCCAGGGCAAATGGGCGAGATGACCGGGTTTTATGACCAGTTTGAACCGGCAAGCATCCTGACCGACCGATTTGACTAGTTTCCAGTTCAAACCGGCCGGTTTTTAATACCATGATCATAGTAAATGAGTTTTAATTTAAATTTATTTAATTCCAAATCACATTTATTCATTAAAAAATTATGGTTGCTTAAAACTCAAAGTAAGATTTAAAATCATAGTAAATAAAAATGATTATTCAATAACCAAAATTAAATCATAATTTTAATTTACTTTTTATTATTATTTAATTAATTTCTTATGTGGAATTTTATTTCTCCTAATGGAAGTAGGAGAATTTTCGTGCCTTTAAAAAAATAAAAAGAGTAGTGAGCTCCTTACAATTCACTAAATTAAATAAATAATAAAAAAATAACTTACTATGATAAAAAAAATAACTGACAGTAATATAAAAGATAAATATATATATTATGGTCAAGCCATAATTAAAAATTTTACCAAAATTTACTAAGACAAAACACAGTACCAAAAAATGGTTTTTATACTAATAACAAAAAATTTAAAAAAAAAAACATTTAATAAAAAAAACATTTAATAGATAACAATAAAAATCAAATGTAATGTGAATACAATTTTAAAAGTAACCCATCATTAAAAAAATATTCCTCGACCAGAAGTGCCCGTCAAATTTATACTGACACCTTCATGGTGATGGTGGACAGTTTTGGGGCTCGTTCATTCTACCCATCATTTGAAAGTTTCCAGAAATCTATGATACATCCAAAAAGTCTCACAAATAGACTACACTAATATCAATGGTATGTATAACATCCATCTTCAAAAAGTCTCACAACTAGACTACACAGACTACACTAATATCAAAGGTATGTATGGCATCCATCTCCAAAAAGTCTCACAAGTAGAGTACACAGGCTACACGTTGTTTATATGCCTGACCTTCTAGATAGATTTGTTATTGAGTCCATTAACTCTAGCTTTTGCAAATTCTCTTCCAAACTGAAAACACCAGATCTAGAAATCAAGATTAGCAAGGAAATTTCCAACACCTTAATTTCTTTCCCCCGTCAATTTCTGCACCCAGCAAAACCCTTACTGCCTAACATACTGATTCATTTTCAATTTTTCCCTCCTTGAAATTAACATGTTGATTCTTTTACATTTTTTGAAATTTATTTCAACAAATATGATCTCTGATGTTTGTTGGACGAACTGTAGAGTATAAGCCAGAATAACAAAACCCATGTGAGCAGTAAAAACAGATTTACTGATGTATTGGCGGAAATCACATTTGTTCGTGAAAATCAACTCTTCTTCTATATGAGAATATTGAAGAAAATCTCATTACCTCTAATGTAATTATCGATATCTCATATTAAGTAGTATATTATAATTGGCAATGACACTGAGCTGTTAATGAAAGCGTCTCCAACTATATTTGGCAATGACACTGAGCTGTTAATGAAGCGTCTTCAACTATATTTCACCTATAAAGAGATGCCTTTCTTATAAAAAATAATTGCTACTCATCACATTCTTATATTCCAGATATATTAACAGTGGCATGCATCCTAGAAATTAGAGAAATTGAAATAATGTTCTGCAAAATATATGTGTGTGGGGGATGGATGGCATGCATCCAGAAACATCACAATGGCATGAAATAATGTTCTGAATTTATTAATTTCATCTGAAGATTCCAAAAAAGTCCTATGTTATAAAGAATATGGCAGGAAAAAGATTACAAGAAAGCTGACAACTCGGGAGAAAGAGTACGCTGGTACACTGATCAAAGAAAAATTTATAAATACAAATATTCTCAAATATAACAAATGACAGTGCTTGGAAAACAGTTAAATAAAAAAAAACTACGACATGTATTAGCAGGTTGAACTCATTGAAGGTTAAAACCGCATCCCAGTAGTAATGACAAACTAATCCTTGCGATCCATATCACAGTTATTTTGTTCCGTAATAGTATTTGGCAACCCAGGGAGCGAGTTCTGTATTCTGAGGCTCCCTCTTTTGAATTGGCAATGACACTGAGCTGTTAATGAAGCGTCTCCAACTATATTTCACTTATAAAGAGATGCCTTTGATGCCTTTCTTATAAAAAATAATTGCTACTCATCACATTCTTATATTACAGTGGCATGCATCCAAGAAATTAGAGAAAATGAAATAATGTTCTGCAAAATATACGTGTGTGGGGGGATGGATGGCATGCATCCAGAAACATCACAATGGCATGAAATAATGTTCTGAATTTATTAATTTTATCTGAAGATTCCAAAAAAAATCCTATGTTATAAAGAAAATGGCAGGAAAAAGGATTACAAACGAGCTGACAACTCAGGAGAAAGAGTACCCTAGTACACTGATCAAAGCAAAAATTATAAATACAAATCTTCTCAAATATAACAAATGAGTCAATGATAGTGCTTGGAAAACAATTAAATAAAAAGAAAGCTATGACATGTATTAGCAGGTTGAATTCATTGAAGGTTAAAACCACATCCCAGTAGTAATGACAAACTAATCCTTGCGATCCATATCACTGTTATTTTGTCCTGTAATAGTATTTGGCAACCCAGGGAGCGAGTTCTGTATTCTGAGGCTCCCTATTTTGAATTGGCAATGACACTGAGCTGTTAATGAAGCGTCTCCAACTATATTTCACCTTTAAAGAGATGCCCTTCTTATAAAAAATAATTGCTACTCGTCACATTCTTATATTCCAGATATATTACAGTAGCATGCATCCTAGAAATTAGAGAAATTGAAATAATGTTTTGCAAAATATGTGTGGGGATGGATGGCATGCATCCAGAAACATCACAATGGCATGAAATAATGTTCTGAATTTATTAATTTCATCTGAAGATTCCAAAAAAATCCTATGTTATAAAGAAAATGGCAGGAAAAAGGATTACAAGCGAGCTGACAACTCAGGAGAAAGAGTACCCTGGTCCACTGATCAAAGCAAAATTTATAAATACAAATCTTCTCAAATATAAAAAATGACAGTGCTTGGAAAACAATTAAATCAAAAGAAAGTTATGACATGTATTGGCAGGTGGAACTCATTGAAGGTTAAAACCGTATCCCAGTAGTAATGACAAACTAATCCTTGCGATCCATATCACTGTTATTTTGTCCTGTAATAGTATTTGGCAACCCAGGGAGCGAGTTCTGTATTCTGAGGCTCCCTCTTTTGAATACGGTAGTAATCAGACCAATAGCAGGATAAGGATTCATTTTGTATGCCTTCAGAACAAGAATCATAAATGCAAAATGGTAGCCACTCTTCACCTCCATTCATTCTTCGTTTTCTCTCTCGAGGATATGCCAGAGGTGCTTGGATATATCTGCAAAAGTTTAAAGAAATTGTCCAGTGTACAATATAAGGCAAATTTACAGTTACATATTATATACTTGCATTTACGATGTGGTAGAGACCACCATGTTACCTAATTCCATCCAGTACAGTGTCCCAACAGAAATGAGTATGTCCAAAAACATGGCAAGCTGATGGATTGCCATTTGGTCCATGTATCTTTCTCAACGAAGCCTCAAGCAAATCTGAACCAATGACCTTAGGAAGATTAGGGTAGAACAACATTCTTTTCTCTGGACAAAGTTCTGACCTGCATCCATCCGTTTTTTTAATTCATTTTAAACAATTTTTTTGGTAGAATAATTGAAGTAACATGAACTGTTTGACAAACTCTAAAAAAGGAAAAAAAGAATGAAGACACACACACGCACATATAAGCCCATATATCCAGATTCCATTTCAGTGCAACCATATAGGAGTGAAATTGATACAGTTGCACAGATGCATGTGTGGCTACATAGTAATAAGACGGTACATTTTCCATTTTTAGGTTCAACCTTCCAATTCATGCCTGCCTCCCATTTGATTTATTCCACTTGACTCGTTGGATGTTGGCCAGATGTGTGTTCATGATCATGTCTATGCCCAGTTTTGTTCCCATCGCTGGCAATGAATTGTACTTTAAGCAAAATCATTGCCTCTTGAGTTTGACAACCCGAACTTGTTGTTTTGGCTTCATGTTTTGGAACAAAACAAGTTTTACCCCCGCGGAATTCTTGATTATCTTGGGAGGGGAAATGGTCAATGGCCATAATATCGATGCTGATAAATTATTCCTTCATATCATATAGCTTTGGTATTGGCACTGCAGCATATTATGAAACTATCTTAATATTGAGAATGCAAGGGATCGGATTTCGTATGGATGGAACCAGATTCAGAGAAGAAACAAAGTTACACTATTTGATGATTCCACAACTCAAGAGGTGTACATGGTTGTAAAGGGAGACTGTTAGAGATGAAAACTGGCATCAGTGGCAAATCCCCAAGTTCTAGTGTCAACAAGAAGAGGTCAATGGCAGTATTGATATTCTCGTCAATGAGAGGTAATATTGAAATGAACATGTGTCAGAGGTGTAGACAAAGGGGTAACTTGTAAGTTGACAAGATGGTTAATTCACAGAAGGAATGGCACTCTTAATATGAGCACAATTAACAACACAAAAAGCTCAGAAAAACACAGCAGGATGCAAATCCTAGAAAGGAAAGTGCCATGACTGTATATGTTGGATATCTTTTGTGTGGGTATGTGTAGAGAGAGAGAGGGAGTACAAAATTAGTGGAGAGTACAGGTTTCCAAAACAGGGATGGCATGGGAACATGACCCCCAAAAATTTCAGGGCACAGAAATGCAGATTTTAAAAAATACAAAAAATAAAATAAAATACCTTTGTAAATAGAAAATTATCAAGAAAAATAAAATGATGACATAAATGACAATTGAATAAAAAACACATGTTAATATTGTTAGTCTTTTCTATTTCTACAAGCTTGCTCTCTAACCATCAATTTCTGTCATTTCCTAGTTTTGGGGATTTTCTATTTTAGCAATTCTATTTATAGACTAGAGTTGATTGGTTGCCTTAGGCCTAGTGATTAGGCTTCAGTAAGTTATTTGCATTTAAATAATGAGTTGAGTGCTTGGCATTTGTGGGAATGTCGCCACCATGTGGAGTGTGCTTGTTGTGTGTTAGCATGTGTCTGCCTATTCTTGGCACGTCAGGGACTCATTACTTGGAGAGTTACACACTTCTAATATTGGACATTTTGCATGCACGTACCCCTCTCTTATTCTATGAAAAAGAGATGGAGGGCACAGTTTAAAATAAGTAGTCCTTGTACTCTCTACTGCTAGGACACCCCAGCAAAATGGAGTAGTTGAAAGAAGGAACCAAACCATTCAAGAAATGGCTAGGACAATGCTACTAGCAGCTGATTTGCAACCAAAATTCTGGAGAGAAGCAGTTGGCACTGCAGTTTATACCTTAAATCGAACTCAATTGAGACCAAATAATGAAAAGACTCCTTATGAATTATGGAAAGGAAGACCTGCTTTAGTAAAATATTTCAGAATATTTGGAAGCAAATGTTTCATAAAAATAAATGATGACTCACCAGGTAAATTTGATTCTAGAACTGAAGAAGGAATATTTCTTGGATACTCCACTAGGAGAAAAGCTTACAAATGTTACAACAATCGTCTACGAAGACTAGTGGAAAGCATTGATGTGAAGATTGATGAAGGCCTTCCAGAAAAAAGAATTGAAGATCATGAAGTTGAGTCTTTCTTCGAACAAAGTGAAGAAGAAGAACCTGAAAGAGAAGAGGAGAATGAAGAATCTCAAAGTGAACCTCAAAATGAATTTTCACAAACTCCCTCCAAGATCAAGTTTGTTCAAAGATATCATCCGGAAGAACAAGTCATCGGAAATATAGATGAAGGAATCCAAACTCGAAGAAGAATGATAAGCACCCCAAGAAAAGATGATGTGGCTCTATTATCTTTAATAGAACCTGAAAATTTTTCTCAAGCAAGCAAAGATCCTTATTGGATAAAGGCCATGGAAGAAGAAATGTCTCAAATTGAAAAAAATGAGACTTGGGAACTATTACCTCGCCCAAAAGATAGAAATATAATTGGAACAAAATGGGTATTCAAAAACAAGATGAATGAAGATGGACAAATCATCAAAAATAAAGCCAGACTTGTCTGCAAAGGATACTCGCAAATCGAAGGAATTGACTTCGAAGAAACCTTTGCACCAGTAGCTCGAATGGAAGCCATAAGAATGTTTTTAGCATTTACTTGCTCAAAAGGATTCAAGGTTTATCAAATGGATGTAAAATCAGCATTCCTGAATGGAGATCTCAAGGAAGAAGTTTGCATGGAGCAACCAGAAGGATTTGATCTTGCTAAAGGAAAAGACCTTGTATGCAAACTAAAAAAGGCCTTGTATGGATTAAAACAAGCCCCTGTAGCATGGTATGCAAAGTTGGATCACTATATGCAACAAGAAGGTTTTAAAAAAGAAGTGGCAGGTAGCAATCTCTACATGAAGATGGACAAGGAAAAACTTCTAATCACTCTTGTTTACGTCGATGATCTAATCTTTTGTAAATTTTTGTAGATGTTCTATGCTTGATGCAACTTTTACTTTTATTACAACAATCACCCAAACAATTAAGTAAAATGCTGATAGAACATACCAGTGGATCTGTAGAAGACAAACCAGAAACAGGAAAAATGTGATGGTGCGTTACGGCGGTCAACAGGATGCTTCAACCAGCAAAGTCTTCTTGATCAGCCAACCCAGAATGTGTCACAACAATCCTCAAATCAGTCAACACACGTCAACTCCAGAAAAGTCAACGCAGGGCAGCAACATAAAATTCAATGCAGCTCCAACTTCGGTCAACCTTTTGACCTCGATTCTTGTGCCAAAGAGTACGGCCTGCTAAAATCGAAGTCTCCACAAATTTTGGGCCTCTTTGGACCATGCGTTGACCAAGTCAACGCTGGTCAAACTTCCTAGGAAACCCTAGCTGCAGCAAACTGCGTCCTTCTTGTTGGCTGTAGTAGCTTGTCCTTTTTCCCACATGTGAGTTGAATTCGTCCTCCAAGAAGCTCGTACTAAATCAGAGAAGAAGAAGAAGATGTGATGAGATGAGATGAGTGAAATGCTCTCCAACTTTGACTGTATTTATATCCATCATTGAGGTGTGTGACACATCTGCTGGGGGTGTAAAACCTTAAGGCCGACCTGCACATATAATTTATTATAAATAATAAATTCAAAATAAATGTTCTGCTCATCGAATTAAGATAAATTTTATATGGATCTTACACTTCTCCGAAAGAGGAATCCAATAAAAATATCGGTATCTTCATCTGAGCATCACAACATGGAGTTTGGACCTAGTTGTCCAATTTTAACACTCCCTCTCAACTAGGGAGAACTCCATCCACTAGTGCAATCAAACATCGTGCGTCATCCCGCCGTAACTTGCTTTGCTGGCCTCTTTATTTCAGAACAGAAGTGGGTCAGTCACAAAGACATCATCCCCCGGCTGACAAATTCAGCCCAGAGGTTCGAAACCTCTATCGGACTCACAAAGAGTCTCCAACCAACCCGAAGTTGGTTCATCTGACCCGAAGTCAGGCGGAGATCCGAGACCTCACTAGACTTGATCCCAGATCAAGTGGTTGGACCGTGCCATCCTAGATAGAGAGTACGACAATCTCTGATGTGTCCATCAGTCTTTGCTACTAGTCTCTAGCTTTTCCCATCTCATTGGCCAAATGAGAGGTACTTCCCATGAGCCCTGAACTCAATGGGTAGGATGCATATGGGGCACAGATAATGAGAGGTGAACCAACTCAATAATCAAAACGGTGGGGCAGAAGCACTACAAGGTTCGGCAAGCCTAGCCCCGTGAGTGCTTATAGCTCCGAGAAGCTATCCCCAAAGCCCCCCAGAGCTCCTAGAGCTCATCGTCCAACGGGACCCACATCATAGGGTCGTTCCACGATACCAAGATTCTCAAGGAAGGTTAGGAACTTGACCTTCCTCAGGGGCTTAGTGAGAATATCCGCGACCTGCTCATCAGTTCCTATATGATCGAGCCTTACGGCACCTCGCTGTACCATATCCCGGATGAAATGATACCTGATATCAATATGCTTGGATCGGTCGTGGAACACAGGATTCTCAGTCATGTGAATCCCACTCTGGTTATCACAGAGTATCACGGTGGTATCTAGCACATGTCCAAACAGCTCACTATAGAGCTTTCGCAACCAAACTGCTTCACAACAGGCCATACTCGCTGCAATGTATTCGGCCTCAGCGGTGCTCAAAGCCACCGACTTCTGCTTCCTGCTCATCCATGAAATCGAAGCAGAACCAAGATTGAAGCAGCATCCCGATGTGCTCTTACGATCCACCACACTGCCAGCCCAATCGGCATCAGTATATCCACGGAGTGTCACACTCCCGGCAGTGTATCTCAGCCCATGGTTTATCGTGCCCCTAAGATATCTCAGAAGATTCTTGGCACCAACCCAGTGAAAGTGATGAGGCTCAACCATCTGTTGACTCAAAGTGTTCACTACAAAACATATATCTGGACGGGTGTTCACTAAGAACATCAAAGCTCTTATGAGTTGACGATACTCAGTAGGATTGGCCAATACGGGCCCAGCAGCGCTGCCACTCAACTTCTTAAAGTTGAGTTCCATTGGTGTTGACACAGTCTTGCAGTCCACCATACCAAATCTTTCCAGAAGTTTCACAATGTATTTTCCTTGAGAAAGGAAAATCTCTCCAGGTCTCTGCCAGACCTCCAGGCCTAGGAAGTAGTGCATCAGTCCTAGGTCCTTCATCTCGAACTCAGCAGCGAGCTTCCTCTTGCATTGATGAATGAGAGGGTCAGCACCTGTCAGGAAGAGGTCGTCCACATACAGCACCAGAATGAGAGGCTTCCCCTGTACAACCTTGAAGTAAAGGTTCGGATCAGCATTACTTCGAGTGAAGCCCAACTTCATCAAGTAACTATCCATCCTCTCGTACCAAGCTCTGGGTGCTTGCTTTAACCCATAGAGGGCTTTCTTCAACCTGCAGACATGAGTGTCTCGATCCTGAACTTCAAATCCCAAAGGTTGTTCTACATACACCTCTTCCTTTATTGCACCATGCAGAAAAGCGGTCTTGACATCCATCTAATGAAGACTCCATCCTTGCGTAGCAGCAAGGGCTATGATTGATCGAATGGTGGTATATCATGCCACAGGTGCAAATATGTCATCATAGTCTATTCCTTCCTTTTGAGAGAAGCCACGAGCAACAAATCTTGCCTTGAAATTTTCAGCACTTCCATCAGATCCATGCTTGATCTTGTAGAGCCATTTCGCGGTGACCACTGATTTGTCCTTCGGTCTTGGAACCACATCCCAGACATCATTCTTCATTATGGACTCATATTCTTTGTGCATAGCATCCTTCCAGACTTGATGCTTTACGGCTTCCTCAAAAGATCCAGGTTCAGATTGTACAATGGTACTCATGGAAGCCAGATACCCTTGGTATCTGCACGGCTTCTTGCTTTCACGGAATGTCCCCCTTGGGGCAGCATGTCCCTCAGCATCTTCGAGGGTGTCCCTGAGCCATGATGGTCTCTTTCCCAGTGAAGGAGATGGATCGATAAGGTCCATTGGTCCTTCAACATCAGGCATAGTCTCATCCTGCGGTTCTTCTTGATTTACAGGCCTAGCTTCATGATTTTCCTCAGATCTTGGAAGATCTACTACTTTCTTCAGGGAAGCATCTTCGTCAAAAGTGACAGGGTTCTTGCATATCTCTACTTCCCTTTGACGGAAATTTTATAGCTCTCGACCTTGAAGTTTCCTTTGTAGCTACAAACATATACGTGTCCCCGGCATCAATACTTCTCTTTCTTTTGGCACATGAAAATAAGCGAGGACATCCAAAAATTCACAAATGTGAGACATCCAGGGTTTCTTGCAGTGAAAACTCTTGGAGTTTTGGAGTCCAGCAGGCCGGAATAAAACATGGGTTTTGAATGTCTTATCTGATGGCGTATTGAAGCTTCTGCTCCCACCTTTAGCTTCGGTAAACCACGGTCACATAGCATATGCAGGCTTTCTAATGGTCTTTGTTCTTTTAGTTCAATAACGCCATTACTGCTTTGAGGTAAGAGGTGAAGTGATATACTCTCACTTAATGCTGAAGCTTCTGCCAAAGTCATGAACTCATTTGACTCATATTGATTGCAATTGTCGGTCCTCCATCTTGATCTTCTTTCCGGTCATATTTTCCACCAAGGCTTTGAAGGTACGGAACCACATGAAAGCCTCATCCTTCTTCTTCAAGAAGTATATCCAGGTTTTGCGAGAGAAGTCATCAGTGAATGTCATGTAGTAAGAACATCCTCTCAGGGATGTCACAGGCAACATACCAGATAGATCAGAATGGACTAGTTGCAAAATATCAGATGTCTTTGTGACACTTGAGAGGAAAGGTCCCCTTGTATGTTTTCCTTCGGCACAGCCCTTACATACACCTTCATGATTATTTCCAAAGTCAGGCATCCCTGTCACCACCTTCCTTGCTTCGGGAAGGGCCTTGTAATGAAGGTGTCCAAACCTTCGGTGCCATAGTTCGGTTTGTCGGATAGTATCACATGTCATAGCTCCCAGCGAACTTCCTCCAACCTGGTAGAGTGTGCCAACTCTAAACCCAATCGATATAGCTTCCTTGAAGCTCTTCTTCCACATGAGCACCTTTCCATCAGTGAATGTTACATTGAATCCTTTGTCTTCCATGGCTGATATAGACACAAGGTTCTTCTTCAAGTTTGGTACATAGAGTACATCTTGTAAATGTAGGACTTGTCCTTGAGACAAGTGGAGGGTCACAGTCCCTGTCCCTTTCACGGGATATGTGGCATTATCTCCAAGGATAATTTCCAGATTAGTATCCTTCTCAATCATGTCAGAGAGTGCTTCCTTGAACCCAGTGATGTGTCTTGAGGCACCACTATCTATTAGCCAGACATCCATAGTGTCGGGCGGGGATGCAGCAGAGAGAGCAGATACAAGAATATATTCATTTCTTTTATCAACAACATTTGACTCCTCATACCTGGAGTTTCTAGACCTTTTAGAAGATTGATTGTTTCCGCCAGAGGGAGCCTTCCTTTTTCCTTTGGATCTGTCATTTCTTCCATTCCTCCGGTTGTTGTTGTTGTCATCACTATCGGGAGAATCCTTCTTGAAGGGACATTCTCTAGCATAGTGACCAGGCCTATGACAAGTGAAATACTTACCCTTCTTTCCTTGGGCCCTTGTTCTTCCTTTGTTCTGAGGACCACCAGAGTTCTTCTTCCTAGAATGAGTAGCATAGGCAGCATTTCTGTCATTTTCATATTCCTTCATTCTTGTCTCTTCTTGCATGCATCTGGACAGTAGCTCGTCAAAGTTAGGAATAGTACTATTATTGAGAATGGTAGTAGTGAATACTTGCCATTCATATGGGAGTCCTCCAAGTGCGGTGAGTACCATCTCACGATCGGCTATTGTCTCCCCAATAGCCAGCAGATTGTTCCTGATTTCGGTCAATTTCAGAAAGTATGCTTGAACAGACTCATCCCGACTTTTCTTTAGATTCTTCAATTGATTCTTGAGGAATAGCACTTGGTTTACATTGTTTACTTTGAACATTAGGATCAATTTATCATACATCTCTTTGGATGTGCCCAACTCAGAGATGTAGGCTACCAGACTTTTATGAATGGATTCCCTGATCATCAGCTTTGCTTTGATCTCCCCTTTCTTATACTTGGTTTTAGCAGCAGCAAAAGCAGTGGATGGAGGTTCTTGTATCTTACCCAGTACATGGTCCATGAGATCATGGTCTTCCAATTTGAGATCTAATATCATCTTCCAAGCATGGAAGTCATCCCTTCTAGTCAGCTTGTCATTCTCCTTGAATTCATAACTTGTGGAACCCATTTTCTTAGATGGTGATTGCTAAAGTTAGGGCTTGTCTTCACCTCAGCTCTGATACCATGTAAATTTTTGTAGATGTTCTATGCTTGATGCAACTTTACTTTAATTACAGCAATCACCCAAACAGTTAAGTAAAACTCTGATAGAACATACCAGTGGATCTGTAGAAGACAAACCAGAAACAGGAAAAATGTGATGGTGCGTTACGACGGTCAACAGGATGCTTCAACCAGCAAAGTCTTCTTGATCAGTCAACCCAGAATGTGTCACAACAATCCTCAAATCAGTCAACACAAGTCAACTCCAGAAAAGTCAACGTTGTCCAGAAAAGTCAACGCAGGGCAGCAACATAAAAGTCAACGCAGCTCCAACTTCGGTCAACCTTTGACCTCGGTTCTTGTGCCAAAGTTTACGGCCTGCTAAAATCGAAGTCTCCACAAATTTTGGGCCTCTTTGGACCATGCGTTGACCAAAGTCAACGCTGGTCAAACTTCCTAGGAAACCCTAGCTGCAGCAAACTGCGTCCTTCTTCTTGGCTGTAGTAGCTTGTCCTTTTTCCCACGTGTGAGCTGAATTCGTCCTCCAAGAAGCTCGTACTAAATCAGAGAAGAAGAAGAAGATGTGATGAGATGAGATGAGTGAAATGCTCTCCAACTTTGACTATATTTATATCCATCATTGAGGGGTGTGACACATCTGCTGGGGGTGTAAAACCTTAAGGCCGACCTGCACATATAATTTATTATAAATAATAAATTCAAAATAAATGTTTTGCTCATCGGATTCAGATAAATTTTATATGGATCTTACACCTCTCTGAAAGAGGAATCCAATAAAAATATGGGTATCTTCATCTGAGCATCACAACATGGAGTTTGGACCTAGTTGTCCAATTTTAACATCTTTGCTAGCAATAATGAAGAAATGAGCCATGAATTTGCTCTAAATATGTCCAAGAAATTCGAGATGTCAATGATTGGTGAGTTGTCTTACTTTCTTGGGCTACAAATATCTCAAACTTCTGCAAGCATGTTTATATCTCAAGCAAAATATCTTAAAGACATGCTTAAAAGATATGGGATGGAAGATTGTGCACCTATGAGCACACCAATGACCACAGATTGTAAATTAAGCAAAGACGATGATACCCCCCAAATAGATGCAACTCTTTACAAGTCAATAATTGGAGCTCTCCTATACTTAACTGCTACAAGACCAGATATTATGCAAGCAGTAGGAATGGTAGCAAGATTTCAGTCAAGTCCTAAACAATCCCATCTAGCAGTTGTGAAAAGAATTCTCAGATATCTGAAAGGAACGACTGATTTCGGTCTTTGGTATCCTAAGAGTTCAACTCTTATTGTGACAGCTTATTCTGATGTTGATTGGGCCGGAAGCGTGGATGATCGAAAAAGCACCAGTGGAAATGCATTCTTTATGGGAGATTGTCTTGTATCTTGGCTCAGCAAAAAGCAATCATCTATATCCCTTTCTACAACTGAAGCCGAATATATAGCTGCTGCAGATTGTTGTACACAAATTCTATGGATGAAGGAAGCCTTGAAGGATGTCAAACATAGAAACTAAGCAACCAATTACTATTTTTTGTGACAATACTAGTGCCATCAGTCTTTCAAAGAATCCGGTGATGCACTCAAGAACCAAACATATTCCAATCAAATACCACTTTCTCCGTGAACAAGTTGCTGAACACAATATCAGGTTGGAATATGTCAATGCAAAAGAGCAAATTGCGGATATCTTTACAAAATCCCTTCCACGAGAAGCATTTGAGTATCTTCGCCAAAAAATGGGGGTCATTGCTCTTGCATCACATTAAATCAAGCAGCATGTCAGGGGTACAGTATGTTAGGGGGAGCAGCATGACAGGGGGAGTACTTGGGCACCCCATTTGCCATTGATGTCAAAGGGGGAGAGAATTCTATAATATTTCCATCAATGACAACGGGGGAGATTGTTGGTCAATAATTGTCATTGATGGAATATAAGCCCTCTTGATGTGCTCTCTTAATGGAAAATTGATAGATGTTGCACTATGACATATGATGACATACATGTGCACTATCATATGATGGCATGATGCTATACTATCATGATGACATGGAAGACACACCATGATGAAGAAGCTCTAATGATCTCTTACTGCCCCAATCACCTTCTGCTCTAAAATTTCATGAACTGTCAGAAAGAAAAATAAATTTAGATACCTTGGAGGCATCCTTTCACAATGAATCCTAGACCATATTAAAGAGGATTTTTCCCTCTTTCCAACGAGCTCTTACTTGCCCTCAAACTCCTAGTGGTTGAAGAGATATCGATTTTTTAATATTATAATATATTTTATCCTAGCCGACCTAAGTCGACTTGTGTAGGCTCATGTTCCTTGGCGAAGGGACGTGTCTTTTCGTTTATGATCAAAACCAATTTATATATGACGTCTAGACTTGACATTCCATCATATTTTTCGGTCAAGGACACAGTGAGAACTTAGAAGCAACAGCAGTTCACAACTCGTGAATTTTCAAACATCAAGAAGAAGGAGCCTATACAAAGCATATTTCTGAGTCTACAACCTCTAATTTGAATGAGAATATAAGCCTCGGATCTGTGAGAGTATACAAGCCTCAGACCTGTGTGTGATTACAGCCTTGGACCTCTCTGAATCTGCAGTGGGTCAGCGTTGGTGTGAAGCTTGGATCAGTTACAGTCCTCCTGTACTAGCCTCAGACTTGTCTGCAATTATAGTGACTATAGTGGCTCGTTTTTTAAATACTGGAGGACAGAGCTTCGGACTAGTGAAATAAGGGCGTGGTCCTGTTAATTACACCCTCCATACCTCATAATTGTGTTATATAGCTCGGACAGTCACTTGACCAGGGTTATAAAACCTCACCACAGAATTTCGGAACAGTGAACCTGAAGTGTAAATTTAGTGTTTCTTCTGAGCTCGGACAGAACACATCAGTGGTGTTGACTAGTGCTTCTTTGGATCTCGGATAGGACAAATCTGTGGAGGATTGGAGATACAATTGTGGAAAGCTCAGTGTAATAACTCTGTGGTGATACAACTGTGGAATGATCATCATCATTTGAGTGATCAGAGTTTTTTCTGTGGACAGCTAGTGGAGGCATGAACAGTCAATAGTAAAGCTTGAAGTGATAGCTGGAGGCCTGTACAAGTTAAAAAACTTGAAGATCTTGGACAGTGGAGCAGTTATTGGTTTGACAGTGGAGTTTTGGGTAGTAAAGAATATTCAGTGAACAAATTGGAAGTCTGGAACAGACTTGTGGAGAAACTGATGTAAGTTACTTATTCATTCTATTTATTAAAAGTTGAAGGATTGGTGTCCTAGGGGTTGGTGCCTCTAAACACAAGGTTGAAGCCTTGAGAAGTATAGGGTCGAAGCCCTAGAAGTCGGAGCCTCACCAAAGTCCAAGTTGGTGCCTGTTTCATTAAAAGGGTTGGTGCCCTTCTCTCATCTATTGTATACTATTATTATAAATGGATTGAAGTTCTCTTTAATTCTTAATATCATTATTATATATATCTCTCTGTCTTTAATTGTGAAGAATCTAACTGGCAATAATTAACAATTGAAAAGAAATATTGATTCACCCCCCTCTCAGTATTTCCAACAAACACTCCCTCTCAACTAGGGAGAATTCCACCTGCTAATCCATCCATCATCATGCCATGTTGTTATCTACATCTCATCTCTACTCTACTGAACACTAATGTAACAATGAAGAAGAATTGATCGAAAGTGAGTCACAAGACCTTGTCACCCTACACTGACAAAAGTGAGTCCAGGGGTAAAACCCTAATCAGATTTGATCCTGAATGATCAATATGTTGAACACCGTGCATCCTAGACATAGGGAGTAGGGCAATACACGATGCGTCCATCTGTAGTGCTATGGTCCCTATCCACTTTTCCCAACTCATTGGCTAGATGAGAGGTACTTCTTATGAGTCCCAGACTACATGGGTATGATGTATGTTGGGGCATCAACAAGATAAGGTGAACCACTCATTTTGCTCATATGCCAAGGAGAAGGTGAACCACTCATCCTATGGATATGTCAATCGTAGGGGAAGGTGAACCACTCACCCTACACACATGTCATCAATTGTAGGGGAAGGTGAACCACTCACCCTATGGTCGTTCATAGCTCCAAGAAGTACCCCAAGCCTCTAGAAGCTCCCAAAGCTCAATGTTCAACTCAAACGGGACCCTCATGGGAGGGTCTTTCCACGACTCCAAGTCTCTCACGGAAGGATAAGAATTTGACCTTCCGTAAGGGCTTCGTGAGCATGTCTGCGACCAGCTCATCAATCCTGATTTGTTGAAGCCTTATTGCTCCTCGTTGTACCATATCCCAGATAAACTGATACCTGATATCAATGTGCTTGGAGCAGTCGTGGAACACATGATTCTCTGAAAGGTGAATGCCACTCTGGTTGTCGCAGGAGATTACGATGGTATCTAATATGTGCTCAAATAGTTCACTGAAGAGCTTCCTCAACCAAATAGCTTCACAACAGGCCATACTAGCTGCAATGTATTTGGCCTCAGCGGTGCTTAAAGCAACCAATTTCTACTTCTTGCTCATCCAGGAAATTAAAGCAGATCCCAATGAGAAGCAACATCTTGACGTGCTCTTTCTATCCACCACATTGCTAACCCAATCAACATCAGTATATCCATTTAGCCTCAAATTTCTCGGCAGTGTATCTCAACCCACAGTTGATTGTGCCACGGAGATATCTTAAGATATTCTTAGCATCAATCCAATGTATGTGATGAGGCTCAACCATAAATTGACTCAACGTATTCACAACGAAGCATATGTCCGGTCGGGAGTTTACCAAGAACATGAGGGCCCCCACAAGTTGTCTATATTCGAAAGGGTTTGCCAATTCCGACCCAGCAACACTTCCACATAGCTTCTTGAAGTTGAGTTCCATCAAAGTAGACACAAACTTGCAATCGCCATCCCACATCTCTCTAGTAGCTTCACAATGTATTTTACTTGAGAAAGGAAAATCTCGCTTGGCTTTTGCCAGATCTCCAGGCCTAGGAAGTAATGCATCAGACCTAGGTCCTTCCATCTCAAACTCAGAAGTCAACTCCCTCTTGCATTGATAAATGAGAGGGTTTGTACTAGTCAAAAAGAGATCATCAACATAAAGGACCAAAATGAGAGGCATGTCCTTTTCAACCTTGAAGTATAGGTTTGGATCAACATAGCTCCTTGTAAATCCCAGCTTCATAAGATAGTTATCAATCCTCTCATACCAAGCCCTAGGGGCTTGCTTCAACCCATAGAGGGATTTCTTCAACCTACATACATGTGTCCTTCGATCTTGTACTTCGAATCCCTGAGGTTGTTCCAAATAGACTTCCTCCTTAAGCGAGCCATGCAAGAAAGCAGTATTAACGTCCATTTGATGTAGGCTCCATCCTTGAGTGGAAACGAGAGCAACAATAGATCAGATAGTCGTATATCGGGAAACCAGTGCAAATATTTCGTCATAGTCCCTTCTTCCTTGTGAGAGAAACCTCAAGCAACAAACCCAGCCTTATATTTTTCAGCACTCCCATAAGCTCGTTTAAGTTTGTAAATCCATTTAGAAGTGACCACAAACTTGTCCTTGGATCTAGGCACCACGTCCCAGACATCATTCTTCATGATTGACTCATACTCCTCATTCATCACATCTTTCCAAACTTGGTGCTTTATGACTTCTTCGAATGTGCATGGTTCAACTTGAACAATAGTACTGATAGCAGCGAAGTACCCTCGATACTTGTTTGGTTTCTTACTTTCACGAAATGTCCCTCTTGGAGCAACATGTCTTTTAGCATCTTCGAGAGTATCTTTGAACCATAGAGGTCTTTTCCTTGAGGTAGAAGAATCACCAGGAGGTGGATCAATAGGATCCATCGAGCCATCAACATCGGGCATAGGCTTATTTGTAAGAGGTTCATCCTGTTTTTCCACAGTATTATCATCGTCCTTCCTTGGGATAGGGAGATCTCTTGCTTTCCCAAGGGTAGTATCTTCATCGAAAGTGACATCATGGCTCATTTCCACTTCTCTTTGACCACGCACATAGATTCTATATGCCTTTGAATTTTCATTGTAGCCCACAAATGTACCTTTCTTCCCAGATGCTTCCAACTTGTTTCTTTTCTCTTTAGGCACATGAAAATAAACAGGACAACCAAATATTCTAAAATGAGAAACATCAAGTTTCTTGCCAGTGAAAACTTCTTTGGGTGTCTTGAAATCCAATGCTTGATGTGAGCTCCTATTTTGAACATACACGGCATTGTTGGCAGCTTCTCCCCATAAGAACTTTGGTAGGCCTTGATCATGGAACATGGCACAAGTGGCTTCCATTATTGTTCGATTCTTCCTTTTAGCAACTCCATTTTGCTTAGGAGTGTATGGAATAGTTGTCTCCCTCTTAATACTAGCCTCTCTGCAAAAGTCATTGAATTCATCCGATTCATATTCAATTCCATTATCGATCCTCAATATTTTGATCTTCTTCCCTGTTTGATTTTCCACCAAGGCTTTGAAAGAACGAAACCATTTAAACACTTCATCTTTCTTCTGTAAGAAATAGATCCATGTTTTGCGTGAGAATTCATCCACAAAGATTGCATAATATAAATATCCTCCCAATGATGTTATGGGAAACATACCAGATAGGTCAGAATGGACCAATTGAAGAATATTGGTATTTTGGCTTTCACTAGAAGGGAATGATCCCCTTGTAAGCTTCTCAGTTGCACAACCCTAACAAACTCCTTCATGATTCATGTTGAACTTGGGCATAATTGTGACCATCCTCCTTACCCCAGGTAAGGCTTTGTAATGAAGGTGGGCAAATCTTCGGTGCCATAATTCAAATTGAAGTGAAGTATCACTTGCCAAAGCTCCCAAAGGACTTCCACCGACTTGACAGAGACCATCAACCCTAAATCCAAGAGTAAATGCTTCTTTAGGGTTTCTTTGCCAAATACGTACCTTTCCATCAACGAATGCCACATTGAAGCCTTTATCTTACATTGTAGAAATAGACGCCAAGTTCTTCTTCAAATCGAGCACATACAAGATACAATACTTCTTGCAGATGAATGGTTTGACCTTGATTCAAGTGAAGAGTAACAATACCTATCCCATTCATGAGGTAGGCAGCGTTATCTCCAAGTATGATCTCTAAATTAGTCTTCTTTTCAACCAAATTTGAGAGGGCCTCCTTGTGCCTAGTGAAGTGCCTTGAGGCTCCACTATCAATCAACCAATGATCCAAAGGATCCAGAGGAGAGGCAGTAGATAGAGTGGAAATAAGATAAAACTACTTTTGTTTTTCTACAACATTACTTTCTTCATACCTGGTATTTCTCGTCCTTTTGGGAGGTCGACCATTTCCATATCGAGCAGGGGGAGCAATCCTCTTTCCTTTATTGTTGAACCTGTTGTTCCTTTGATTGCCATTGCCTTTCAAATTGTTATTGTTGTTGTCATCATTCCTTGGAGAATCCTTCTTGTGAGGACACTCTCTAGCACAGTCGTCGAACTTGTTACAATTGTAGCACCTTCCTTTCCTTCCTTCTTTGAATCACTTCTTGAACCTGTTATCGCTTGTCGCCTACACCTACTTACAGTTAGTGAGAAAAGCCCTTAACCCCACAAGGTGTGGTTGGTGGCAATGAACTAAGAGATGGTGTTGTCACCTATTCCCAACTCTCTCTGTTTAAGCTATCTCTTAGGTTAGCTAAGGGGGGTGGTCCTTAAATGGAAAACTAAGTCAAAAGATGTGAGATTTCTAGGAGATGTTAGAGTGAAATGGATTACTTTTTGAGATTACAAGTAAATATAATATGAGCAATATGAGCTAAAATCAACTTCAATAACCATCAACACATGAGATAATGATAAGCATATGTAAAACCAGTGCCTTCAAAATATTGCTCAAAAATGAATGATACTTGCTCAAAATAAAATAAGATGCTTCAAATTGAAACACAAGTAATCCTGAAAATGAAACAAGAGACGTTAGCAAAACAAGATATCAATGAAAGATATAATTTTTTTTTCAAGATATATGATCACTTATTAATCCAAAGCATAATTAGAATTCTACTTGCAAAATATAGATGAGATGATACTTGCCAAAAAACAAAGTATTCAATTCAACACATATTCATGAATGACAAGTGTAGTAAAACAATAAGATGTGTTAATATGAAATGCACCTATACTAGATTTCGATGCAATTATCTTGGTTACTTTTAATCTATATGCCTACTCTAGGTGAGAGATCTTCCTTTTGAGCTCTTACCAAAGGCTAAAAATTGGGGCGACTGTAAGAAAGAGGGGGTGAGGACACGATGGTGTCATTAACGACACCCATCCCCTGAGTTTTACTAGCCAGCGTGTGCCTTCGTTCCTACAAAGGGACAAGCCACCTTCATAACTGTAGGGTCACACTCCTTTACCTTACTTCGTACCAATTGGAAGGACTTTCCAAGAAAGTCGTTTTCCTATGATTTCTATCAACCAAACTTATGCTTGGAGGTTAATTTTAAATATGCAACTAAATTAGAATGCTTAATATGATATGCAAGTGAGTTTGCAAGTGCTATGTAAAAAATGGAAATGCTCTTAGTAAGATTGTTCCACAAGATCACTTTCTATATTTGCTCAAGTAAACATAAGATGCATAAGCTTCAAGAACAATTAAAATTGTGAGTTACTAAAGATAAATGATGAACCAAAAACAAGTTATAGCAAATGAAGACTGAAGTTTATGAGCAACTAAATTGCATGTAAAGTAAATTGCAATGCTTTAAAAATGAAATTGAGATTTGTGCTCACAATAGCTTTGCAAAAGAAATTTTAAACTTGAGGAAATTAGCTTGACATGAAAATAAGTGATTGCTTCGAAAAATAAACTTGTCAAATACACAATTCTTCAATATTCTCAAAATGGAAATGTGGCATAACAATAAAGCATGAATTAGTTAGACAAGTGCCAAGCTACATAGATCAAAGTTTGCCAAAAATAATAATGATGTTTGCATGAAGTAAAAAAAATTGCTTTGAAAATGGAAATCTAACTTGAAATTTGTAGCAACTATGATGAGAAATGCAAACTTACAATTTGTGAAGCAAACTTGAGGAAAAAGAAATGTGATTTGTGTTACTTCCCAATTAGAGCATGCATATGTGATATGAAAAAAAATGGAAATGTCAAAACCAATAAGTCAATCCATCTACAAATTCTCTCCCTGAAATGGAGAGATAGGGATGCCAAGGGGTAAAACCCACGCTCTCACAACAAAAACTGAAAATTTTATTATTATGGTCTTACAATGAGGTTAGAGCCTCTTGGAGGGCTTTCCAAGGAATCGATGAGAGAATACAATGTGAAATATTGAAACAAGAAGGAAATCCCTTCAAGTATGAGAGCCTCAAAATAGATGAAGGAGTTCTACAATTAGAGAATACAAGCTCCAAAGTGGTGTATGATCTAGCCTTTTTCCACAAGCTCTCCTAATGTCCACGGCCTCCTTGAAATGCAACTTGAAGCTAAAGAGATCCTACAAACAAGAATGTTAGGGAATACAAGCTCCAAAGTGGTATATGACCTAGCCTTCTTCCACAAGCTCTCCTAATGCCCACGACCTCCTTGAAATGCAACTTGAAGCTAGAGAGAACCTACAAACAAGAATGTTAGGGCTGCAAAAATAAAGCCAAAGTAAGTGTGAAAAGAGAGCATGTAAGTATGTGAATATGCTACAAAATAATATACAAAGGCTAAATCAAGTGATGGGAAAAGATCCCCATCGCTTGTCTAGCTTATGAGAAGCTCTTGAATAGCTACATAATGAAATGAAAGCAAAATTAAAAGATGTAAATGAATTTTTTAATATTTTGATTCATGCATAGACTATGTGAAAGAGAACCATGCAAGAACAAGTACTTTCAAAAAAATTAGTTCTATGAAATTCAAATAACGATGATAGCTCCTTGAAAACAATACCAAGAGTGGGTTGGTCTCTTGAAGACTTCCCCTCACGCTTGCTAGTTGATTCAACAATGATCCTCTACAAAACTTCCAACAAACATTATCTCATATAGATTAAATCAATAAACAATGGCAAGAGAACTCTAGAATTTGTATGAAAATAGATAGAGTTTTCTAGCCTAGAGCATATCAAATAACCAATTGTAAATGTAAGATAGCTATATATCTACAATTCAACAAAAGCATATGAGCAAAATGAAAAATAAATCAAAGGCACAAGTAGAGATATACTATCAATGATCCAAGCAATGCTCCAATGGAATAACAATCATGAATAAACCCCAAAGTCTTTTTATTCATACGAAGAACACAAGTACATAGAAGCAGAGCTTCCCCAAGCACAATAGCTCGTTGTAAAGATGATAGATCCAATATGAGAGCCCACGGCTCCATTATATAGAGAGTTAGGAGAAAATCACAATGTAGAGGTGATTAAACAAGTGCCATGAGGTGACAACCCCAAATAGAAATTTGAATTTGTTGAATGAAGCTCCAATGCCTAGTGTAAAATTCAATTTTTGGCAAGTGGACATCATTTTCTTCTTCCTTTATGTGCCAAATTCGAATTTTATGGTGGAATGACAAGTGTAGATGGGTGGTAACCCATGTGGGGGAAATTTCCCACAAAAATTCCTACCAAATATTCTCCCAAATCCTCTCAAATGTGCATTAACTCCACAAATTCAAATTTCCATGTAAGCAACTTTCTCATTTAATGCCAGAAATTCGATTTTATTTGAACACGTGTCCTTTCCTTGATTTTAGGAGTCCACATCACCTTGGGAATTCACTTTAACTCCTCCATAATTTTCCACCTCATTTCTACAACATTTAGCATGTGTGGATATTTATTTTTCTCCATTTATTTAATTTATGGCTTAATTAATTGCCAAATTTCCGACTAAACTTAGGAGAAGTGGGTTTTGAGGGTTCAAAACACATTTTTAACCTCTCAAAGTGTGTCATAGTAGAAATTTGAGGGTGAGAGGTGCAAATTTTATTACTCATACCCCATACAACTTCTTTAGACATCACTTACTACATTACAAATACAATTTTTATTGCAATTTCCCCTCTGCGGGAAATCTCAAAAATTAAAAAATGACTACCTAGACCTAACCAAATTCCATTAAATTTTTTGTGTGATCTAGTATGATAATAAACATTGACCCTAGACACTAGGACTCACCCGAGACCTCACCATCAAGCCGTACTCTGGCTTTGGGGTATATTTGGAGGAAAAAACTCAATTAATTATTAAGTCCTAATAGGGAGATGATAATTAACCAAGTGAAAAGAACGTCCCAAAGTAATACTCACTTGTTGGCAAGGTCCCAAGCTACCTAGGCCTGTTACATGACTCAAAATTCATCATTACTAGCATCACTTATTACAATTTCTTGCAGGGTGTGGAATCTGAGTACAAGAGAAAATGATGAGAAGTAGAACTAGAGTTTAAAAAGTCTAGTAATCTGATGGTACAAGTGTCCTTTGGTACATCCTTGGGCATGGAGTCTTCATATAATCATCGGATGCCACTCTAGTGGTCAACAGAACCCTTGACCTTGACTCCTTGGACCAGCACTATTCTTCCTTTTGGCATGAGCGGAGAAGGCAGTGGGTTCATTTTCATTTGAAGGTTTGTCTCTCTCCATCATCCTAGTCTCCTCTTGAGTGCATCTAGCCAATAACTCATTGAAACCAGGTATCCTGACATTGTTGAGGTCTTATAAGACCTCCAAGTGCAATACGAGTGAGCTCCCTATCAGCAGTAACTTCTCCAATAGATAGCAGATCATTCTTGATTTGAGTTATTCTCATGAAATAGGATTGGATAGACTCCCCTTTATTCATCTTGATGTCCTTCAACTTGTGTTTGAAAAAAAGGATTTGATTTGCATTGTTCACTTTGAACATCCCAACCAACTTATCATACATCTCCTTAGATGTTTCCAAATCAGAAATATAAGCAACTAAATGCTTTTGAATGGAGTCAATGATAATTTTCTTAACTTTGACCTCACCTTTTCTATACTGTCTTAGCAGCAATCGGTGCATTTGAAGGAGGCACCACCACTTTTCCCTGCATATAGTCCATTGCATCATGCTCTTCTAAAGTCAAGTCCAAAGTCATTTTCTATGTATGATAGTCACATTTGTCATTGAGCTTATCCTCAGGCTTGAAGATGTAGAAGCCATTGAAGCTTGCCCTTGTCCAATAGATCTCTCTTTGTGATTGATTTCCTCTCTCTTGCTTGGTCTTTGTCTTCACCTGGGCTCTGACACCATGTTAATTTTAGTTAACAATGATATGTTCTATGCTTAACACAATTACTTTAATGTTCCTTTAGCAGCCTAATGACAATTTCCAATAGCAATCACATTGATAGTAACAGTAGATAGAACATGAAATAAAATGCAAAAGACAAGCCAAGACAAGAGGACACCAAATTTGGAAGATTCTAGGGAAAAACCCCAATGTGGGGAAAACCCTTTGATCAAATCTTCTTATTATTATATCAAATGTTCAGCAGAGAGAGAGAGTGCAAAATTCAATATCTTGCCAATTCAAAGTCAAAACCCTATCAAATCTGTAATTTGTCTGCAGCGGTCAACATCCCTAACAAGAAAGTCAACACTTGTCAAAACAACAACAAATCATTCACAATGCAACACGGTCATACCTAGTCAAACTTGACCTCCTTAGGTGGTCAAATTCAGCTCAAAACAGTCATGAAAACAATGGTCAAATTTGGTCAAATTTTGTAGTCAATCTTGCGGTTAAAATGCTCAGAATACCTCGATTTTTGTGCCAATAGATGCAGTTCTCCAAAACTGAAATTTTGACCCAAAAATTGCAATAAAACTTGGTGAAATACCCCTTGGTCAATGTTGGTCAAACCCAGCAACAGTCCTGCAATTCGGACCTACAATTCGTCCTCTTTTCCAACCACAAGTGTGAGAAGAATTCAGCTGCCCAATAGTTGTACGAAACAATCAGATGGGGAGAGAAGAGTGTGTGAGATGAGATGATGCCAAATGAGGTTTGAGGTCACTTATATTTATACAAGTCGTTGAGGGTGAAGTGACACGTCCATTGGATTTCAAGAGCCTACATGATGATGTGGCCGACCTTGACAATTTGCACATGTGTGGGTTGTTACCACTCAAACTAGCAAGGGACCTAAAAGGGAATCCTAAAGGGACAATTGCTAGGTCAAGGGCAACGGTTGAGACTTAGCCCACTGTCACCTTAGTTAAGGCTCCCTACTATTTACAAACTTCCATCAATGGGAGGAGACCCAGTATATAGAGAATCACTTAAGAAGGATAGATCAACAAATGGATATGAAGTGACCTCAATGATCCTTTCCTAGAAGAGAGTCAACAATGGGGCTTGCTTGCTCCTTAAGCAAGGTACAAGGTTTTCTAGGAGAAAGAGGTGAGGATTTGAGGGTTAGGTTAAAGGACTGTCACTTGTGGAGGAGCTTCCCAATCCCTAAAATCCTTGCAAAACTTGGATTCCCGAGTTGTCTTTGAAGAATTGTCTTTGATGAGAAATGGGACGACATGGGAGCAAGTAGACCTAGCCTAGGTTAAGAGGAGGGAGTTTAGCAACCAATGATGATCTTAACCTAAACAAGGAGGGGAAGAGGATCAAAGAAAGAGTTTCCACTTAAGGTGTCAAAATGATCCTATGAGGTACTAGCCTAGGGAAACCCAGGGCAAAGTTCGGTCTCAGGGCTAGGGCTTGGGATATCTCACAATCCCACCGTCGGAAATTCTTCAAATTTGGAGGATACCTTGAGGACACACCAGCAGAGGAAAGGCCAAGAGATCGAGCTTTTTCTATGGGTAGTTTGTCGGGAAAATGATGCCCTTGGTGACCTAGCGAGGCTAGACCTAGAGAGGAGGAAAAGGTGAAGAAGATTGGTTATAAGGTGATCACCTTATGGTGGACCAGTGCCTAATTCCTTTGGGGATATTGGAGTCAAGAAGAATAATGAGAATGGATTTTGTTTCTAGCCCAAGGAGGCTCTAAGGACAACTTTGTTTGGCATTAGGACAAATGAGAGTGACCTTAAAGCATTTATACTTCGTTTGCAAATCAAGATGGCTTATCAAGATGAATTCGATCTCTAGGAAAAATTTGTTCAACATACATGGCCCATACATAGAGATATGCTATATAGAAACATAATTCCACAATTTAGCAGTAAATGCATGCAACAATTTAGCCCTAAAATAGCGAAAATCCCATTATCAATGCATGTGACAAAGTAAGAGAAAATAGCATTAAGTTTGTACTTAATGTAAGAAAATATATCCAACCATCAATACATTTGCCAATCAAGAAGCTCCAAGATAAGAAAATATAATCCAAACATCAAAATTCATCCATCCTCCAACTTCGTCCACCAAGAAGGAATAGCGAAAATCTCAAGAGAGAGAATGATCCAATCCAAGTGATGATGCTAAAATGAATTCACGTCACTTGTATTTATACACTTCTAATGAGTTGGATTTAGCTAAGTAAGCCTACAATAGCCCTTAGAATAGAATAATGTGCAAAATAACTAACTTTTGGTGACAAGCCCACCAAACTAGCTCATAAACAAAAGAATAAGCTTCTCAATAGGTTGAATGATCAATAATACATGTCGTTGGGCCTTCTAAGAAGCCTGATGAAGTCCATAAGTGCCATAATGATGAATAGGACTCCCAAAAGTAGTGGACAAGGGGTTGGCCCCTTGTTGTCCAAATAATAAACCTGTGGTGCTCCCAATGGGTGTGGGGGCACACAAGTAAACTATGGGTCTCCAAATAGATCGAAGATGCATGTAGAGCATCTGCAAGGGCTCAGATGATGGTGTAAGTGATGCCACATCAACATAAAGGTCCTGGGTCATCTACCAAGTGCATGGTACAACTGTGGGGCCGGCTGGGCATGGTGAACCAGGTGCATCTTCCTCGTCCAATAATTGAATCTCGAGCAATCTTTGAATGTCTCTGGGGATCCATGGAATGCTATCTACTGCTGTGGAGGCCCATGGCTCTCTACACACACCCTACATGTGCCAATGTAGCCCTCTAGAGAGTTAGGATCTCGTATAGGGAGACCAAACCCAAAATGGAGACCATCTACAATCCTCCATAGGATCCAATGCGTCCCCTTGCCTTCCAGTACAACAAGTCATTTAAAGAAATCGAGTTAAAGAGCTTACTAACTGTGGACAACAGGTGGGCACTTCATAATGACATGCCCTTCCATAGTGGGCTTTGGTATGTGTTGTGATGTCTCCAAGCTCCAAAGGGGGTTAACCAAGTACCCTATTCGGTAGTTTCTACTTTTAAAGGGGATAGTATGCCCAAGGTACATCCTTCAAATGGTGGTGGCACGTGATAAAGAGATGAATGGAGTAGGGAATGGAAGGGGCAAACCTAGGCCACATGTCGGGGTACAAGGCTAGCTAGTAAAGGGAAGCCCACACTTGTGTAAATAATGTATAGGAGGGAGCAATCGTGGTGCATGAGATACCCTGGCCTTGATTTTTCCACCCTTCCTTATATGTCTTTTTCCTTTTATGATTTTCTTTGATTCACTACTCGGGGCTCAAAGAATAAGAACATGATGTGTAACATATAGCGGTGGATACCCCCTTTATGGTAGGGCGGTTCATTGCCCACCAGGGGTTGGGACAATCATGGGTTCCAGAATGATAAAGGAGGCTCATCTAGGGCCTATAGGAACTAGGGTGATGGCCATGGGTATGGGGTAGAGCTCATGCATTTCGCTTTTGCCCACGTGCTAAATGTGTTTGTCCCGACCATCTTTTGCATTTTGTGGTACATTTTCCTATTGAATGTGACCAATTATGCTTTTACTTTTTCTTTTCAGCTGCATCAACCTTCGGGGCATTGTTTCAGGCCCAAGCCAAGGTGTTGGCAAGGGGAAGGAGAGGCTAACCCTATGTGGACCCAATGGAGAAATGTGGACCCAGGTGGGAAATATGATGAATAAAGTTATAATGAACAGAATGGGAGTGATATATGTGGATGGGGAAGTGGGACCATGCAACCAAAATTAGGGTTTCCCAAGTAATACCATGGTCCATCCCTAAAGCCCAAAGGTCAATAAAAGAGATCCCATGGGACTAGGATCCAAGGGTAACATCCAAAAGAGGTTTAGGGGACAAGAGCACATACCTAGCCCACTCTTTCTGCCGAATCCCCCCATTAATCCATGCCTAGAAGTGTCCATGATAAGCAAACTACAACACTCAATTACCAAATGACAAGGCATACCTTTAGGTTCGGAAGGCCCACCTTCAAACATACGATCATGACAGATGCATGAGGGACCACATCGCTGGCTTAGTTGGCGGAGAAATGGCACGATGAGCTAGTTGGTGGCTGGTGGCCTGCCGGTTGAGGACCATCTTGGAGAAAATTTTCTCCTAGGGATATCACTCACAAAATAGTGGGTGACATGGGCTTGACCTCAAAAATATATTTTCCCTAGTCCAAATTTGATGATCTTTAGCTTGATTTTGGTCCTCTCGAAAAGAGGAATTTAATGCAATCATTATCTCTGTCAAATGACTTTTCAAGGTTACTCCAGAGGTGTTTACACCATGTTTGGGTGGTGCTTCATGAGATTTATGCATAAAAGGTGTAATTTGAGTGTATGTGGGTGGCTCATAATTTAGGAATAGCATCTATAAATTGTCTGCAAGCAAAATCTACCATAGGGAATGGTCTAATACACCTCAAAAGGGCTGACATCACCCCTTTTATTGCTGTTTATGCATATCTAACAGCCATAGGACTATCTACCGATTGTACCCTAGCTTAAAACCTAACCTCAATTAGAAAATCTTGCTCCTTTCTTACTTAACATCACTTTTAGGCCTTTTCTAAGACTGCTATATGACAATGAATGCCATATTATTGCACATCATCCAAACCCTAACTTATAGCAGCCTATTTAGTGGTCTAGGCTTAGAGTACTTGAACCCCAGCATAGAAAACCTAGGCCATCTTTAGTCTTGCCAATACTCTATCAAACTTTAGATCCTTTAAAACTCATCAGCTTGAGCCCAAGTATTAGCATGTCTTTATAGGTGATTTAAGGAAGCCTGGTTTAAATCCCACTAAAGAGCAGGAGAAAGGTTGCTGAGGTGACAGTGGCAACTGTTTCTCTTTGTTTCCAAAAGTTCTGGCCCTTGCCTAGTGAGTCTTTGTACTGGGCCTGCTAGATTTTGTGGAAAAATGGACCAATGCCAAAAAGAAAAGAAAAAATTGGGTCTCCAAATGGTATTTGGATTTCACAAAAGAATGTAAAATAAGGGAGTTAGAGTGTGTCATAGCAATTAATCCTATGAACACTAAGATCGTGAACATATTGCCAAGGAATAAGGACACTTTACACTAAAAGCTTCGACAAAAGTGCATCTAACTAAATAGTAAATACAAACATCATTAAACACAGTCATATCAAGGTGAAAATTGGAAACTAACTCTGGTCTACAATTTAGGAATCCAATCTGTTGAACATGTACTGTCAAACTGCCAATTCTGTCATCATAATATCTGCCAATACTCTATTCTTGCAACAGCAGTTCAAATCCAGAAAAGGGCCAAAATCCAAGATTCAGAACAATGCCACAATAATAATAATATATCCCTATCTAACAATCTCTTCATGTCTTCACATGTTGGATTTTTCAGGGAACATATCTAACCACTGAGAACAATTTATTCTCTGACTGTACCCAGCTTTGATACATTTTGACAGCCTTGCTTTCCAGCACATGTGGATTTTATTTAGCAGGTAAACTGGTATAGGGCTTGAATTTTGGCATGAATGGATCATTAAGAACCTTCTGGTTAGATAGGAAGGGATACTTATGCTTAAAGGTATTCTAAGGTACTCTGAATCATGAATCTAGCAAAGTTCAAACAAAAGTGCAGGTTAATCAAAATCTGAATTTGGTCTTTTTCCTTCTTCATCTCTTACTGCATGCAGTCATTCTGGTCACCATATATATATATATATATATATATATATATATATATATATATATATATAGATACCTCTATTGTTTCACAAATAAAAACTAAATACCTGCACCTGTCAGCTAAGACATTAGTCTGTGGCAGATGCCCACTGAACTCAGATACAACACACATCCAAGACAATTTTCCTGTACACCTAGATGGTCAGTTCTGCAAATCATTCTTAGTTTTTATCTTGAGTGCAGAACTTGGAAAGACAAGTGTACCCATAAGACTGTTTTCTAATGGCTTAACTGGAGTTATCTTGCCTATTCTTACTCTATAAGAAGTTTCCATCTGACAGAATCCTATTTTTTATTTGTTCTGTTTGTGACTTTAATCTCTCCATGGTAAATGCAACATTGTTGAGTTTGATGACACATTAGGAACCCATTGCTGAATCAGAAGACAAACTCTTCTTGTATGTGAGGAATATGAAGAACCAAGGAAATGCCTGAACATCGAAATCAAAATATCAGGACCACCAATAAATTGCAGGTAAGTTAAACTTGCATCTTGTTTATATTGATTCGACTTATGAATGGGACCCTAATACCCTATGCATCAAAACATAGCATGCTTGCATGCACTACAAGTTTATGTCTAGTACATAAAAAGCATGGAGCAAGGCATCTTTCCAAAAATGCTCTCATCTTTTTCAATAAGAACATATTACCTTGGAAGAAAGTGTGAGAAGGTGATGACTTGGCAGCTTGTTTCCTGAATCTCCCGAATCACCTCAAAATTCTTGAAATTCATTTCATCAAAGTATTTGGCAAGATAAAGATCCGAACTTGATAATGTTGATGGCCATTTGCATGCATGAAAGTCCTTACAAGCCTGCATAAAGATATTTTACTGCCACAGTTAAACAACATTCAAGGATTAAAGCTAATGCCCAGAACTCAATGCAAGGAAGCATTAGTGATCAACAGTGCTAAAAGACTGGTCTTAAAGTCTACTTCAATAACTAAAACTTCACCGTCCCTGTTTTTACAGTGCAAGCTTAACCTATTTTTTAATCTAAACATGGATTCAAGTAGCTAGAGAATTTTCAAATCGTACTGTGATCACAGAATAGCATCCAATTAAGGGATTCTAATTCCGTACATTCACCTAATTGTTTGAGTTCAACTTTTGATCCTAACCAATCACAGATCTTGAAACTACTCTAATGGACGCATTTAAATTCAACCTTGAGAGATTGATAGATCAATATATTTAATCATGCCTGGACTTGATTCTAAAGAGAAGAAAAAGAAGGAATTTAAACAAGACACTAGAAAAACCTTACTCAACTAATGAATAATGCCATTTGTTATTTATTTAATCATGCCTGGACTTGATTCTAAAGAGAAGAACAATAGGGAATTTAAACAAGGCACTAGAAAAACTCAACTAATGAATAATGCCACTTGTTATAAAATATTGAAATCCTATGAATATTTATGTCCCGATTGGGTACTGAATAGCCCTTTTCAATGCTCATGCTTGAAAGGAACAAAGGTAGACAAACATGAAACAAAACAGTAAGACATTTGCATGAGCTTGACTCGAATTGCTCATCAACGACCTACAGGAAGGCACATCAGATATGTTCACAGCAAAAACTCAAACTTGGGAGCAATCCAAGTTAATATTTGTGATTTATCCCATTTCTAAAATATTCGTCGTTTTCCTATTTCAATTTTTTTTCAAAATTTTATAATTTGAAATTATCATAAACATCACTCTCATATTGGCAACCATCACAGGCAAGCCTAGCATGTGCTTTCAAGCTACTAGACAATCCGCAGATAAGACCTTTCGTAACATACCCAATACCCTCTATGCTCTATTAAGGATGTGGGGTAGTTTGTAAAACACCAAATTCAGACCAACTTGTTGCTCTCATACCACAATGTGATGTACACAATTGCATAATTAAGCTGTAACCAGCATCTGTACATATAATTTATCGACAATAACAGTTTTACAGCGGTAATACAATGCCTATAAACACTTATTCCACGACCCATGAGCACATTCAGCAATCTCAGCACATAAAAGATAATTATGATTATACATTGAATAATAACAGCTGATACATGGGCAATTACAACAACATTCATATGCATTTACCAGCAGCATTCATACATAGTTCTTTTTCATACATATAATTACATTCTCTTCATGATTATGGCCCCTTTTAGCATACCCACAGGGTTATTTACCACAAACTAGCAAGGCTGGAAACTAATTTACATCAGAGGTAGAATTATGCCCTTTGCAACACCGTATAGAGCTGTATCAGCCCTAAAATTCTGCATAGAAATCATTAGCAAACAGTGCAACAAGCACTTTTGAGCCTACTGTCAATTTCCAGATTTGAATCTTCAGGAAGAAGCACAAATTCTCAGATAAAACAGAAGTAGAAGCATTAACCACCAGCACATTACTAACCTAAGTCACCTGGTTCGAGTTTGAGTTCAAATTCAGTGACATGGAAGTTCGACAAAAAAAGAAATGAAAATGAAAATTTAGGTCATAAAATTTGACATTAAGTTCAAGAAATTTATAATATTAGAATTGAAGTAATAAAAATTAAAAAGCTAATTTCACATATATGTGAAAATAAAAATAACATAATAAAAATAAAAATAACAAACATCAGTAATTTAGATTAAATAAGATAGCTTTATTAATATTTATGAAATTAGCAAAACATTGTTTATTCCTCTCCCATCTCAATTTCTCATCTTAAAAGTTTTGTGAACACCCACAAAAACAGAGTGTGGGTGATTGTGGAAATGACCATAATAATAAAACAAAAAAACAAAATATCAGTTACGACATTTTTGATATCGATTTTGATAAAATATTTTCAATGTGATTATTGCAACTTGACTGTACTTAGATGGTAATGGTGGGTTTTAGTGAGTGATGCTTCATCCGCAGACAAAATTTCCTAGACGACTTCATAAAGGTGTAAATAAGGATCACCTTCTGCTTTATAATCGAATCTCGCCCACTCCACTCAAGTCCATATTGGCTCGGCAGAGGACGGAGCAGGGATAGCGGAGCAGGAGTCCAAGTTGTTGCAGTATGTGTAGGTAGGGCTCTGAAGAAACATTGGAAAGTTTTGATCCTCCACAACCACGCTCTGTACTTTTCTAGTAGATGCACACAGAGGAGCTGGGTATCGGCCCATTTCATTAAGGTTTTTATTACAGGGAATGTTCAAGAAGAAGCGAAACGGACGAAATCACTTCAGTGTCTTTGCATCTGTTTGTTAATGCAACCGAGTCTGGACAGTATTTGAACATCTGCACTTGCAGTGGCGAGTCTCCCATCCACATTGGAGCAAATTTGGCCTTTGGTTTATCACTGCATATAGGGTGACTTCTTATGGCAGCAGGTACTAATACGCAACAATGGTGGCCAATCAAAATATCAAGCAGTCAACCTTCGAGCACCACTCCAGGGATCAGAGGAGGCATATCAACAAAGTGCCAGTTATGACATTTTGTATGTCAACTGTTTGAAAAAATTTCCCTGAGACCTATTGCAGAATCTACTCCAAACAAGGCTCTGCTGGCACATATGGTAGCTGAAGCGAAGCAGCTAGAGAATCTGAATAGCGGTGAACTATTGCATTTAAGACTCTGAATTCGGTGTTCTGCGAAGAGAGTTTTTCTGCGGCTAGTAATGTAGTGACTTGCCTAGTAAAAAGCTACGGGTCCTTGGAAGGGTTGAGGTGTCGAAGATGACCGCAAACAGATTCTTAAGAACAGACAGTCGGTCTACACTAAATTATAGGCATACAGACTTGAGGATTTTCACATCTTAAAATGGAAAGATAATCAATAGCAAATGTTGAAAATGGCAAGGAAGTATCAGGTTCTGTGGAAACCAACCATTTAGATCAAGTCAAAATTGTTTCAACATACAAAACAGGGAAGTGAATTTGGGTAAATGCAAAGCAATATCGGGGCATTTTAAGGTGTAGGCTTGCTCGCCTCAAATGGGAACAAGGACAAAGACAAAGAAAAAGAAAACAGGGCCAGAGAAAGAAAATAAATAAGGGCACCAAAAATAAAAAAGAGTCAACCATTTACAGTCCCACTTCCACACCTCTCACTTGGTCATTAGATCTCTATGTCGAAGAACTAATGAGGGCCAGGACAAGGCTGGAGATTTTGGAAGCCAAAGAACACGAAAGGGACCACAAAATTTCAGAGATCACATTTGCAAATCGGTGTTTAATGGAAGGTAATAGAATTTTAAAAGAACAAGCAACAATGTTACAAGAGGCTCTAGAGACAGGAAAACAAGAATGGCAAAACATGAAGACATCGTGGCAAACCATGACAAGATCAAGGGCAGCAAACAAGGATGTGATAATTTCTAAAGCAACTCAGGTAGATACTCAAGTATCTCAACCAACAAATCTTTCAAAAGAGAAGACAAAAAAGAACAATATGGATGGCGGTCCAAAAGAAATCAAAGGTAGAGTTGAAGACGCTAATGGTTACATAAAGACAGGGGAAGAAAAAGATGCAGGTGCTCATAGAGCGCAAGAAAGATAACACAATGAAAGAAAAGACAGGGAAACAAACTTTATTATCAAGGGAATAAGAGATTATGGGAGGAATGAAAGTACTCTCAATTTGACAAGGGACTTTCTGAAAGAGAAATTACATTGGAAAGGGAAAATTTGCCAAGCAAAGAGGGTGGGGAAGATATGTGAAGAGAGGCCTCGTCCCATAAAAGTCACCATGGAAACCGTGCAAGACAAACACCATCTCTTGAAAAAACAAAAACTCTTGAAAGGCTCACACTTCTTCCTAGATGAAGATTTAACCATCAAACAACAAGAGGAGAGAAGGGAAGAAGTGAAGAAAATTAGGGCAGCAAGAAATGAAGGGAAAAGGGCATGGTTGTACAATGGTAAAGCAGTTATTGCAGTGTTTGGGACTCAAGACAAAACAAAGCAGCAAGCTGACAGTAAAGAAAAAACAGAGAATTCGATAATATGGAGGAAAACAACAAGAGCAACATGGATGGAAAGGGGCGAAGACTCAAAGTTGAGTCTTATGTGTCAAACTGCGTAGCAGTCAAATCCTACCCAGGTCTACCTAAGTTTAGTTTGTTGGAATTGTAGAGGCTACCCCTGGAGGAGGGGACCTGGGTTAGGGCCTATTGCGGAAGGTAGAGACATAATCTGTCTCACGAAAACTCATGAACATGATGGTTGCAAAACTCCTGTGTTTGACGATTATTTGAAGTTAGCAGTTTGGAACAAGGTAGTAGAAAATGGCAAAGGGTATGGGGGAATTTTGGTTTTAGTGAAAGAAAAGGAAGGTCATCACATTGAGTTGATGAAAGAAGATGAAAATAAACAATATTTATGGTTCAAAATATCAGAGAATGAGAATCACATAAGAATTGCAGCATGCTATTTTGCCCCTCAAGTCTCAAAAACTTACAAAAACAAGGAGCTAGACAGCAAGGATCCGTATGCAGCTTTAAAGCAAGATATTGTTGTGTACTATCAGCAGGGAGAAGTGCTTTTAGTGGGCGATTTTAATGCTAGAACAACAAATCAACAAGCTAGTATTCTTTGTTGCAAAGAGGATCATAACCCTATTTGGCTCATTGAAGGGGAGAATCCCCAATGGATGAGATGTTCAGAAGATGACAAAGTTAACAATCATTTTGGAGAGGAATTGCTACACTGTGTGGGGCTTTCAACTTAATTATTTGCAATGGTCTGGATAGATGGAAAAGGTCTGGGAACTTCACTTGCAACACATACAATGGGGCAAATGTTGTTGATTATGTGATTTGTTCACAAAACTTGATAGAAAAGATAGATGAAGTTAAGATTGGAGAGCATAATTGGGACTTAAAATAAGACCATAACCCAATTTATATGAATTTATCATGGGTAAAAGAAAGACAACATAAGAGAAAATCCCAATGCTCTCGGCAATCACCACCAAGGGGCAAAATCCTTCTAACACAAGAAAATTGTACCATCTTCAAGACAATGCTGGAGCGATTAATTTAGAAAGAGAAAACTGGTTTCCAAAGCTTCAACAGTCATGAGTTAACAAATATAATTCAAAGGGCACTTGAGAAGTGCAAAAGAGCAAAAAATAGGCAATTAGAATCAAATTGTTTTCTTGTAAATGTTTGGTTTGATGAAGAATGCAAAATGGCAAGGAGAACCTTGAAAAAGACAGGCAAGGAGAAGATGAATGTAAAGTTATATAGCAGATACTAAAAAGGAAAAAAGATGAGTTCATGCAAACAAGGCGAGAAGAGTTAATATATCTAGACAAGAATAACCCAAAACTTTTCTAGCAGAAACTTCAACCAAGGAAGAAGCAAATCGAAAATAATATTACAGCGAATTAATGGTTTGAATATGCAAGACAACTCTATGAGAAAGAATCAGAGGTTGAGCCTCCCCCAGGGCTCAACACAACTACAAAGCTCTTCACATTACAGGAGGTGGAGATTGGAATTAAAAAGCTGAAAATAGGAAAGGCAAAAGACTTGGTTGAACTTCAAGCAGAGTATCTAAAATGGGTAAGGAACACTCTTGCACCGCACATTAGGGAAATATTCAACAACATCATTCAACAAGGATTCCCAAGAGACTGGACAACTAGCCTAGCAATACCCCTTTTTAAAAGTGGAGACATTAATAATTCGTCCAATTATAGAACCATTATAATCAACCCTTTGTTTGCAAAGCTTTTCGACAGCATGGTAGAAAATAGAATCAGTAAGTGGGCAGAAGTAAAAGAAAAGGGGGCAAAAAGACAAGTGGGTTTTAGGCCGAAGAATTCTACAGTGGATCACAGCATCACGTTGAGACACATTATTGAAAAGGTCTGGGAGGATAAAGAAGAAGTATTTTGCTATTTTGTTGACTTCAAAAAGGCATTTGACACAATCCCTAGAGATAAGTTGTGGCGTAGAATGGAAGAACTTGAAATTCCTTTGCATTATAGAGCTGATGTCCATAGACTTTATGAAGAGGTGAAAGTCAAAATTAGAACCTTAGCGGGTATTCCAAAAAGCTTTAGAAGTGACATTGGAGTCAAGCAAGGTTGTCCGCTATCCCCTACTCTTTTTGGTTTATATATAGACAAACTGGAAGAGTGGATAAATTTGCAAGGTGGGGATGGTGTTCGGTTGGGGGAGTTTGTGATAAAGCTTTTTTTATATGCTGATGAGCTTTTTTTGATTTCTAAATCGGCCCATGGATTGCAGATGCACCTATATGTAGAAATTTTCTGTTTCCCACCCCAGTTTTCAGTTTCGCCTTATTTCTCCAAAATAGTTAAATGTCCTTTCCCATATCCATACATTCAACAAACTGGAAAATAAATTTTGCTGAAAACACAAATTCTGGAAATATTACAGAATGCTGGAAAATGCAGAAAATAAATATCAGCAGATACAAACAGCCATTCAACACATTTAAACACAGTGATTTTTGGTCAAGGTGACCCTGGAAAAACCCCCTACAACTCTTGGGGAAAACCAGTTCGAAAGCTCCTTCTTATTTCTGGAAAATGCTTTTTACAGTGAGAGAAATATTCAGCAAAAATCAGCAAATAAACTTTACAACTTATCTCGTTTTCCGTGCTTAACCACCGCCTCGGAAAATGTGCAAACAACAAAAACAGAACAGCAATAAATGTTGTACAGCCTCCTCGATTTTCGTGCCCAGAAAATCTGCAATAAATGCAGTTGTACGGCCTCCTCGATTTCTGTGCAAAACAGCAATAAATGTTGTTGTACGGATCTCGATTTTCGTGCCAAAAGAACAGCAAAACCTTGTTGTACGAAATCTGTCTCGAAATTCGTGCAAGAGGACAGCCACTTGTTGTACGGCCTGCCTCGAAGTTCGTGCCAACTAAACCAACCCTCTGCTGCCTCGAAATCTGTGCCAAACTGCTGTACGGCCTTTTGGAAAATGTGCCAAAAGACTACTGTACGGTCTTCTAGAAAATCGTGCCAAAATCTGCCTTGGGATGTGTGCCAAACTCAGCTGTACGGACTTGCTGAAATCCTGCCTTGGAATGTGTGCCAAGTTGCTGCCTCCTCCTCCTCACTGCCCAGAAATCTCCCTTGCTCTCTTGCTCTCCTTCTCTCAATCTGCTCATGAAAGAATGAATGACCTTTTCCTCCTTTTCCTCCTTTAACCTAACCCTAAGTGACTTTTGGGGAATCCATAAATCCAATGGCTGAAATAGATTGAGATCTAGGGCTGAGATTAAATGCTCATTTAAATCTCACTTTCTATTTTTTTAATTCACCCCACTTTAATAAAGACCCACTTAGTCATTTATTTCCAAAGTCACTTTTCCTTTTCTAATTTTACATTGACTTTATTAAAGTCACTTTAAAATTAGACTTTAGTAACTTTATCACATAAAGTCACTTTTAAATTAGATTTGACTTTATAAAAATTATAAAGTCACTTTAGGAGAAAAATTAAATTCTTTTGGACACTTTTCCCTAGGCCAAAGATCAAAGCCTTAGGGAACCACCTGTCCTCCGGCACCAAATTTCAACACTCCCTCTTACCGAGGAAGGTGTTCCTCACCACACCCATCTTGTCTCTGAAGTAGACATGCTTGCCCCGTGGTAAGGCTTTGGTAAGAATATCTGCAACCTGCTCATCAGTGGGAATATACTCAAGCTTCACAGCTCCTTTCTGAACATAGTCTCTGATGAAATGATATTTGATCCCGATATGCTTTGACCTGTCATGAAATACTGGATTCTCCGTGAGTTTAATGCAACTCTGATTATCACAGTAAATCACTGAAGGTCTCAACGGCTGACCAAATAAGCCAAACAACATCTTGCGAAGCCGGATGGCCTCACAACTAGCTAGACTGGCTGCCATATACTCTGCTTCCGCTGAACTCAATGCTACTGACTGCTGCTTTCGGCTGAACCATGACACCACTGTCGAACCCAACCCAAAATAGCACCCTGAAGTGCTCTTCCTATCAGAAGCACAACCTGCCCAATCAGAATCAGTGTAACTTGCCAATCTCACTCCATCCCCCTGCCTGTAGTCCAGACCATAATCCACTGTCCCCTGCAAGTACCGCAAAATGTGTTTTGCAGCCACCCAGTGAACCTTCCTAGGCTCACACATAAACTGACTCATCGTGTTGACCGCAAAACAAATATCTGGCCTAGTGTTGACCAAATACATCAAGGAACCAATCAGCTGTCTGTACAATGTGGGATCCACCAACTCGGAATCCGAAGCATGAAGCTTCTTCCAGTTGGTGATCATCAGTGTCGACATGGGTTTACAATCCTCCATGTGGAATCTGCCAAGGATGTCCACAATATACTTCCCCTGCCCCAGGAAGAAATGCCCCTCCTCCTGCCACACCTCCAAACCCAAAAAGTAATGCATCAAGCCGATGTCCTTCATCTCAAACTTCGCCGCAAGATCTCTCTTGCAGTGCTCTATGAGTCTCTCTGCACCTGTAATGACCAAGTCATCCACATACAGCACCAGAATGAGAGGCTCCTCACCTATCACAATATAGTAAAGGTTCGGATCTGCCTCACTCTTTGTGAAACCCATCTTCTGCAAGTATGTATCTATTCTGGAGTACCAAGCTCTGGGAGCTTGCTTCAGGCCATAAAGGGCCTTCTTCAGTCTGCACACATGGGACTCCTTCCCATGCACCTCAAAGCCCTGTGGCTGCTCAATGTACACCTCCTCCTGTATGAAGCCATTGAGAAATGCAGTCTTCACATCCATCCGGTGGATCTTCCAACCCATCTTTGCTGCTATCGATATAATGGAGCTGACGAAGTATATCGAGCCACGGGAGCGGCGTCTCATAATCAACTCCCCTACCCGGGAGAACCTCTCTGAGCCACAACCTCGCTTTGAATTCTTCTCAATGCCGCCATCCGCACATGCTTTACCTTGCAGTTTATCCGATGCAACTACGATTTGCTCCTCGTGCCTCGGCACCACCTCCCAAACATCATTCTTCATGATAGAAGAATACTCCTCCTGCATGGCCTCTCTCCAGACCTGCTGGCTAGCTGCCTCCTCATAGCTAGAAGGCTCAGAGTCAAGGATGCCGGTAGCCATTGCCATATAGCTACAAAACCTCTCAGGTGGTCTGCTCTCTCTGACCGGCCTCTTAGGCCCAGCAACAGATGTGGCCTCTCTCAAGGTGTCCTGAAGCCACTTGGGCTTCCTCTTCCCTGAGCACACTTCTCCCACTAGAGAATGAAACTCCTCCTCCTCATCGTCATCAGGAGCCTGAACTCTTGACTGTCTGTCTGCTGTCCTCCTGCCTGCACCTGAACCTATAGATGCTGAGGTACCGTGTGAACTGTCCATCAGTGGACTCCCTAGTGAACTGCTCTGTGGACTACTCTGCATGCTACCCGAATCACCACCCCTCTGACTCTGTGAGCCACTGCTCACTGATGGACCTGACATCGTCATAGATGTACCTCCGGATCCTCCTGATCCCTGCCCACTGGATCCCTGTGACTGACTCAACTGCTGCTGAGGGTCTGGCTGATCCAGATACTCTAACTCCCGTGACCTCCTAAAGGCCCTGTCCTCCTTGAACTTCACATCCCGCCTGACAACAACTTTCCTCTGCGCAGGAATGTAAATCCGAAAGGCCTTGGAGGTCTCACTGTAGCCCACAAAGATACCCTTCTCTGCGGTGGGTTCTAGTTTGGTCCTCTTCTCCTTGGGTATGTAGGAGTATGTAATGCACCCAAAGATACGAAGATGACCAATATCAGGCTTCTTCCCAGAAAAAGCCTCCTCCGGAGTCATGTGCCCCAAGGCACGATGCGAACTCCTGTTCTGCAAATAAACAGCTGTGTTGCAGGCCTCAGCCCACAAAAACAATGGCAACCCCTGATCATGCAACATGGCTTTGGCAGCCCCTCCGATGGATCTGTTCTTCCTCTCCGCAACCCCGTTCTGCTGGGGGTTGTAAGGAATAGTGAACTCCCTCCTAATGCCTGCCTCCGCACAATAGTCAACAAACTCTCCAAGGGTGTACTCTCCTCCATTGTCCGACCTCAAGGACTTGATCTTCCGACCTGTCTGTGTCTCCACAAGAGCTCTGAACTCCTGAAACCGCTTGAAGACCTCACTCTTGGTCTTCAAGAAATAAATCCAGGTCCTCCCGGAGTGATCATCAATGAATAAAACATAGTACTCATATCCACTCAAGGAAACATGAGACATCCGGCCGCTCACATCGGAATGAATCAAATCAAGTATCCCAGTCGCTCTGTTGTCACTGCTGGGAAAAGGGGATTTGGCAAACTTGCCCATCGCACATCCTCTGCAAGTATCAAAGTGATCGGTACTGAACTCTGGCACACCTGTAGTGATCTCCCGCAAGGTCCTCAAGGCTCCATGATGCATGTGCCCCATCCTGCGGTGCCAAATCTCACACTGCTCAGAACTGCTAGCTCTGCTGTCGGTACTACTGCTCAATGCCAAAAGGGACTGAAATGCAAACTTGTACACTTTTGCATGGCGTACACCTATCACTCTAGCTGAATCAGCTGGAGTGCCCCTGGGATACATCAATACCTGTCCTCCCCTGAATAGTATCTCATATCCTCTGTCCTCCAAAGCTGAGACGGATATGAGGTTCTTCCTCATCCCTGGCACATAAAGAACATCCGACACCTTCAAGGGAGGTTTGGACTCCCTCTGAAATGTCAATGTTCCCACACCGACTGCTCTAACAACTCTGTCATCACCGAGTACTACCTCTACATCAGTGCCACTCTCTGAAAGCTCCGAGAAGTACTCACGGACTCCTGTCATGTGACGTGAAGCCCCACTGTCCACATACCAGATACCCGAAGATGCTCCGCTAATCGAGGGAAATGCATGCTCCCTCTGAACCTGTGTGGCAGGTGATCCTGCACTAGAGGACTCACATGCAATGAACCCAAACTCCCGGTCAAAGCGATCTGCAAAGTCCTCAACCTCTGCTGAAGCTGCCATACTCTGGTTCTTCCCCTTCTTCTTCTTCTTCTCCGGACACACAACTGCATAGTGTCCCATCTTCTGACAATTCCAACACTTCACCTTGGAATAGTCCTTCTGTGTGTTACCCTGTTTACCTTTACCTTTACCTTTGCCCCCACCATTACTTGTGGAAGCCTGTTTCTTCCCTTTGCCTTTCTTGCCTCCTGCCAACAGTGCTACATCCTCATCCTGCTCAACTGGCTTGGCTGCCCCAAGCTGACCTTTCCTGATCTCTGTCTGAATGCAATCATCCCAAAACCTCTCCCATGTGGAAGGGTCTCATGTGCACAAACCCCATCAGCAAAGTTCATCCATGAACTGGGGAGGCCATTCACTGCAATCCGCACCAACTCAGTGGGTGGAATGACCTCTCCAATTGCTGCCAACTCATCTCTCACATTAGTAATCTTTGTGAGATATCCAGCTGCACTATCAGTCTTACCCATCTTAATGGTTTTCAACTTCTCCTTCAGGACCATTTTCCGGTTCTCATTGGTACTTTGGTAGAGATTGGACAATGCTGTCCACATCTCATGAGCATTTCTCTTTCCTCTCACATGAGGAATGCAATGGTCTTTGATTCCGTCTAGAATCAGTCTCTTACCCTTGTTCTTCTTCCTATTATATGCTGCCAACTGAGTAGCATCAGTAGGCACATTAACAGGCTGCTGTGTGGTATGAACCATGATATCCCAGACTTCTGCCTCCTCAAAGATATTCTGCATTCTCTCCTTCCAAACGTTGTAATTGGTATGCCCATCCAACCTATCCTCCACCCTCAATCCCAATGACATCTTGTTGTCCTAAAACTGAAAAATAGCACTGCTGTAGTAAAGATAAAAAAATTCTGTTTGTGAAAAATCAGCTTGCTGGAATTTTCTGAGTGAAAAATCAGCAGGCTGTATTTTTCTCTTTGTTGTCCCAAACTGCACTTTCAGCACTCAAGCTCTGATACCATGTAGAAATTTTCTGTTTCCCACCCCGGTTTTCAGTTTCGCCTTATTTCTCCAAAATAGTTAAATGCCCTTTCCCATATCCATACATTCAACAAACTGGAAAATAAATTTTGCTGAAAACACAAATTCTGAAAATATTACAGAATGCTGGAAAATGCAGAAAATAAATATCAGCAGATACAAACAGCCATTCAACACATTTAAACACAGTGATTTTTGATCAAGGTGACCCTGGAAAAACCCCCTACAACTCTTGGGGAAAACCAGTTCAAAAGCTCCTTCTTATTTCTGGAAAATGCTTTTTACAGTGAGAGAAATATTCAGCAAAAATCAGCAAATAAACTTTACAACTTATCTCGTTTTCCATGTTTAACCACCGCCTCGGAAAATGTGCAAACAGCAAAAACATAACAGCAATAAATGTTGTACGGCCTCCTCGATTTTCGTGCCCAGAAAATCTGCAATAAATGCAGCTGTACGGCCTACGCGATTTCTGTGCAAAACAGCGATAAATGCTACTGTATGGATCTCGATTTTCATGCCAAAAGAACAGCAGAACCTTGCTGTACGCAATCTGTCTCGAAATTCGTGCAAGAGGACAGCCACTTGTTGTACGGCCTGCCTCAAAATTCGTGCCAACTAAACCAGCCCTCTGCTGCCTCGAAATCTGTGCCAAACTGTTGTACGGCCTTTTGGAAAATGTGCCAAAAAACTGCTGTACGGTCTTCTAGAAAATCGTGCCAAAATCTACCTTGGGATGTGTGCCAAACTCAACTGTACGGACTTGCTGAAATCCTGCCTTGGAATGTGTGCCAAGTTGCTGCCTCCTTCTCCTCACTGCCCAGAAATCTCCCTTGCTCTCTTGCTCTCCTTCTCTCAATCTGCTCATGAAAGAATGAATGACCTTTTCCTCCTTTTCCTCCTTTAACCTAACCCTAAGTGACTTTTGGGGAATCCATAAATCCAATGGCTGAAATAGATTGAGATCTAGGGCTGAGATTAAATGCTCATTTAAATCTCACTTTCTATTTTTTTAATTCACCCCACTTTAATAAAGACCCACTTAGTCATTTATTTCCAAAGTCACTTTTCCTTTCTAATTTTACATTGACTTTATTAAAGTCACTTTAAAATTAGACTTTAGTGACTTTATCACATAAAGTCACTTTTAAATTAGATTTGACTTTATAAAATTATAAAGTCACTTTAGGAGAAAAATTAAATTCTTTTGGACACTTTTCCCTAGGCCAAAGATCAAAGCCTTAGGGAACCACCTGTCCTCCGGTACCAAATTTCAACACTATATGCCCTTGAGCATTTTTGTAGAGCAGGGGATGCAAGTCAATATTAGCAAGACCAAGATAATGATTTTCTCTAATAAAAGGAAGCAAAGTCAGCATACGTTCTTCTTTGAAGGCAACACTCTTGAAGAAGTAAATGAGTACAAATACCTCAGGATCGATTTCAACAACAAACTTAATTGGGACGACTGCAGAAAGAAGAGAACCTTAGGAGGGTGGAAAGCATTGTATGTTCTTCAAAACAGATGTAGGGAGGCAGAGTTATGGGATTGGAAAACGATTAAAGTGCTTTTTGGACTCCTAGTTTGTCCAGTGATGCTATATGGGTGTGAATTGTGGGCTAGCAGCACCCTTGTCTCAAAATGGAAGCAAATTGAGAAAATCCAAAAACATTTGATCATGAGCAAGTTCAAAATAAAAAGTTTGGTACCTTATGAGATAATGTTGAGTGAAACAGGAGCAACTACCATCGAAGCAATTGCTATGGTGCGGCTCATAAGATATCTAAAAAGAATTGAGCAAATGGGAGTAGGTAGATGGCCTAATGTTATCTTCAAAAAAGGCATGAGTGAAAGAAAGAAAACATGGATGAGACAAAACTACACATGGATGCAAAAATGGAATATCTACCTCAATGCTTGTCCCACAAATAGCAAAGAGCTAAAGAATTTTGTTATGGATAAGTTTCGTAAACAAGTATGGGGAAAAGAGTTGGGTAGAAAGAAGAAGTACTACATTGAAGAATTCAACCCTATGTATGATATCCAACAAAAAGAGTACATTGGAGCTACCATTCTGTGGAGAGCAAAGGTTCTTATTGCTCAATTAAGAACCAACTCGCATCATCTTCGGTGTGAAACAGGATGATGGAAAAGGCCTAAAGAAGCTTGGGAAGAACGAGTGTGTACATTTTGCACGTCTGGAGCAATGGAATCAGAAAAACATTTCATTTTGGAATGTGATGCGTTCAAAGACATCACAGAAAGTTATGGGAATATGTTAGCATCGGTTTCTTGGCATAGTCTTTTCAGCAATGAGATAGTTGGCAGGTTGGGCCAGCGCATCATCAATTTGAACAAGAAGAGAACTGAAATGCAAAAGGCGAAAAACAGGGAACTCATAGTCCCATAGACTATTTTTAGTCTCATAAACATTAAAATTTCATTCATTCATTCATATAGTCCGATAACCACTTCCAGAAAGTGTTAATGGATTCAAATGATTGGACTGCATGGTTGGACAAACGTCAGCACACCGATTTCCCTCCGCATAATATCAATGACCACCAACATATAGATGTTAGCCTATGCTGCCATTGAACCAAACTCTACGAACATGTACACTTAGCGTCGAGTCTATGAAGAGAAGGCACAGCTGTATTTGTGTGAGCCTAGAGGAACTGCTCACCTCGAAGAATGGTATGGAGTGTGCTATGGGATGCTGCGCTGGAGGAATGCCACATGGAAGGAGAAGAAATGCTATGTTTAAAAAAAAATAGCCCTTAAAAATGAACTTCCGTCATATATCAACAAACCTGAATGAATTAGGCAAATCTGCTTATGATTTTATTTGAATTAAAACTGGACTTTAAAATTTGTTTTGAAGTTGGCCAAATCTCAATGATTTTATTCGACCCACCCAATGGCTATGTTACTAGCAAAGTTTATAATACTTTCTGTCATCAACTTCACTTGGGGAAATATCTCCATGGGAGTGTTTTTCCATGTAGACATAAACACTACATCGAGTATATGCCACCCCCATGTCAGACAATGAAACAGCACTGGGGGAGTTATTGGCAAAAGTTATGGTTTCTTCACTCGGGCCAATTAATTATTTAAGTCGGGGATTTTACCTCTCAACCCAAGTTTACAACAACATTTGGTTGGGAACTTCCCTTTCAACCCATTAATTCTACAATAATCCCACTTTCCAGCATCTCTTCCCCCTCAACCTTACATAGCACGTACATAGCATGAGGAATGAGATCCCCTTCATTGCTAAATAGTCCCCCAGGCTATCCCACTTCCCTCTAGTGCTGCAATGCAAGCCGGCTAGGAAAATCTCCAAGCTAGGGAATCTCAAATGTAGCAAGTAAAAACGCTCACAGCCATGGTTTTCCAATATACAAGCATAATAACCAGACTATGGAAACAATATACCTCTGGGCACAGTGCAATCTGGAATTAGGAAACAACAAATGTAGCAAGTACAAACACTCACAGCCATGGTTCTCCTCATACAAGCATAATAACCAGACTTATGGCAACAACATACCTCTGGGCACAGTGCAATCTGGCATTAACAAACAACATAAGTGTTATCTCTGCATACACAAATGGTCTCACAACGTACCAACATGGTAGCATTCTCCTCCACAGTTTAGCATACCAGTGGCCCAATCTACCAGTAGCTCTCTCAGCATATGCGCATTGTCTCTCAACATACCCGAATGAAAACCTCTATGGCTTTCCCCAAGAAGGGAATGAATAAATTAATTTTCCCAAAGGTGGAATGAATCCCTTCCCAAGGTTTGCATAAATATATAACTTGCATGAAGACCATGTGCCCCTTCATAAGTCCCAGGAAAGAACTAAACACAAGACAATTAACATAAAAGGATATTAAGACTTGGGATCTAGACACTTGGCAACCTAAATAAAATATTATTCTATTGACCATCCCCTATTTCCCCTCTTGTTGTTTCATTGCCCCCATGTTGGTCCTACTTAGATATAATCCCAAGTGCACATTTATATATTATTATTATTTTATATAGATTCCAAAGTAATCAAATGTAAACCACTTACCGCATGCTTATATTCATGCTCATAGGGGGTATTACACCTTTAGTGTAGAATTTAAATACAAGACTAGCTTGAAAACACAATAATAACCCTGCACTAAGCATGTGATATTTCTCCCACTCAAACTAACAACAAACCAAATCCATGTAAGGTAAGCTGATCACCATCTTCAAAGAAGGAATCCGCAAACCAGTTATATCCTGCTCTTTATCAAAGCTCTGCAAAAGAGTCGGAAACATTTCAGTGCAAAAAATACTTGATATTAGAACACTTGGAATTGTTTATATTTGTACACCATGAGTTTTTATATTAAATATAAATAGATATAAAAAAGAACAGATATAATATAGTACCTGATGGTACCAGGAAAAAAGAGGAATAATGCCCACTCCATCAATAATTTTTGGTTCAGTGGCTACTTCAAGGTCACTGCATGCTTCCATCAATGCACCCAACTTCTCCACAGAGTCAACCTAAAATGTGAACAACTATATTCTTAGTAATATATATTTTCAAACTAACATTCAGAGAAATTAAAGCACCATGAAAACAACTTTAATATCGATTATAATCTAGTAAAAAGGAAGCTTAGAAAATTGTTGCTCTCATTTCCAATTAAATTCACTTATTTGAATTTTGAACTAGGAAATTGTCTTTTTTGCAGATGCTTTTGACACTCTATCATATGCAACCAAGATTCCAAGAGAGAGAAAGACCTTACATATGGCTCCTGTTTACTGCGACACCAGACATCATGGTTGCCTGGTACAAAGAAAACATACCTAAACCTTTCCTTCAGAAAGAGCATGGTTAAAACAAAATTTTCAAACTTTTCAGCCACATCTCCAGCAACTATAAGAATGTCTCTTTTGTATGTAGTGGTGGAAAGTCTTTGCACCCAGGCCATGTTTGCAGGATAGTCAGTGTGCAAGTCAGAAAGCACATATACCCTCACACCCAATCTATTTTTGTGTTGCCGGATTATATGTTTCGCTGTTGGCAATATGCTGTATCTTCTGCCCAAATTCAGATCATTTATCTTTTTATGATATTGAGCACAGACAAATTGCTTATTAATGTAGTTAGTGCATGTTGGAACACTTCTCACATTAATATAGGGTGGTACAGAACGATCCATATAAGCAGAATTCTGCATGTTAAGAGTGTCATTTTTTTGGTGCAACCATATTGATCTGCGAAACACAATATTAGTAAGAACCAGATACCCACCATATTTTGGAAAACTGAACAAAATTTCATTGTTTCACAATTTTCATAACAAGTTTATACTTGAAGTAAACCCTGTTTAGAAGCAAATATCATACATTCTTTGAAGGAAAAACTGAAACAGCTTTTACTTAAAGATATTCATCAAAAGTGTGTTTTCAAGCTCGAACTATGCCATCGAAGATAATTAAAATTGTTTCCATGAAGTATCTTAAAAAATTTTGATTGTCCAAGAGGAACTTGCTTAGCAATGCAATGATTGCATTCTATCAATTATAATTGTCTAAAACCTCACTTCATTTTTTAGTTGTGTAAATCAATGTTGTCACATGCAGACTTGGAAAAGACCCACTGACCAGGGACTAGGCAAGACTTGGGGACGTAGGAAAGACTCAACAAAGAATTGGCAAATATAAAAAAAAAACTTGAAATATAATAAATTATGTGCACAGAAGATATGGCTAGTTTGTGGCAAGTGTGGCATGTTTGTGGTGAGCCTTGGAAAGTATGGTAAGTTTTTCATGAGTCTGGCAAGTGGAAAGCTTCAAGGGTAAGTCTTAGGCAAGTACTTGCCCTAGCCAAGTCTCAGAAGACTCACAAGTCTTAGTTGAGTCAAGTTACACTAGTGTAAACTATGAATTTGTTTTTCCCTTCTACTAAATAAGGGAATCCTTTCCCTTTTTCTGTCCTGAACATGGATCTGATTACTGGATTTGACAACTCGACATTGAAAATGACCACTGTGGAACCAACTTTGGAAAATCTGCCTAGCATTCAATCCCAATCCCACAGGAATCTAACGACTAGCATGAAAAGTTTTGACAGAAAAATTCACCATCATATATATAGGTCTGGGGACAAAAATGTGCTAGCAATTATTGGACTATCATGGTTATGTACATTGGCCAAGATTTTCACTACAAATTTTGATGATTACCTCTCCAAATGGGTGAAAGCGAAGAAACGCCAAAAAAGAAGGAAAATTTGTTTTAAAAGGAATCATTGGACTTGTAATTGCATCTTCACCCTTGCAGCCATTACTAAGGAGGAGGTGGAGGCTAATAAGTGTAAAGTTTGTTTATGTTTAGTGGATTTTTAAAAGCCTTCGATATTGTTCATAGCACATATTGTTCTAGAAGCTCAAGATTTTGGACTTACTATAGTAAGTGGTGTCCTGGGCTAAGAGAATATATCAAAAGATTGTGGGTCAATCCCAAACTAGTGTCAGCTTCATTGATGATCTTTGTTGACCACTCTATGTCAAGTTTCAACTACCCTATAGCAGTACACATATTTTTAAAGGAACTCCATCATGTTCGAGCAGTTAGATATGCAGATTCCAGAATTCATCATCATCATTCATCAGTTTATCAAAGTTGTAAGTCCAAATTCTGCAGCCCGGTGGGCCATTGTAAAAATGATTCTAGTATGTCTATAAAGCCATGTAAAACACCTAGTTAAGTTTAAGAATTTTTGCTAACGGGTTTCATCCTAGGGAGCTTTTTAGCCTCCCCCAATTATGTGTGTTTGTAAACACGGATAATCGGCAAAGTTTTTCTCCCACATATACCCCCAAAGCTAGGGTGGGATTCGATAGTGATGTCTTAAGTGAGTCCTAGCATATTGAGAGTTAGTTTTTGTAGCATCGGATGTGTTCTAGCCACGAAATTTGGTGGAGAGGCTAGAATACATGATATCTCCAAAATCCAGAAAAAGTTTCTGGAAATTCTGCCTAGAAGTGTCTCAATTAGATTATTAACCGATTTTTAAATATTTCCTAAGTCTAAACTTAGGGAATATGGTTAATTAATCAATATTAATTGAGATAAGGCGAGAATAGTCTAGAAACTCACACAAATCGACTCCAAGATGATCCTAGTCATTGATTAAGTTTTAATCTTGGTCGTTGGTGCTCCAATAGAGGATTATAAGAGGAGGTCGATGTGGTGATGGATAAGACACTTGTAGAGTTCAATTTCATTGGCAGATCGATTTCTAGAGTAACAACAGTCAGTTGCCGGAAAGAGAGTCAGAGAGATCAAAGCAGTGAGAGAGAGGTAGAGACAGTGAGGCTGAAGGAGGCATTCCAGATCCAGCGAGTGCATTTGCAGAGAGGCAGAAAAGCCACAGAGAGGTTGACGCTAGGGCAGCGCAATAGTCTCTAGAGTCAAAATCGATTTGCTATGGAGGAGAAACGTTTTCAGTTCTAAAGGTCGGGAAGGAGTCCCAAAGTGTCGAAGAAGCATCTTTCCAGTCAGCAAAAGGCAGAACGACTTCATCAGAAATCATTCTAAGGCTAGACGTCCAGCCAGCTATGCAGAGCAGCGCAGAGGATGACGCAGAGTGTCAGAGGGTCGTATTTCTGAAGGTAAGGCATGCCGGGAGATTGCCTGTGGGGTGAGGAAAACTCCTCTCCAGATTTCTTCCAGTATTTTTCTTAGGACTGTTAGTATTTCGGCCAGTTGTACTCAGATTTTCTCACTGCTACATAATAATAAAACCCCCAACTATTGCACTGGTTTTCCCAAGTTCGGTTTTTCTGCGGACTTTAGTCCAAAAGTAACTGTGTTAATTTTATGTGTGCGCTAGAATTTCTTCCAGCATTTATTCTTCCACAGTTTTATTTGTGTAGATTGTAGTGTGATTTATTCAGTATTTGTCGTAGCAAACAACAAATAAAATATTAAATAAAATTAACAATTAGGAGAATAATTTACAGTTGCTACAATAGGATTCCGGTTTAGGAATTTTCACATGGTATCAAAGCGCAGTTAATCAGTTGGAGAGCTCAAAAGCAAAAGGAAGGAATTTCATTGTTCAGTGTGGGCAACGGAGCAGCTTAGTGTTTTTCGTTGGGTAGATCTCTAGCTGGACACAAAGGGTTTCTGCAACAGTTGCTAGAGCAAAACCTACGTCGGGTGGAAGAAGAGCACACACAGAGGGAAAATTTCTCTCAGGGAACTTTTAGTCTCGAAAGTTCAAATTTCCAGTTGCAAATCGGCAGTAGCACCTAGCAGAGCCACGCATTCCAGAAGGGAGTGCAAGTAGCGGAGCAGCAGTCGAGCACAGGGGAAGAGGGAGTTTTCGACATTTTTAGAGATGGCCACTTTTGGGCTTAGAGATCAAGACAGGTTGGATGGTGCTTCCAACTACGGCATCTGTAAGGCAAGGATCTCCTTCCTTATAGATGAATTTGGCCTGAGGGCATACATCGGTAATGTGGTGGTGATTCCCATGGATGCAGATCAGTTGAAGGAATACAAAAAGGAGATGGCACGAGCAAAGCGATTGATCATAGATGGAGTCTGGGATCATGTAGTCTCGCATATAGCTGGCAAGGATACTGCCAAGCAGATGTGGAATGCTTTCGCCACGTTGTATCAGGGTACTTCCGAGCAGCAAAAGATGTACCTCGAAGAAAAGCTGAGATGCATCTAGATGCAGAAAGGGGAAGGCATAGACCCCTTACAAGAATTCAGGAGGTCTGAGACCAACTATCAGTTGTTGAGGCAACGCCTCAACCAACAGAGCTAGTTCAAATAGCTCTCAACAACGTCTCAGAGTGGCAGGTCTTTGTCCAAAGCATAATGGGCAGAGACATGCCAGGATGGGACATGATGTGAGATGATTTGCAGTAGGAGGAGTTGAGACGAGCTCTTCTGAAGAGCTCTATCAATGGTAGCAACAGCAGCGGGCAAAAGATGATGGAGGAGGAGAATGTGGCCCTTGCATCTAAGGGTCCCAGTCAGGGACAAGGGGAACGGAGGAAGAAGAAGAAGGACCTGTCAAAGATCAAGTGCTTCAGATGTTGTGAGCTAGGCCACTACAGTACCCAGTGTTCTCTCAGGAAGAAGGAAAAGGAGGAGAAGCAAGACCAGTAGGCAACTCCTGCAGAGATCGATAGACTTTCCTCCAGGCCAGGGTTGCGGGGAAGCTTCAACCCCCCCTCGTTCCCGTTTCCGAAACGCGCTCCATGCGGGAGCGTTTTGGAAACGTTTGGAAACGCGCTCCCGAAAACGCTTCCTGAGGGGAGCGTTTTCGGGAGCGTGTTTCCGAACCTGTTAAAATGCTCCTTACCTTTTCGAGAGCATTTCTGGAAACGGTCGGGAGCGAACGCTCGGGAGCGCACGCTCCCTGAGCGCTTCTGGCATTTAAAAAACGCTTCGGGAGCGTTTTTTAAATGTCGGAAGCGGTCGGGGAGCGTTCACTCCCGAACACTCCCTGGAAGAAAAAACGCTTCCCGCCGGGCGCAAATTTTTTCAATGAAAAAACGATTTGTTTATAAGGGGGGGGGGGTTTCATTTTGTTTTTTATCGTTTGTTGAGTGTTGAGAGAGAGAGCAAGAAGAGACAAGGAGAGCAAGCTGCAAGGCAACAGGAGGATTGCAAGAAAAAGGTAGGCCTTCTAATCCAATTTTGTATTTTCTAGGATGAATTTGTAGGTTGTTTAAAAATGAAAACTTGATTTTTTCTTGAATGTTGCATTTTATTGGGTTTAAAACTTAAAAAATGAATTGTTTTTTTCTTATGTTGCATTTCCTATTCCCATTTGCCATTTTTCCATTTGTTTTGCAGGCTAAAAACTTGAAACTTGAAACTTGAAACTTGTTTCCATCATGGCTATATGGCTAGGGATTTTCCTCATGTTGGTTCCTTTCTTTGTGATAATGGTGTTGGAGAGTAGTAGAAGAAAGAGGCAAATCAGAGAAGAGGAGGATGAAGAGGAGGGTTATGGTGGATTTGAAGAAAATCCTGAAGAGGAGGAGGATTATGTTGAGGAGCAAGTGGGGAGTGGAGAACATGAGGAGACAGATTCCCCAACTAGACAAGACCAAACTCAGACACCTTTGTGGAAATATGTTCAGAAACAGGAAGGAGGGAAAGGTGGTGGAACCACTAAATTTATTTGCCCCCATTGCAATAAACAATACCATGGTTCATACACCCGTGCAAGAAGGCACCTTTGTGGGAAAATGCCAGGGGATGGAACTAAAAATATTGGAATCAAAATTTGTACTAATGTGCCAGCAACACAGAGAGAAATATATAGGAAGGAAGAGGAGGCTGCCCTACAGAGATCATCTAAAAGATCTAGGGGTTTCATTGATTCTTATTCAGGCCCAACACGTCATGGACAAACAGGTTCAACTTCCACCCATGCCAGTGGTTTTGGAGGCAGTGGCACACCTAGATTAAGGCGTAGAACCATATCCGATTTCCTGGACGAAGGGTGTAGGAATGATGTGGATTCAAAATTTTACCAGTTTCTATATGCATGTGGGGTGCCATTCAATGTTCTTCGCTCACCTTATTGGCATGAAATGGTTTCTGCCATTAATGATGCCCCCAAAGGATACAAAAGCCCTGGGTATGACAAGGCCAGAACCGTGGGTCTTGATCATGAAAAAGCTAAAATAAACCATTCTTTGGCTAGAATGACAAGTTCGTGGAATGAGCATGGGTTGTCCATTGTCTCTGATGGATGGACCAATGTAAAAGGAAAACCATTGATAAGTGTTTTGGTTGTGTCGGTTAGTGGTGCAATCTTCCTGGCAGCATATGATTATTCAGACAAATTCAAAACCGGCATTAACATTGCAGAACCATTACTTGATATAATTGAAAACACCGAGCCATACAATGTCATACAGGTCATCACTAATAATGCTGCTAACTGTAAGGCAGCAGGAGCAACTATTGAGGATAAATACCCCAACATTTTTTGGTCTGGGTGTTTGGTTCACACAATGAACCTTTTGATGCATGATATCATCAAAAACAAACAACCTCAATTCAAATGGCTTGGTGATTTGTACAAGAGAGGTAAAAAAATGATAAAATTTATTACAAATCATAGCAATACCCATGGGCTTTTCCGTACTTACTCCAAATTGGAGTTGTTGAAGATAGCAAAAACTAGATTTGCTAGCTATTACCTCACCTTCAGGCACCTTTTGAAGGTAAGAGAGTCATTGGCTGCAATGGTATCAAGCCCACACTGGCAACTATTAAAGGATAGGGCAGCAACAATAGTTGACAGGCAAGGTTTTGAACATGTGGAGGAGACCGCCCTTGACCCTTTGTTTTGGGCACATGTGAGGGAAATTTTGAATTTTACCAAGCCCATTTATAATATGATTCGGTTTGCAGATACTGATAAACCAGTGATTGGAGAGGTTTATGAGCAAATGGACAGCATGTTGGGGCAAATAAAAGATATTGTTAAGGATAATGATCCCAACTTGTATGCTATGATTCATGACTGTGTGTGTGCACGGTGGAATAAACTCAATGTTCCACTACATGTCTTGGCATATATCCTTACGCCAAAATATTACTCTCCATCTTGGTTGGGCCAACCTGCACCTGGAGGTGGGGTTAGGATGAAACCTCACACAGATCTAGAGGTACAAGAGGGGTACATGAAGGCATTAGACAAGTTGGTACCCGACAGGGAGGAGTGTGCTAGATTGCGCCTTGAATTAGGCAAATACTTCAGTTGCACTGCTAACTTTGGTTCTTTCCATGCAATGGAAGACAAGGACAGATTTGATGCTCTCACATGGTGGGAAGCATATGGCGGCATGGGACTTTTGCCAAAGTTGGCTAAAAAAGTTCTCTCACAGGTTGTGAACACTTCTTCTGGAGAGAGGTGTTGGAGCACCTACAGCTTCATACACAATGTGAGAAGAAACAAGCTGAATGAAAACCGAGCTGAAAGCTTGGTTTATGTGCATTACAACTTGAGGTTGTTGAGCCATTACTGTGATCGGGCAAATGAGGATCAATCATACAGAGTCCGGGACAACAACCCAGAGGATGATAATTTGGAGGACGACACGGTACATATGGAAGAATTGGAAGCAGAACTTTTTAGGGATGATGATGAAGCATCAGCAGCACCGCCACACACAGGGCCAGTCCCACCATCTACTGGTAGCAGTGCGGGTGCCAGTGCCAGTGCCAGTGCCACTCCTCGATATCACACTGTTGTTCCTTTGCAGATCCAGCCTCCACCTTCTAGTCATGGTCATGGTACTCCTGAGAGTACTAGAAGACCAACATTTCCTCGTGGCTCACAAAAATTAGACATTTCTCGTGGGCATGGCAAGGGGCCAGCCAGATAAAATAGATTTGTTTGTTTACTAGTCTTTTCTATTTGTTGTTGACAGTTGAACAGTTGAAACTTGACTCTTTCTGATTTCATATATTTAATGACAATTTAAGTTTGAAGTTTGAATTTGAAAAGTGAAACTTTGAAGTTGGCATTTATAAGTTTACTGTTTACAAGTCATTATGAATTATGAATATGATGCTTCATGAAAGTTATATGGTGATCAATGACTCAATGATGATAAATGTTATATAATATCAATGATGATAAATGTTATATATTGAATTTTGAAACCAATGAATCAATGATGATAAATGATATATATCAATGATGATAAATGTTATATATCAATGATGATAAATGTATATTGAATTTTGAAATCAATGAATCAATGATGATAAATGTTATATATTGAATTTTGAAAGCTTGAAACCTTTAGATTGATCATTCGCGAGACTCAAGAGTCAATATGTTGTATGCTTCAACTTGTGGGCGTGGTTGATGAAGATTATAACTTCTAGATGATTGATGTTATATGATTCAATCTATGTTTTTATGTTTTTTATGTCTAATTCATCATTCTACATGTTTTTGTTGACATATATGCATCAAAATATAAAAAATATAAATATATATATATAAACGCTCCCGGAAATGCTCCGGACCGGAAGCTTCTAAAAATGGCGCTCCCGCTCCCGCTCCGCGTTTTCGCTCCTGCTCCCAAGTAACCTTGCTCCAGGCTAGAGGAAGACTTCACTATGTTCGCCAATATACCTCCAGGAGTGAGGTGGGGTGACTTAGTTTTGTAGCCCCAGAGCGTTACAAATGGGCAGGATCCTTGAAGAGTCCAACTCTTGGATCAGTACCTGGCTACGTGGTCCCACAGTATTCAGTAGTAGGATGGACCAGTGGCAGTTGGTGCTGTCAAAGTGGCAATTGTAGAGACAAGTAGCAGTTAGATGTTGCGAAGCGCAGTGAAAATTTGGTAGCAGTGCAGAGTCAACAACATCGCAGATTCCTCAGTGACAGTGCAGATGCTAGTAGCAGTCAGGACTCGGGTGACAGATGCATCATACTGAACACAGTTGGTTCAGTTTTGGATGTTTTTCAGTTGCAAATGTTGCAGTAGCAGCAACAACAGAGTTGCAGTCCAGATGCAGTATTGGAAGCAGTTCAACAAGGTCAGTAGCAGCACAAATGTAGCGCATATACGGGTTGCGCAGTAGTTGATGGGCAACAACAACCAGACATCAACAGCATGATAGGAGATGATGCAGAAACAGAGTGTCACTACCAGGTGTACAACAGTACTACAACACATTCCTCGCTAAGAGGGAGTGTTAGTTTTTGTAGCATCGGATGCGTTCTAGCCATGAAATTTGATGGAGAGGCTAGAATACATGAGATCTCCAAAACCCAAAAATCGTTCCTGGAAATTCCACCTAGAAGTGTTTCAATTAGATTATTAACCGATTTTTAAATATTTCCTAAGTCTAAACTTAAGGAATATGGTTAATTAATCTGTATTAATTGAGATAAGGCGAGAATAGTCTACAAACTCACACGGATCGACTCCAAAATGATCCTACCCATTAATTAAGTTTTAATCTTGGTCATCGGTGCTCCAACAGAGGATTATAAGAGGAGGTCGATGTGGTGATGGAGAAGAAACTTGCAGAGTTCGATTTCATTGGCAGATCGATTTCCAGAGTAGCAACAGTCAGTTGCCAGAAAGAGAGTAAAAGAGATCAAAGCAATGAGAGAGGTGCAGAGACAGTGAGGTTGGAGGAGGCATTCGAGATCCAGCGAGTGCATTTGTAGAGAGGCAAAAGAGCCATAGAGAGGCTGACGTTGGGGCAGCGCAATAAGCTTTAGAGGCAAAATCGATTTTTTGTGGAGGAGAGATGTTTTCAATTCTAGAGGCCGGGAAGGAGTTCCAGAGTGCCGGAGAAGCATCTTTCTAGTCAGTAGAAAGCAGAACGACTTCATCAAAGATCAGCCTGAGGCTAGACGTCCAGCCAGCTACGCAGAGCAGTGCAGAGGCTAACGCAGAGGGTCAGAGAGTCGTATTTCTAAAGGCAAGGCGTGCCGGGAGATTCCCTATGGGGTGAGGAAAATTCCTCTCCAGATTTTTGCCAGTATTTTTCTCTGTAGGATTGTTAGTATTTCAGCATCCAGTTGTACTCAAATTTACTCACTGCTGTATAATAATAAAACCCTCAACTGCTGCACCGGTTTCCCAATTTGGGTTTTTCCGAGGACTTTTGTCTAAAAATAACGGTGTTAATTTTATGTGTGTGTGCTAACATTAGGATTGTTAGTATTTCAGCATCCAGTTGTACTCAAATTTACTCACTGTTGTATAATAATAAAACCCTCAACTGCTGCACCGGTTTCCCAATTTGGGTTTTTCCGGGGACTTTTGTCTAAAAATAACGGTGTTAATTTTATGTGTGTGTGCTAACATTTCTTCCATCATTTATTCTTCCGCAATTTTATTTGTATAGATTGTAGTGTGATTTATTCAGTATTTGTTGTGGCAAACAACAAATAAATTGTTAAATAAAATTAACAAATAGGAGAATAATTTCCAGTTGCTGCAGTGGGATTCCAGTTTGGGAATTTTCACATTGAGTCTATGTATTTTCATCATACTAGATCATGTCTTGAGTCTCGCAGAATTTGGTTGAGTCTATGTGTCTATTTTTTATTATTAAATTTCCAGCTGGTAAGGAAATTAATAATTTGGATGTAAATTGTAAAATCAAATGATTGTAAAAGTTGAAGTGGGTAGAGTACTCATAAATAGAATCTCTACACCTCAACTTTGTGTTTAAACACCTTTTGAGAGTTGAAATTATGTCTATCCCCTCAAATTGTTTTTATTTTTGGTTTTCTGGCAAAAAACAACAAAATATTAGCCAAAATATTAAAATTGAGAGAAAATAAAATCTTCTCCAATGCAGAAAAAAAAGTTAAAACACAATAAATTCTTTGGGACCATAAAAGAATTATTTTTCAAGAAAATTAATTTTTCTTGGTCCAGTTAATTGAAGAAAACTCGTGGGTCCAAAAGAAGTCAAATTTTCAAGGTCCTTCATCAAGGGAAAAATCAATTTTTTAACAAAAAATGGACTTATGGACCAAGGTGGTTAAGTCAAAAGTGATTTTTTGAGAAAAAAAGGTCAAAATAATTTTTTTTTGTACCAAGAAAAAAGGGAATTATTATGAAATTCGAATTTCTTCATTAAGATCAAAGGACAGGATTTAATTTTGGCATGGATCAAGCAACAACTAGCCGTTATTCTCCAGGATCAAGTCAAAATTGTGCAACTTCTTGGACCTAGTCGTTTTCCACTTGGAGGGGGATCTAGAACTCTCTATTTTTCTATAAATTGAGCCAGAGGCTCCTCATTGTAATCATCTTTGGATGTTGTAATTGGCTCTAAAGCTCTGTAATTTTTCTTGATTAACAAAAGCAAATACTTTGGGGGTTATACTACGGTGTTCTTCTCAGCTTATTGTGGTAATGTGTTCTGAATTGTGCTTATAATTTCTGCTATGGTTTTTAATATTTAAATTCTTTAGCCATTTGAATTTATAGCTACTTGTTTGCATCTATATCTAGGTTAGAAGCACTGTTGATTAGTTAAATCTAGTGAATTCTTGTTTGAATCACTAGACCTTGTCTTCACTGTGTGGCTCAACCCTTCTGAATTTGACAAAATCTCTTGAAGCTTTGTAGAAACACTTTTATAATCTGGTATCATGGACTTGAGGTTATTCTTGTTTGAATCAACTAACTACTCCAGTTGGGAATTTGGGGAAACTCTTGCTTGAACCACCCATTTACTTAGAACATAATGGTTGAGAACCCGTGGTGGATATCCTGAGGGCTTGATCATCCATGAAGTTTTAAAGGGGTTTTCTTGCCTTTTACTCAACCTAGATCACCCATTTAAAAACTTAAAATTCTCATCTATTTTGAAGAGATTTAAAAGAATTTATCTGCTAATTAGAGATTGTAATTTTATTTGTAGATATTGTGAATAATTCATTAATTTTGGGCCCTTGTATTTTATTTTCATTTGTACATTATTTGCTCTTTCGTCATTATTTTCTCCTGCAGGATCAACATGGAGGAAGGGTTTTTTCTACAACATTTTGTATATGCAGGTGGATTGGTTTGGTCAATGAGGGAAATCGAAAATTGTTTAGGCCTTACTCACCCTTGCACGTGCTTTAAAAAAAAAAGAGACCCTCTATTTCATCCCCTTTCTCCGTTAAGGTTTGAAGGTTAATTATTTTAATTATTGCAAGATTCATTTTGCTCGTGGTACAAAGAATAAATTTGAAAGTTTTTTTTTTTTAAGGAAAAAAGGGAGCGCGGAAGCTTACTGAGGGTCTTTCTCTCAAGGACGAGAGCCATAAGTGGTTTGCTATATACCCTCCAACACGAAGTCATTTGAAACCTTGATGTTTTGCAAGAGAATTCAAATTCTTTTGAAGGGTTTAAAAATTAGTTTTGAAGGATCTTCGAGACCATTTTCATCAAAGCCGAGAACCTTTTGGAGGCTCACTCTAGCTTCCAAAGCAAATATCTTGAAAGGGATTTCAATTTAATAAATTTTATAAAATATATCTTTCAGAATTTTATTAAGGATCAATTTAGGAGATAACTGCCTTAGGTTTAATTTTTTTTACTTTGCAGATCTAAACAATTTTTGTGGTTGCCGCAAAGAAAATTGAAATTTGGCAAACTTGCTAGTGCTTAAACCCTCTCGTTTTTCTTTGGACAGTTAGGTTTCTCTGACAAATCGAAATTTTTGTGGCCATTTTTCTCTTCTGAAGCAAAATCTAAATGCATGGGAGGTTGTATTCATTATTGTGATATATTTCTCTAAGCCAAAGCTGCCTTGAATCATTTGCTTTGTTGCAAGCCCTTCCTGGAGTTTTTCCTTCTTTGTTCTAATCTGAATGAGGTCGCCTTCTTCTTTGGCATGAAGACCCTTCTTGCCTAGACATCCTGCAAAATCGAGATTTTCTAAAGAGTTAGCTACTTAAAATTTTATAAAATATAAATATAATATATTGGCTATTTTTCTGGGCTAGCTGTGAACCCAAGAGGAAACCTCCTCTTTTTGGTATGCTTTGTAGCTAAGTCAAAGCCTTTCTCGAGGAGAAATTCGACATCGATTAATTATCTAAAGGCTTGGAAAGTCTAAATTTAATTTTCTATGGAAGTCGTCTTTACATAAACCTTCGTCTTTGGAAAATTTGAGCGAAATTAATTCAAGTTTGAGCAAGCCATTAGCATTTTGGGATTTGTACGGTTGAATTCTTGAGGCTTTGATAACCTAGTCATAAGGGTTTTCCTTCATTTTAATTTTCTTTGGAGCATACCTTAGCTTGAGGATAAGTCGTTTTTCCTTCTAAATTTTTTTTAAACTTATTTTAGGTTGTGTAAAATTATCATAATGTTCTCTCATCGTTTGGAAAGGGGTCTATTAGGAGACTTTGTGATAGCCTAACATTTTACTAACATTTCTTTTTTTGACTCCATTAATGAATTTTATTGATTTTAAATTATTAATATTAGCCTTCACTAACTTTGCATTAATTTTTAGGTACAAATCTTGTATTAATTAATATATTTAAACTTAAGTGTAAATTAAATTAACCTTAGTCAATAATTTTAACTTGTTAATTTCATTAAGTTAGACTCCATCAACATTAGGTTTATTTTTTCAAATTTCTAGTCTCATTTGCATAATTGTTAGTCTTTATTGTTTGCATCTCACCTTGCATTGCATCCATTGGTAATCAAAACTGTGAGCCTAATTCCATTAATTGCATATTATCTTGTGCTTATCTATAAATCATTTGTTGCAATTTCTCTTCTTGCTCATAATTTTGATAGTCAAGCTAACTTCCTTAAGCAACACTTGTAACTTGATAAGTCCATCCATTGTGCAACTATATTTTGTCTTGACGCATTGTTTTTAAAGGCAGTGGTCTCTTAGCTATTAAATCTTGAAGTGTCTTAAGAATATAATCTAATCAAGATCTTTCATAGATTGCTCATTAATCACACCCGTGAACTAATTATAATCAAATTCATAAAATAACTAAGTGTATCTCCTAGAGCTTGTTGCTTTCCAACAAGTTTCCCTTCATTATCCAATCTTTCACCCTTTAGGACTACCCCCCTTAGCTTGCCTACGAGATAGCTAAAATGAAGTGGGCAGGGATCAAAGTGATAGTCCCTGCCCTAAGCATTGTGGCCCTTGGTGTACACTTTGGGCGACAACATTTTTTGGCATCGTTGTGGGGGATAGAGTTTTTTTGTTCCTAGTTTTTCTACTAACATTTCGATTCTTGCATCTCAGATTCTTAGCATTAGATTCTTGTTCAATTGGCGACTCTACTTGTTTCATCTCATTTTATACAAGGATTTCTGCATGAAGCTTACTTCTTGTAGATTTCTTGCTAATCTTGGACAGGAGATTTTCTCTAGTATATGTTTGCTCTTTGAACGTCAAGTGAGCAGGGCATCATGGATGATGTGTTTACTCCTTCTGATTTTACTAACATTCAGGGAGCTCTGCATGATTTTCCGTTCAAAGTGGGCATGGCCATCGATGAGGTGCCCCTTTTTCGAGCTGACAAAGCCATTAGTGTTGAAACTCATTTTCATAATGTCAACCTTTGTATAAGCCAGTGTCACCCATATACTGACCATGAGGATGTGAAGATGCAAGTTTTCATTCTCACGCTAAGTGATGATGCTATGGATTGGTTCTTAGAGTTCCTTGACAACACTTTTGATTCTTTACAATCAATCATTGATGCCTTCGAAAATAAATATGCAGATAAGAGAAAGGTCAAAGCAAAAGTTGAAGTAAAGGAAACTAAAGAAGCTAAAAATGATCTTATCAAGGAATTAACTCAAACGGTTTAAGGATATGCAACTTAATCAAGCACAGGTAATTAAGAATATGGAGGTTAACCAGGCTCAAATCATTAAGAACATGGAACTTAATCGAGCAAGATTAATAGCAGATCACACCAGAGAAATGAGAGCTACGCAGACCAAGTTGTTAGCCATAGAAGAAAAACATGTTGAGGAAATGAAAATCATGGAAGTTAATCACTCTAATCAGATAACCACCATGCAAAATCATTTGATCACCATGGAAGCAAATCATGAGAAATTATGGAAGAAAATCATGCCAGAGAAATCAGCACCATAGAGGATAAGTATTCTAATCAAATGAGCACCCTTCAGAATAAGTTGGAAGAAATGGAAATATTACAAGTACAGAAGTTCCAACCCAGGTCAGATAATAAGCGACAAGGGAATAGGGAAATTTCAACCGATCATGGGCCTTCCCATTCACCAAAGCAATATTATGAAAAGGTCACTTGTCTGGTTAGAAAAGAAACTTAGGAAAATCAAGATCACTGTCTGCATGCTTGCAAGATTTATCCATCATCCTTGATAAAGCATATGCGGAATGAAGAAAGGCATGTCATCAAAGTCTTGAATATTTCAAATTTTCAATCTGAGCATTTCCAAGGTTAGGCAGAAAATTATACATTGGTTGCATCATCATCAATATTACAACCTATCGGAAAGAAGAAAAATTAAAAACAAAAAAGAGATATAAAAGATAAATCTTCCGTGATAAATAGTGTCAAGTTTCCGCATGCAAAAAATCGAAAAAGAAAAGGAAAGATGTTTGATGCATCTGATGGCCGAGAACAACATGACATTCGAATAAGTCAGAGTCCTAAGATAATCAGAATTGGACATGGCACATCAAAAAAAAAACCCATTGTTATACCCGAAAGTTGGCGGATGCTCAAAATGAACTTCATTGAAAACATTTGATGCCATAAGGCATCCTCTGTATTGTATTCTAAACCCTACTGCTTGTTATTTCCATTGTTAAGAGTAGTTTTCATTTCAGCATTCTATTTCATAGGTTAAATTTCATTTCTATCTTTAGATTAGATTTACATTTCATGTTAGTAGAATAGTTTCTATTATGGAACTTCTATTTCATGTACTTAATGTTATATGATGATTTTTTGGATTATATTTGGATGAACGCTACTAATAGAGGTTTGTGTGTTGCTTAGATGTAGATTCTAGATTCTCACATTCCTTCAATGAAGCAACATGTCCCCAAGTAGAACCAGATATTGACCACTCTATGTCAACTACCCTATAGCAGTACACATTTTTATAAAGGAATTACATCATGTTTGAGCAATCAAATATCTAGAATTCATCATCATCATTCATCAGTTTCTCAAAGTTGCAACTCCAAATTTTGCAGCCCGGTGGGCCATTGTAAAAATGATTCTAGTATGTCTATAAAGCCATGAAAAACACCTAGGTAAGCTTAATAATTTTTGCTAACGCGTTTCATCCTAGGGAGTTTTTAACCTCCCCGAATTATGTGTGTTTGCAAACACAGGTAATAGGCAGAGTTTTTCTCCCACATATACCCCCAAAGCTAAGGTGGGATTCAATAGTGATGTCTTAAGTGAGTCCTAGCGTATTGAGTCCATGTATTTTCATCATACTAGATCATGTCTTGAGTCTCGCAGAATTTGGTTGAGTTTAAGTGTCTATTTAATATTTTTAATTATTAAATTTCCAACTGGTTAGGAAATTTAATAATTTGGATGTAAATTGTAAAATCAAATGATTGTAAAAGTTGAAGGGGATAGAGTACTCATAATTAGAACCTCTACACTTCAACTTTGTGTTTAGACACCTTTTGAGGGTTGAAATAATGTCTATCCCCTCAAAAAAAAAAAATTTTGGTTTTCTGGCAAAAAAAGAGAAAAAATTAAAATTGAGAGAAAATAAAATTGTCTCCGAGTAGAAAAACGAATTTTTGAAGAAGGTGATCATTCCCGAGGAAGAATTAAATTGACAAACTCAATTCCAAGGCAAAAAAAAAGCACAAGAAAATTTTTGGAACCAAAAAAGAATTATTTTTTCAAGAAAAATAATTTTTCTGGGTCCAGTTAATTGAAGAAAATTCGTGGGTCCAAAAGAAGTCAAATTTTCAAGGTCCTTCATCAAGGGAAAAATCATTTTTTTAACAAAAAATTAACTTAAGGACCAAGGTGGTTAAGTCAAAAGTGATTTTTCGAGGAAAAAAAGTCAAAATAATATTTTTTGGACCAAGAAAAAAGGGAATTATTATGGAATTCCAATTTCTTCATTAAGATCAAAGGACAGGATTTAATTTTGGCATGGATCAAGCATCAACTAGTCGTTATTCTCCAGGATCAAGTAAAAATTGTGCAACTTCTTGGACCTCGTTGTTTTCCACTTGGAGAAGGATCTAGAACTCTCTATTTTTCTATAAATTGAGTCAGAGGCTCCTCATTGTAATCATATTTGGATGTTGTAATTGGCTTTGAAGCTCTGTAATTTTTCTTGATTAATAAAAAGACTTTGAGGGTTATACTACGGTGTTCTTCTCAGCTTACTGTGGTAATGTGTTATGAATTGTGCTTATAATTTCTACTATGGTTTTTAATATTTGTTAAATTCTTTAGCCATTTGGATTTATAGTTGCTTGTTTGCATCTATATCTGGGTTAGAAGCACTGTTGATTAATTAAATCTAGAGAATTCTTGTTTGAATCACTAGACCTTGTCTTCACTGTGTGGCTCACCCCTTCTGAATCTAACAAAATCTCTCGAAGTTTTGTAGAAATTTTTTTATGATCCAGTATCGAGGACTTGGGGTCATTCTTGTTTGAATCAACTAAGTACTCATGCTAGGTAGTCATGAAAGTTCTTGCTTGAACCACACATTTACTTCGCACATAATGACTGAGAACCCGTGGTGGATATCCTGAGGGCTTGATCACTCGTAAAGTTTTTGAAGGGGGTTTTAGACCTGACTAGTACCGATTAGACCGGTTTCAGTCAGAAACCCGGTTCATTAGGTCCACCGGTCTGGTCACTAGTTCCGGTTTTTAATACTATGGTTCCAAAGCGCATATCTTCAAAGGGATTTCAATTTAATAAATTTTATCAAATAAATTTTTCAGAAATTTCTCAAGGATCGATTTAGGAGATAACTGCCTTGGGTTTAGTTTTTTTTACTTTGCAGATCTAAATAATTTTTGTGGCTTTTGCAAAGAAAATTGAAAATATTCATACTTGCTAGTGCTTAAACCCTCTCATTTTTCTTTGGACGGCTAGGTTTCTCTAACAGATCGAAATTTTTGTGGCCATCATTCTCTTCTGAAGCAAAATCTAAATGCATGGGAGGTTGTCTTCATTATTGTCATATATTTTTCTAAGTGAAAGCCACCTTGAATCATTTTTTTTGCTCCAACCCTTTCCTGGAGTTTTTCCTCTTTTTTTTTCTAATCTGAATGAGGTTGTCTCCTTCTCTAGTGTGAAGACCCTTCTTGCCTGGACATCCTGCAAAATCGAAATATTTTGAAGAGTTAGCCACATAAAATTTTCTAAAATATAAATTAAATATTTTGGCTATTTTTTGGGGCTAGTCGTGAACCCAAGAGGAAACCTCCTCTTTTTTGTATGCATTTGCAGCTAAGTCAAAGTCTTTCTCGTGGAGAAATTCAACATTAATTAATTATCTGAAGGCTTGGAAAGTGTGAATTTAATTTTCTACGGAAGTTGTCTTTACAGAAACCTTCATCTTAGGACAATCTGAGCGAGATTAATTCAGGTTTGGGCAAGCTGTTAGCACTTTGGGATTTGAGCGGCTGAATTCTTAAGGCTTTGATAACCTAGTCGTAAGGGTCTTCCTTCATTTTAATTTTCTTTGGACCGTACTTTAGCTTGAGGATAAGTTGTTTTTCCTTCTAATTTTGTTTTTTTACTTATTTTAGGTTGTGTAAAATTATCATAAAGTTCTCTCATCGTTTGGAAAGGGGTATATTAAATTTTAAAGGAGACTTTGTGATAGGCTAACATTTTACTAACCTTTCTTTTTTTACTCCATTAACGAATTCAATTGATTTTTTTAATTATTAATATTAGCCTTCACTAACTTTGCATTAATTTTTACGTATTAATCTTGTAGTTTAATTAATTTATTTAAACGTAAGTGTAAATTAAATTAACCTTAGTCATTAATTTTAACTTGTTAATTTCATTAAGTTAGACTACATCAACATTAGGTTTATTTTTTCAAATTTCTAATCTCATTTGCATAATTGTCAGTTTTTATTGCTTGCATCTCACCTTGCATTGCAGCCATTGGTAATCAGAACAATGAGCCTAATTCCATTAATTGCATATTATCTTGTGCTTATCTATAAATCATTTGTTGCAATTTCTCTTCTTGCTCATAATTTTGATTGCCAAGCTAACTTCCTTAAGCAGCAGTCGTATCTTGTAACTTAATAAGTCCATCCATTGTGCAAGTATATTTTGTCTTAATGCATTTTTTTTAAGGCAGTGATCTCTTAGCTATTAAATCTTGAAGTGTCTTAAGAATATAATCTAATCAAGGTCTTTCATACATTGCTCATCAATCACACTTGCGAACTAATTATAATCAAGTTCATAAGATAACTAAGTGTATCTCCTAGAACTTGTTGCTTTCCAACAAGTTTCCCTTCAGTATCCACTCTTTCACCCTTTAGGGACTACCCACCTTAGCTTGCCTAGAAGATAGCTAGAACAGAGTGGGCAGGGATAAGAGTGACAACCCGTTCCCTGAGCGTTGTGTCCCTTTGTATACACTTTGGGCAACAACAATCTCCACAACGTTACAGGTGAAAATCAAGGTTGTCCTCTTTCTCCTACATTCTTTGGGCTCTACATCAACAAGCTTTAAGATATCATCCATGAATCTCTTGGTAAGACGCATCTTTGCATCCTTTTTGGCATCGCGATTGAATCTTGAAGCATCCATTTCCCTTGGTAGTTCATTTGACAAAGCCATAGCTCCAAGAAAGAAAAGAGCTACCTGCAAGACGACTATTGATACTTCCACTTCTCCCATAGTACTGAAAACTCCTGTGGTTAGAAGCCTCTTCACCACTTCATCCACCCCTGACACCATGGTTGGATCATGGCTCATTGCAACATTTAAACTAGTGGATGTGTGTGGCTTTCGTAATACTCCTCACAAATTGCCTGATAAATATGAAGATATGAAGATTGGTTGCCCAAATTCAATGGTACTAATGTTATCATAGCTAAGAAACATGTGCATGAATTCTATTGGGTTGTGAGTGGGAAGTTGATTAAAGAGGAATACATAGTAATGATGTTGTTTGCCTTGTCCTTAGAAGGAAGTGTTATGGATTGGTACCTAGATTTGCCTGCAGGTAGTATTAAAAATTGGGACCATTTCCATCAAGCATTTGACAAGAGACGGGCCACGGCCAAAGAAGGCATATAAATTCTAGATAAGTTCCAGGAAGCCAAGAAAACCATGAATGAAACTGTTTAGGAGTTCACACAAAGGTTTGACAAGTTACTCAAGGAAGTCCTTTTCCTATATAGACAAATTGACCAAACTATCCTTGAATGATATATAGAAGCTTTCCCTAGACATTCGTCTTATGCTCTAAAAGATAATGGACCCTGAAACTTAGGAGAAGCCAAGGTCCTAGCTATGAAAATTGAGCATAATCTAAGCTCATCCAAGATCGACTTGCCTACTTACCCAAGGGATAAAGTTGAAGTTAAAGCTAATAAGCCTAGAACCCAAGTTGACCCTGCCTTGCAATCATTTTCCCAAAAGTTTGACAATTTTACCACAGAGCTAATGCGAGGACAGATGGCCATGATGAACAAGCTCTAAATATTTGGAAAGGGAAGGAGCTTGACAAGATTTTCCTCCTAAACCACAATTTAATAAGGAAATGTCTCCCAAGAAGAAACCTTACAATGGAAGCAATATCTCACAACAGTGTGCCTGATACTCTTGACCCAACTAATGTGGTTGGCCAAGAAGGACCGTCTTGGTATCAGACATGTAATGAATTTCTTAGTCAAGAGGAGTGCCCATATAGTCAAGTGGAAAAAGAAGAAAACTCGGAGCATCTTAACACGATAAATGATAATGCTCCATTTAATACTTTGCTTGGGGAATCTTTCTTCTCTTCTCAAAAATAACATGAAGAAATCATTGAAGAGCTTAGTAATGACTGTGAAGAGCCAATCATGCTTGTTGAAGAGAGAGGAAGGTTCAAAGGGTTGCGTTACTCTAGGAGAAATAATGAACAAAACCACCCTCAAGCAAGTACTAGCAGTAATAGTATCCCTCAAAAGAGCGCTAGGCAACCCCCACCTCCTAAGAACATCCAAAAACCCAATGCACATAATCCTAACACGCCCCTGGATGTTGACCTAGGAGTGTTTTAGCAAAGATGAATGTGCAAGTGCCTCTTTTAGAGTTGGCCAAACTTGAACCCTGAAGAGGAAAAGATCAAAAGGCATTCAACCTTGAAAAGGAGTTTGAAGACCCTCCTGTGATCCTTCAAAACATGTATAATGATTTGAAAAATGGAGAGCATGCACCCTTCCTATTATCTATAGTGATAGATAACCTAATCTTACACAATTGTATGCTTGAATTCAGTGCCTTGGAAAATGTGATGCCTTTAAGGGTCATGAATCGATTGGAAATGCAAATCACTAGACCATATAGGAATGTGTGTGGCTTTGACTCAAGGTCTATCTCTCTGCGTGGTCTAATGAAGGATGTTAAGTGTCATTAGTTGCTAATAAGGATATTTCAGTGCTAATGGATATTGTAGTCATTGATGTCCTAGATGCTTCGGGTATGCTATTGTATAAGAAATGGTGTGCCTCTATAGGTGGTCATCTGCAAATGGATTTATCATATGCCACCATACCGACTATGGATGGGAAACCATTCATTCTGTAAAGTGAACCACACATGCCTGAGCATGTGGAAGGCATAGAACCTCTCCCTTTCCCCAAACCTCCTGGCAAGGCCAAGACCAATTCACATCCTGAAAACCCACATTTGGAGAAAAAACAATTTAAGCCAAAGATTCTGGATGGACCCAAGCTAGTTGAGTCATCATTAGGGAATTTCTATCAAATCAAAACTACCTCTGCAAACAAGAATAGAAACAGAAATCCCAAAACATCAAAAAGAAACAATGGATTCAAAGATAAGGTAAAGATGTTTAGGTTGGTGACTTAGTCCTTATCAACAACAACCATATCTTTTTAGGGTCCATGGCAAAGTAGGGGCAGGATATTTCTACATTGCTAAACTTGATGGTGAGTTTCCCCTGTGGGAGGCAAACGCCTTACTTTGTTTAATGCAACCTGGTGCATTCATATTTAGATAGTTGCATTGCATTTGTGTGTTGCATTATTGTGTAACAATGGATTCAAAGACAAGGTAAAGATTTTCAGGTTGGTGACTTAGTCCTTGTCAACAACAACCCATATCCTTTTAGGGTCCATGGCAAAGTAGGGGTAGGATATTTCTACATTGCTAATCTTGATGCTGAATTTCCCCTGTGGGAAGCAAGCACCTTACTTTGTTTAATGGAACCTGATACATTCATATTTAGATAGTTGCATTGCATTTGTGTGTTGCATTATTGCGTGTGCATCCTACTTATTCATTATTCATGTTGATGTGTTTACATACTAGATGAGATTGCATTTAGCTAACTTTTCTTTCCAATATTGGTTTTATATATATCATATAATCACAAGGGTGTTGATTAACACCTTGTTCACATGTTCGCAAACAAGTTGATTTGGGTGTGCACATAACAAATCTAGGAGCCTAGGGATTGCTAGGGTTCTCATGATCTCTCTGTTCAAGCATATGGATCATGCGCTCTACGGTAAGCACATGTCCCCAAGTTGGAGCCAGATGTTTCCCACCAAAAAGTGGGTAACCCCATAGGAGAAATTTTTTCTCCTACTTTGAACAGCTCGCCAGTCAACAACCCTACATTTGCTCAGTATATGATGATATGCCACATTCCACCACCATTTGCACCGGTCAGACACCTCTCACAATCCAACATTCCTCTTGAAAGATGGTGGGTCACCATTCAATAGGTACTTTTTACATTTTGCAATCATGTATTTTTACTTAATATTTTGGGCATTCTAAGATGGATTAAGGGTTGATCTGGATGATTAACTAATCTTGACTATAAACTTGTTCTATCACCTTACTAGGGGGTTAGTTTTTTACCAGAGTCCAATAGAAACTCCTTTGAGGCCTTAGGGTTATAAGAGGGGCACTACTTAGGAAACTTGGATTGAAGTAGCACATCCATAACATTTCCATACTTGCCACTTTTCACCATTCATCTAATTTCATGTCCATCCTTCAGGTTTGTTGTCTGGTTCATTGAGATTGGCACCTTCATATCCTCATCCATGAGTATAGGACGAAAACTTTTCCCGGCAGGTTGATGCAGCTAAATGAAAGGTAAAAGCATAAGATGGCCACAATGAAAGAAAAAGAAAAATTAAAATGCAAAAGAAGGCCAGGACATTAATTAGCATGTGGGAAAAAGCCTAGCATGAGCTCTACCCCCCTCATTGGCTATCACTCGATTCCTGAGCACTAGATGCTCCATCACATAATAAAGGAACCCTTACATGTCCCAAACTTGATGAGTGAGAAGTTGACTCATCACTAAAGGATAAATCAACACTATATCATTAAAAGCAAGCTTGGACACCTAAGCTATGCTCCATGTGAAAGCATTATAAAAAGGAAGTAAAACAGACACTAAAGGGGTGGAAAAAGCAGGTCAAGGAAAGGTCTAACTCATACCTCCACAATTGCTACCTCCATGAATCTATACACTTAGGATGATGGACCTCCATCAACTAGTCCCATGACAATGGCACCTTGCCATGAAGTGTTTCCCCTTCGTTGCCAAGTTATCACTAACACCTATGAATTGAAGGGTTGACCTTGGACATGTCACCTCCCATTAAGGGTTGGAAGCACCTAATAGGGTTGACTATCTAGCCATCCCTAACATAGTAGGGAACACTTTTACAGGACTTGGTCTAGTTAGATATTTGAAGGTAATCCCAGTTTGAAGTACTATTATGCACTTAACAATTAAGTATGGTCCACTTTGATGCATCTATGGTAATTGTCCCTAATGATTGGTAAATTTCACTTGATTTTGAGATGGTTTTTCTAAGTGTTCATTCACACATCAACAGAGGCCTTGAGGGAACATTTCATGTCTCTACTACACATCAGGCCTAGGTCGTTTTACATATCCAGAGAGCAATGATGACCTTGCAGGTGCAGTGTTACCCCTCCAGAGTAGAGCTTTGGGTACCTTGATGACTCCAACAGATGATTCACACCTCAAGGCACCCCAAAATGTTGAAACATTGAGCTCCTCTTGCTTGGTGTTGGAGATTCTTGATGATGTACCCAGTGGACCCAGCATGCCCCTAGGGTATCCTTGACACTGTTTGATGGGCATGACTTGATCCAGAGTCCAAATGATGATGATCATCCGCAAGATGACAAGGGAGAGCTTGTACTAGCAATTGTCGCCCCACTATTGGAGAGAGAATGCCACATCACACTTCTAGCCCTTGAGAAGGTAACGCAGGTCACCCAGAGCATGGTTTTGACAATTGGAGGCATTTTGAGGCACTTCTTGATGGGACATCCCACTAGCCCATCCATGCACTTTCACAGCATTTATTTCCCAAAAAGGGCATGATGTCATGCTTATGGAGGATATCGACCCACACGTGTGGGATTATATGACAAATTTTTATTATTTTGAGCTATGGGATTAGCTTGTAACCCCCTATCTTGATGAACACTCAAAATTAAACTTGTTTTAGGTCTTGTAGGATAATTTTATTTTGTAAAAGTGATTGATAGACCTCATATATATAGAGGATCACTTGCTTGACATTTTTCATCATCACACTTAAATTTCGACTTCTTAAGAGCTCGACTTAGCCTTATGTAATTCACTACTTGTGGAGATGTAATATTTTCGAGCTTTTTGAGTTTGGAGATTGGCTTATGTCTTGAAGATGTCTTTTTGGGATTAAAAGAAGGCCTTTTCATGGAAGAATTGTAAGTTTATTGCAGTTTTTTCATTGTTTTACATGTTATTAAATAATTGCTAGGGTTTTTCTATGATCCATGCCTAAATGCAAATTATTTATGGAGAATCTTGGTTGATTTTTTAATGTTGAGCATTTCCTCATTGAAATCCATAGGAGAACTCGGATTGTGTATCTCCTATTTAATTTCTCCCCTCACAAAAAAGATGGTTAGGGTATATTTAAGTGGAAACAAGAGCTTCCCCCCTTACCCAAAGCATGTGTCCTTTATCTCTTGAAATTGCCCTGAAAGCATTACCCAAGTAAGATTAAGCATTGGTTAGCTTTGTGTTGATAAAAAACCTTGAAAAACTAAATATTTTCCTTCTTTTCTATTTTTCTAAGCCTTTTTGGGCAAGCTGCTAGGGTTTTTCCTAGGGCCAAATTAGTTTAGGGCATTTGTGGATGAGTGTTGATGGTATAAAAACTTAAATTTTTCCCTAGTGATCCATTCTCATGATAAAATTCCCTTTAAGAGGGCTAACGTCATCTAGACAAGTTTGTGCATTGGAAACCCTAACCCTAACCTAGCTTCAACTTGAGGCTTATCTTAAGAGTTTGCTTTATTATTTTGTTGACCTTATTTTTAAACAAACCCTTCTCTAACTCATATGTGGCTAGGTACTCCTTTGTTGTTGCACATTAATAAGCCCTAGGTCATATATGCCCTTGCTAATCTAAATGCATGATAGGTTATTCCTTATTAAGAAGTATTGAGCCTTTATCCATCACTGAGTATCTTCACCTAGTATATGCCTTCATCACCTTGAACCCTATGACTTAGACTCATGGTTTTAAAAATTGGAACTAAGTTTTGAACCAATCATCTATCTAACCGAAATTCAAACCGGAACCTGATCGAACCAGATTCAATGAACCAGATATGAAAAAAATACATCAATTAGTTAATTTTTAATGAAAAAAAATATTTTTAAGATTCAAAACCATTAGAGACAAAATATGCAAAGTTTGCTCATCTAAATACCAAGGGTGAATATATCAAAATGGTTCTAAGTGAACAAAATACATAATCAATGAGGCTCTAAGTGACCTCTAGAGTCCAAAAACAATGCTACAAGTCATTGGGCCACTAGCCTACTATAAACCACTAATCAACATGATCACTCATCAAACTAATCATTGATTCACCACTACTAGAAATGGGATCATCAATAAGAGCTACATAAACATTATCTAGCTCAAAGTCTTCAGACTTGGATTACTCAACCTTCTAATATGGTAGAAATTGAAAAAGTTTAACATGCTTAACCAATGATTTTGGTTTGAGTGAATGGTCCATCTCCTCAACCTTATAATATGGTAGAAAAAGCTTAACATGCCTAACCAATTATTTTTCTTTAAGTGAAGGGTACATTTTTGTTAAGGCCATGGTAGAGGAGTCCGATAATCAATACCACCAAAATCTAGGTACATAAAGGGCCTCATGCTCTTGATCAAATGACAATCCCATACCCTCCCACATGACAGAATCAAATGGAAACATTGCAATCCCCCAAATCCTGAAATCTTAAACACTATTAAGTCTGTTGGATTTTGAGTGAGATCTAAAATTCTAGTTTCTCCATATGGAACCAATGAGGTCGAAACCACTCTCAAACATCTTGAGTCAATTCATGTTAATGTTAAAAATTTAAGTAAAAGTGACATTTCCTTTATCTTTCATTTTCGTCACTTTTACTTAAATTTTTAACATAACAAAAAACTTAACTCAACCCTAGCAATGTTGGCAATCAATGGCAAGTTTAAATTCTTAAAGTAAAAGTGACATTTCATTTATCTTTCATTTTTGTCAACTTTAAGAATTTAACATTATCATTGATTGACAGCAAGTTGAGTTAGATTTTTTGTTTAGGTTTAGGATTTAGGAAGGGGAGGGTTGGTTTTATGGCAAAGGGGGGTTGTTTTGGAAGGAAAAATCCCTGAGTTTCCTCCAAAGCCACCTAAAAGACCACCATCAATGGTCATGGACTCCCCCACAAAAGTGAGATCTAATTGGGCCAATTACAGTCAATTTGTACCGGTTAGGTACCAAACCGGACCTCCAACCGAGTTTTTCTACAGGTTTGTTACCTAGGCCTATCTAACCAACCAGTTTTTGGTTCAGACTGATCGGTTTTTAAAACTATGCTTAAACTATCATCATAGGTGATCATTGGGAAACCTCCCTTGTGGTGAAATTCCACTAGAGAGCAAGAGGAAGATTGTTGAGGCGACAATGGCAATCTCCCTCATTGTTGCAACAGGGCTTGGACCTGGCCTTGTGAGTCCTCTCACAAGGCCTACTAGATTTTGAGACAACAAACCTCACACCTACAAACCCTTTAACTCCATACACCACTGGATATTTAACTAATCTCAAAGGGGATCTTCCTATCAAATCCAACCATGCTCAACAAATGTGTTGAATTTTCTTTATACAAAATTTAGCTCAACCTCTATTACAATAAAATAATAATAAGTGGATTTTGGAACCACTTTTCTCTCTAAGAAATAAAATTAGGATATATATCATCAAAGCTCCTCAAGGCTGGGTGCTCAAGATAATAAAATATACATTGTCAAGAGTTTGAATGGATACATGATGCCACTTGTCATCTTCCTCTGCAAAGCACTCGCCTGGGATATGCTCTTTTGACGAAGTATTGCTTATCTCCATTCTCCTTGGAATGCTCCTAAAGATGTCCACATAGTAACAACCTCAACCACCTAGAAAAGGTGACACTCGTAAAAAGGGTCATTTTCACCTTTGACCATTTTTTCTTCTTCATACCACAGATGTTGAGGCATACTAGGTGATGTGCTCCTCAAAACAAGGCCTTCTATTTACTTTAAATGATGAAAAATGATGCCATAAAAGCTCCTCAAAGCTAGTACACTCCTCAAACCAAGCCAATGACCTCTTCAGAAAGAAGTTTTGATAGGTGAATGTGCAATAAATGATCCACTAGTTATTATAACAACTCCTCAAGATAGGGCAACGTCAAACAACGTGTCGTAAGTGTGGATCAATGACCATTAAATGTCCACAAGACCTCAAGATGGAATGCTCTAGGGATGTGTGCCAAAAGATGTCAAGTGCTCCTCAATAAATGTAACCATTTATTAGCATGTATTAAAAAATGACTCACAATGGTTATGCATTTAATCACCCCACTTGGTATATATGGAAAAGGTAGGCAATGGTGGTTACATGTGTCGCAAGACACCCTATTCCTTCAAGCACTCATCAAGAGAACCACAAATAAACCACCTCCACTAAAATAATGATAAAGACCATGTCAAAGATAGCACTCTCCAAGGAATATAGTTACTCCACCTTGAGATGCTAAAATAATGCTACACACCTTCCGTAAAGCTAGGGAACTTCCTCAAAAGTGTGTTTTGACCTTGATTTAAGAGCATTTTGACCAACTCATCTTAAAAAATGGCCTCAACAATGGTACGCCCTCAAAATGTGTGCAAGGGATGGAGTTCTCCTCAAGATATGCCATAAAGCAAAAATAGTGGCATCACAAACTAGGGCACTCCTCAACTCTCCAATATCTCTCTATGTGGCATGCCTCCAAATATTATGTGAATGGGCCTCAGGGAATCTGGGATGCCCCTCAAAAGCAGCCAACAAAGAAGCACGTAACAAAATATGCATACATGCCTCAAAAGGTGATCATAAATTGCAACGAAGGCCTCCAAACCAAATCATCCATGAACAACCTGCTGATAAATTCTTCAATACTAGTACAAGTCTTCATGCATCATGAGTGGTAACACACCCTATCTTCAACCTAGCTCTGGTTGCTGAACTATGATTAAGTAAAGGGTATGCTACTTGCAACATCGAAGAAGCAACACATTCAACTCCAATTTCAAAATACTCCAAAAATGAACCACCTATTTCATGCTTCAGTTACACCTTCCCTTCTTTATTGTTGTCAAATTTCAGGTTCCAATTTGACATAAAGAGTGTAGGCCCACATCAAGACAATCTTGGTGACAATGCAATTTAAGACCATTCAAGCTAAAACCATATTTACACAATGTATCATTCTAGTCAAGTTTTCACCAAATCCTTTATTTATTGTTGTTGCATTTCATTTGGTTGTCATTCTTTGCACTGATCAACTCATATGCAAAGTTACGTAGCATGAGAACCGATCACAACCTGTAGAGCAATTAATGCAACTTCATAAATTTCACCTTCTTACTACAGGTTTCCTGGTTCTTGTTCCTACGAATTTACAGCCTTAGGGATTATCTGAAATATATTAAAACTACAGAAACAATAGACAATGTTCCACTTCACAGTAACCCCAATCCATTGGACAATTCAAGAGAAAAGATATCAAACTTATTCCACAAGTTCATACCTCTAGGCCAATTGTATCATGCATAAACCAGACCTGAAATTCACTTTATGAAAGCAATATTTACAGTAGAAAATTCTGTCATATTGTCCTCAAAACCAATGTTAAACCCTTAACAATTTCAGCTTCAACTTATGTCAAATCACTGAAACATATAGGTGCTGAAAATTACCAAACCATGAAGACAATGACAGTTGCAAATCAAATCTGCAAGAAGACAATTTTGGACAGCTGAAAACCTCCAATACACACACACACACACACATATATATGACGAAGTTCAAATATATACTATCAACTTAAGATACATTAATACAAGAAAGAAGTTCAAGTATATACTATCAACTTAAGATGCATTAATACAAGAGAGAAGTTCAAGTATATACTATTAACTTATGAAACAATAGTACAACCCTCCAAGCTCTCCAAAACCCTAGCTTGGGAAAACCAAGAAAAACCCTAGCTCCACCAAAAATATTCCAACACACTAGTGTCACACTAGCAATTCCTCTTGGGCCCCAAACACAGGGCATCTCCTCCCCTCCTCCCAACAAGTACAACTTAGGGTTTTATCTCCAAAACCTAACTCCAATGCCTTCTTAAGGATCAAACACTAACCCTAGATTTCAAGCATGCTCAATACATCCTAGCACTTCAAGACAAGAGATAAAGTACAAAGAAGAAAGATTGAGAGAGAGAGAGAGTAGCACTCCCCCTGCATCTCTAAACCCAAGATATATAAGATGTAAGCTCTCCAATGTATAAATGATGAGAATGGGTCTCTCCTTCCTCTATTTATATGAGAGGTGAAGGGATGTCTACAAGTCAAACGGACCTACTCCACTACAAGCAGCCTACAAGATGCAAGTAGGTCCACACATGTGAAGCACTACTACAAGTGACACATGTCAAAATCAGAGATCATGACAATATAGAAGCAAGACTCCTAGGAAAGGGCACTCCTCATCCAATGTCCAATGCTCCTCGTCCAAGGGCCCTGATGGTTCAACACCTCTCATAGGCCATGTGCTCCTTTGGGTCCACTTCACCTACATGATCATTGTCACAACACAGACGTCCCCCAAATCAACTCCAAGACTCCATGTAAACATCCAAGCTCAACACCCTCCGCTAAAATTCCAAATGCTCCTCCTCCAATGTAGGGAATTCATCAAGCAAGAAACCTCCTCCATGTGGCCACCATGTAGAACATCACCAATCAATCTAAAGATCTCCAATATTCCAAGGAAGAATTTCAATAAAGCATCCATATGAGGTCTAGCTACCAACAAGTAAAGCCGCATCCAATGTGCAAGTCCCTCATGGATCAATCAAGGGCTAACCATACACCATGCACCCCACATCTCTTGAAGCACCCCCAAACATGGTAGATACACTTTCAAAGCAACCTCGAAAGCTAACAAAACCATTTCACGGAAGTTAATGGAAGCGAAATGTCCTTGATTTGGTGCAAATGTCATCAAGAATGTTCCCAATGTTCTTGACTAGATATAGGGTCATTTCAAGTACGTCCTAGAGGCAATCCTAATGTCAACGAGTGTTTGGATACTCCTGAATATGGAATGAGACATTTGGATGTTAGCAATACATTAATAAGCAAGACAAGCAAAGGAAACAATCAAAGAAACAACATAGTGTAGATGAAGAAAAAGGTAGGAGAGGAAGAAGGGATGATAATTTGCAAGAGAAACACACATAGAGAGGCCGTTAGAGCAAAATGAGTATGGAAGGAGCAGTAACATTAAAATGGGTTAAATATACATTGTGGGCATTGTTTGAAGGGGCTTCATGGCTAGGACAAGAGCCAAAAATAGGCAAGGATGAAAGCAGGAGTAGCAAGGGAATGAGGAACACCAAGAACATAAACAACAAACAATAGAGAACACAATATCACCAAGGATGAAGGCATAGGAGGTGTAACAAGCAAAGGCCAATTATGAGTTTGACACAAACCAAGTTGTGAGAACATCATTCTTGGAGAATAACTTATCTCTTCAGTTCAGTTCATTTCAATTCTCAATTAATTAGTTCAATTCAGTTCATTTATATATTAGATCTTCAATTCAATTCTCAATTGGATCTTCAGTACTAAAACTAAAACTACGATGCATGGTAGATGAGGTTTCCAATTTTAGACTAGGGTGCATCATTCTAGGAGCAAGGCACTCTATTATACCCAACTTCTCCATGTATCCTGCACACAATTCTCTATAATAGAAAAGGGTTTGATTCAATTAAATAGGGCACACTAGTAGAGGTGTTCCTAAATTGTTGATCAACTAATTTACTAGCAAGTTTGCGTTGATTCTCTCTTCCCTGAGTTAATAAAAACCAAGATGATTTTCCAAGTACTACAATTTCCTATTAATTGATGTTATTACTTTTCAGTTAGTGCGTGTACTTTTAGATCTGGCAAACAAAAGTAATTTTGAGAGTCCCTTAAGTTTTCCAACTTTTTAGGGGGACAAATTTACGAGTCTATTTACCATGTCAGAGCATGCCTTCGTAAACCTTCTAAGAAACTATGTATGGAAACTAGGGCTTCTACCTAGGTTAGGAAGCTATTGAAAGATGTTAATGGTAGGATGCCCAAGATCCTTGCTTGAGAAAAGCATCAGGGACCTAAGATAGGTTAGGCTATTGATTTGTTTTGCCTAGAATTGTGTTCTAAGAGTAGTAGTATGACTACATTTAGTATCAAACATGACATATTTGAATGCCCTTCCAATTTCATTATGTTGAAAATGTAGCAAGCAAGATCTTTTGGCTTGTGCCTTAGCCAGTGAAGACCTCAAAATGTCCTCATGAGTTAGACTTCAGTTAGGATGAGTTATTTCCAGTATACTGGAATAATCATCAAGTTAGCATGCATAGAGTTGGAGCTTCAATTAAAAGAGGAGTTTTCAGTTAGAACGAGTTGGGACTTCAGTCTTGATTGAAGGAAGGACAAGTTAAGAACTCCAATGTTGATTGGAGAAAGAAAGATTGCACTCTCAGTTAAATAGTCAATCAACAACTCGAGTTCTAAATCTAAAGTAGCCTAGTTTAGTATGGATCGAATCTATAAAGAGAGGACGAAGGAACAAGGAAAATACAGTTGTCTTGTGCACGAAGGATTGTGACAAGACAGAGATCACAAGTTTGTGAGAGAGATCCTTGATTGTGGAGAGTGCAGGAATTGTGTCTTGAGAAATAGGAGGAACAAGAGCGCTAGGAAATAGGAGATTGATTATGCACAGAGCTTGTGTCCTAAGGAGTAGGGAGTCACAAGTGCGCAAGATCAAGGAGAAGACAGCAAGGTTTGCAGAGCAAGTCAAGGAGACAGCAGCAGGAAGAATTGTGTGCAAGAATCAAGATCGGGTAGTGATCAAGGCAACCTAGATCAATTGTATTAGCTGAGAGTTGTGTGAGAAGCAAAACGCTTTCTCAACAACGACAAATTTCTTTGTAATAGATCCAAGTGCTCAAGAACAATCAATAAAATAGCCACATCAAGCTAGCAAGTTTTGCCTATTGGGTTTCCTGAGAAAAGTGTGTCAATCTGTGCATGTGTCTTTATCTATGTGTTTTTGTTCCGTTGCACATGAATTGTTAAGCAACTTTGTATCTTGGTGATAAACTAGTTTCAATTTTCAATTATTCATCCAAGTAGTTGCGGAGTTTCATGGAAATTTGTTAATTTTAGATAACAATGGTATGTTCTATGCTTTAGAGCAATTTACATCAATCTTTTCTTATTAGCCCAATATCAATTTCCAGATTAGCGATCACATTAACATTGATAGTAAATGTTGATAGAACATAAATAATAAGCAGAAGACAAGCCAACACAAAAGGACACAATGTTTGGCAGATGCTAGGGAAAAACCCTAATGCGGGGAAAACCCTTTGATCAAATCTTCTTATTATTCTTCAAAAGTTCAGCAGAGAGAGAGAGAGAGAGAGAGTATAATATACAAAATACACTTGCCCAATAGTCCAGCCAAACAATAGTCGACAGGATGCCCTAACCAAAAAGTCAACGCTGGTCAAACTAGCAAGAAAACTCCTCCAAATCAGCTCGATCAAACCCAGTCAATGCGGCCTCCAAGGACAGTCCAAATCAGCCCAAAACAGATCCGCAAATCTCAGTCAAACTCGATCAACAGAAAGTCAACAATGCAATCAAAGTTGTTGTGGTCAACGTGCTTAGAATTTCTCGATTTTTGTGCCAGAGGATGCGGCCCAGGGAGATCGAAGTTTTTGCCTAAAAAATGTAGCAATTAGAGTGAGGTTGACCCTTGGTCAATGCTCTGCAATTCTGCCCTAAAAAATATCCAAAAATTTCATATTTGCCCAATCACTTTGCCACACGTGTGAAGAAGAGAGAGATGCTTCAAGTGTTGTATGAACCAATGATGAGAGGAGAGAGAGATACGTGATGAGATGATGATGTCCAAAATGAGGAAGAGGTCTCTCATATTTACATCCTTCGTTGAGAGTGGAGACATATCCATTGGGGCTTATGAGCCTACATTAGACTTCTAGCCGACCTTGACAATTTGCACATATGTGAGAGAATAAATTCAAAATCTCACTTCTACTCATCCAAACAAGATGATCTTTAGATCAATCTTGCACCTCTCGGAAAGAGGAATCCAACAAAAATATCATCTCCATCATATGAGTTGTCCAAGGTGGAATTTAGCCCTAGTTGCGAATTTTAACACTCCCTTTCAACTAGGGAAAAATCCACCTTCCAATCTGTCTATCAACCTGTACCATCCTGTCATCCCTGCACTGCTCTGCTCTATTGAACTATGAAGAAATAATGAAGAATAATTTGATCGAGAGTGAGTCACAAGACCTTGCCACTCTCCACTGACCTACTCTCCACTGACCTAAAGTCAGTCTAGAGGTAAAAACCTCAACCAGACTTGATCCTAGATCAAGTTGTTGGACACCATGCATCCTCGCATAGAGAGTACGGCAGTACACAATGCGTCCATCGGTAGTGTTATGGTCTCTAACCTCATTTCCCAACTCATTGGCCAGATGAGAGGTACTTCCCATGAGTCTCGGACTACATGGGTAGGATGTATGTTGGGGCATCAACAAGAGAGGGTGAACCTGCTCATATATCAACCAACAATGGGGGTATTATAGGGGAAGGTAAACCATTCACCCTGTACACAGCGCACAACTAGGGGAAGGCGAACCTCACCCTATGGTCGCTCATAGCTCCAAGGAGTAACCCCAAGCCCCCCGGAGCTCCCAGAGCTCAATGTCCAACTCAAGCGGGACCCTCATAGAGGGTCTGTCCACGACTCCAAGTCTCTCACAGAGGGTTAAGAATTTGACCTTCCCCAAGGGCTTAGTGAGAATATCTACGACTTGCTCATCAGTCCCAATGTGATATGGCGCCACGTTGTACCATATCCACGATAAAGTGGTACCTGATATCAATGTGCTTGGAGCAGTCGTGGACACGAGATTCTTTGAAAGTTGAATCCCACTTTTGGTTGTCATAATAGATCATGGTGGTAGCCAGTGTGAAAGTTTCAAAACAAAAACCCTACTGTAGTGTCTTGATCTACTTCGCCTACTTGTTTAATTAACTTAACAAGTTATTTTACTGAAGTATTCAGAAAACCACTAAAGCAAATACAAACTACAGCCTACACATCTACAGATCATTTACTGAACAACAAACACATGAGACAAAATTACACAGATTTTTCGAACAATAGTCCCCGGAAAAACCCAATGCGGGAAAACCGGTGCAACAGCTCTTGAGGGTTTTATTATTATGCAGAATCTGAATACAACAATCTAGGCACCAGAAACGGTCTACCCTACAGAGAAATTGCACGGCAGTTGTACCTTTCACTTGGAGACAAAAAATATGGTTGAATCACGCCCTCAATCAGGATTTACAGATAACGAGCCCTTTCTGGCCCACTGGAAACCCCAGCACAGTCTTCTCCAACCTCTGTGTCAACCCTCTAGCCTAGCACTGCCTCTATGCAGTGCAGGCTAACCCTGCGTCACTTTGGAAGGCTCTACATCACCCTCTGCATGGCCTTTGCATCAGCTTGGCTGGGCTGCGTCCCTCCTGCTGGCCTTTGCCCTGCCTTGGTACGATGTTACCTCTTTGTTGTTGTATTCTCGGCCTCAGATCAGATCATCCCTTGTCGATCTCTACCCCTCGCTGCACTGCAAACTCAATTTTAATTCCTCAGCAAACTCTGCCCCGGAAATTCGACTTAGCTTCAGTGCTCTGCAATGTGTGTGTATCCTCCAACTAACCCCAATCCCTTCCTTTATACTTTTCTCGTTGGCAAACCAACGACCGTGATCTAATCTCTTATTAACGATTGAGATTAAAAGAAAGCTTGATCCACGTCACTTAGAACATTTCATCACATATGTAATTTAATTCACTTTAATTTTTCAATTTCCCTAAGTTAGAGTTAGGGTCCCCATTAAAAAATTTAATTATTTGAATAACTATTACATCGGATGAAATTTCTCCAAACGCTTTCTGGGTCTTGGAGATCTCGTGTGCTCCAGCCCCTCCACAAAGTTTCGAAGCTAGAGCACACCCGATGCTACCCCAAAATCTCAACACCCCCTCTTAACGAGGAGTGTGCTCTAGCAATACTTCCACATTGAAGCATCACCTAATCTTGGCATTGGTCTCTGCGCTGTTGATGCTTGGCCTGTTGCCCTCCATCCATTGCACTGTTGCTCTCTGTACTACTACCCATGTCACTGCCACCGACACTGCTATATCTGTACTGCAACTCCCTCTCAAATCGCTGCATCATGCTACCTATAGCACTTCCACTGCTAACTGTTGCACTGCAACTTAGTTGCTGAGAAGTAAGAAACTAAAGGACCATCACCCAATCACTGACAGACAAGTCAGTAGGGCTGCACCTCATCATTAAAGCACCCTCTGCTGCTGCTCTGCGTTGTCTCTCTGAGCACTGCACTGCGTAATCATTGCCTCTGCACTGCTGAAATCCCATCAGCCTCTGCACTGCTACTTCCATGTTGTTGCTACCTCTCCTCTACGCTGCTCTAGAATTCAGCGTCCCAACACTACCTCTGCTTCACTGTGATCATCTGCACTCCCTACTCCAATCATCTATTGTGTTAAGGCTCCCGTAGCTCGTATGTGATACAAGAGTTTGGGCACCTCAAGGATCCTGCCACCATCTATAGCCGCTCTATAGATCAATATCACCCCACTTCCTTGGTTCATGAGCACTCATGGCTGTGTCATTGTCACTGCCATCGTCCCCTTTCGCTGTTGCTGCCTTGGAATCAGAAGATTCCTTGTCCTTCCTCTTAAGACAAGAGCTAGCGAAGTGTCCAAGTTCGCCACATTTAAAGCACCAGACCTTTGCTAGGTCCTTCTTCTTCTTCCCTTGTTGCCTCTGTCCCTTAGATGCAAGGGTTGAATCCTCCTCCTACTCTTTATTTACTTTGACTCCACCGTTGTTGCTTTGCCTCTTGGTTATTCTCCTGATTTCCTCCTGATGGAGGATTGCCCACATGTCCACCCAGGATGGTAACGTTGCTCTGCCCAAGATGCTTTGGACAAACATTTCCCATTCATCGGTCACTGCATTTAGGGCAGTCCTCACCATGAGCCCTTCATCTAGAGTTGACCCCATAGCAATCAGCTGGTCTCGGATAGTCTAAAGTCTAAAGAGGAAGGGATCGATTTCCTCTCCCTTCTGCATCTGGAACAATCGCATATGATTCTCTAGAAGCATCTTCCTCTAGATGGAGCTTCCCTGATACATCATGTTCAATGTTCTCCACATCTCATTTGTCGTGTTCTTCCTAGCAATATGAGGGACCACGTGATCCTTTACTCCATCCATGATCAAGCGCTTAGCTCGCGCTTGATTCTCGTTGAATTTCTTCAGAGGATCTGCATCAGTTGGCACAGCTAGGACGTTTTCTGCATGGTCCTTGATGTAGTGCTCATTCAGAACTGTTAGGATTTTGGCCCTCCAAATAACAAAGTTGGACACACCGTCCAACCTATCCTGATCTCTCAGTCCATGAGAAACCATCTCTGCTCAATCTGTCGAACCACAAACTCTTCTCCCTTCCGATGCTGCTAATCTCAGCAAAGCACTGGATCTGGGCTTCTTGGCAAAAGAACCCTCTAGAGAATGTGCTCCCTCTGACCAATGATTTCCATCCCAGAAATCCTTCACCAATTCTAATGAATCAGTCCTCTATGATCACTCCTCTTGATCAAACTCATATTCCTTGGCTAGAGAATCTGTCGAGTGACTGTTCTCCTCCCGCTTTTGTCACTTTTTCTAGCCATTGTTTTGCAACAAAAGAACCTATGCCACACCAACAACTTCTGAAGATCCGAAACAACACTTCTGGTCTTGGCAAACTACACAGCAACTTCCCAACTTGAATTGCATCACCCTCCTGGTGTTGCGTCAGCTTCTGCGTGAGCAGACTGGCTCAGCGTCCCTCTTCTGGTGCAGCGTCAGCCTCTGCGTGAGCAGACTAGCTCTACGTCACCTCTCTGGAGTTGCGTCAGCGTCTACGTGAGAAGCTAAGTCACCTGATACGGGGATATGGGGATACCGGGATTCGAAGTATCGGATATAGGTACGGTCACCCCGGAACAGGATACTTCTGGGATACATTACGTTATATATTATTTTATTAAAAATATATATATATATTAATATATTAAAAATTAGATATTTTTTGCACAAATTCATACAAAATTCATTGATTCAAACATAGATATTAGATATTCATGAGTCATACATCATCATTGATACTATAATACAAATTACAATGATACATTGATACACCATACATGATACAATCGTCAAATTTACTCAGAAAGACAAGATTGAAGATAGTAAGATATTGTAGTTTTTTCATTAAGTCATCGGAATCAAAATGTGTTACATAAGAACACTGCCAAATGGATTGGTGCTCTTGATTAAATACGAGTTCCATACCCTAATACATGACAAAATTCGATGGAAACATTGCAATAGCCCAATCCTGAAATCCTGAAAAACTGATAAGTCTGCTGGATTTTGAATGAGATCTAAAATTCTACTTTCTCAATATGAAATCCAACGAGGTCGAAACCACTCTCAAACATCCTAAGTCATTTCATGGTAATGTTAAAAATTTAAGTAAAAGGATGAAAATGAAGATTAAGGAGAATGCCACTTTTACTTTAAGAATTTAACATTACCATGAATCATATATAAATACTAGGACCATAGGCTTGATGCCCTCTCCTGAAAAATCCTCCTCAATTGGTGAAAAACAATGAGCAAAAGCCCCCCTTTATAATAAAAAAACAACGTTTTTTTGAACCCGTGAGCTTATTCGACGGGGTACGGTCGGGATGCGGCGTATCCCTGTTCGGATACGCCGTATCTCGACCGTACCCCGTACGGATACGCCGTATCCTTCGAATTGGGGCCGAATCCGGTACGTAGAGGTGTCCGATACGGGGATTCGGGGATTCGAGGGCATTTTAGGAGTATGCCTACTTGGCATTGTAGAAATTTCCTGTTTCCCACCCCGGTTTTCAGTTTCACCTTATTTCTCCAAATAGTTAAATGCTCTTTCCCATATCCTTACATTCAACAAACTGGAAAATAAATTTTTGCTGAAAACACAAATTCTGGAAAATTTACAGAATGTTGGAAAATGCAGAAATAAAAATCAGCAGATACAAACAGCCATTCAACACATGATAACATAGTAATTTTTGGTCAAGGTGACCCTGGAAAAACCCCCTACAACTCTTGGGGAAAACCAGTTCGAAAGCTCCTTATTTCTGGAAAATGCTTTTTACAGTGAGAGAAATATTCAGAAAAAATCAGCAAGTAAACTTTACAACTTATCTCGTTTTCCGTGCTTAACCACCGCCTTCGAAAATGTGCAAACAGCCAAAACAGAACAGCAATAAATGTTGTACGGCCTCCTCGATTTCTGTGCAAACAACAATAAATGCTGTTGTACGGAATCTCGATTTCTGTGCCAAAAAACACTGCAGAACTTTGTTGTACGGAATCTGCCTCGATTTTTGTGCAAGATGATAGCCACTTGCTGTACGGCCTGCCTCAAAATTCGTGCCAAATAAATATGCCTTCTGCTGCCTCGGAAACTGAGCCAAACTGCTGTACGGCCTCTTGGAAAACGTGCCAAAAGGCTGCTGTACGGTCTTCTAGAAAATCGTGCCAAAACTGCCTTGGAATGTGTGCCAAACTCAGTTGTACGAACTTGCTGAAATCCTGCCTTGGAATGTGTGCCAAACTTAGTTGTACGGACTTGCTGAAATCCTGCCTTGGAATGTGTGCCAAGCTGCTGCCTCCTTCTCCTCACTGCCCATAAATCTCCCTTGCTCTCTTTTTCTCCTTCTCCCAATCTGCTCATGAAAGAATGAATGACCTTTTCCTCCTTTCCCTCCTTTAACCTAACCCTAAGTGATTGTTGGGGAATCCCTAAATCCAATGGCTGAAATAGATTGAGATCTAGGGCTGAGATTAAATGCTCATTTAAATCTCACTTTCTATCTTTTAATTCACCCCACTTTAATAAAGACCCACTTAGTCATTTATTTCCAAAGTCACTTTTCCTTTCTAATTTTACATTGACTTTATTAAAGTCACTTTAAAATTAGACTTTAGTAACTTTATCACTTAAAGTCACTTTTAAATTAGATTTGACTTTAGAACTTTATAAAGTCACTTTAGGAGAAAAATTAAATTCTTTTGGACACTTTTCCCTAGGCCAAAGATCAAAGCCTTAGGGAACCACCTGTCCTCCGGTAACCAAATTTCAACACTCCCTCTTACCGAGGAAGGTGTTCCTCACCACACCCATCTTGTCTCCGAAGTAGACATGCTTGCCCCGTGGTAAGGCTTTGGTAAGAATATCTGCAACCTGCTCATCAGTGGGAATATACTCAAGCTTCACAGCTCCTTTCTGAACATAGTCTCTGATGAAGTGATATTTGATCCCGATATGCTTTGACCTGTCATGAAATACCGGATTCTCCGTGAGTTTAATGCAACTCTGATTATCACAGTAAATCACTGAAGGTCTCAACGGCTGACCAAATAAGCCAAACAACATCTTGCGAAGCCAGATGGCCTCACAACTAGCTAGACTGGCTGCCATATACTCTGCTTCCGCTGAACTCAATGCTACTGACTGCTGCTTCCGGCTGAACCATGACACCACCGCCGAACCCAACCCAAAACAGCACCCTGAAGTGTTCTTCCTATCAGAAGCACAACCTGCCCAATCAGAATTAGTGTAACCTGCCAATCTCACTCCATCCCCCTGCCTGTAGTCCAGACCATAATCCACTGTCCCCTGCAAGTACCGCAAAATGTGTTTTGCAGCCACCCAGTGAACCTTCCTAGGCTCACACATAAATTGACTCATCGTGTTGACTGCAAAACAAATATCTGGTCTAGTGTTGACCAAATACATCAAGGAACCAATCAGCTGTCTGTACAATGTGGGATCCACCAACTCGAAATCCGAAGCATGAAGCTTCTTCCAGTTGGTGATCATCGGTGTCGACATGGGTTTACAATCCTCCATGTGGAATCTGCCAAGGATGTCCACAATATACTTCCCCTGTCCCAGGAAGAAATGCCCCTCCTCCTGCCACACCTCCAAACCCAAAAGTAATGCATCAAGCCGATGTCCTTCATCTCAAACTCCGCCGCAAGATCTCTCTTGCAGTGCTCTATGAGTCTCTCTGCACCTGTAATGACTAAGTCATCCACATACAACACCAGAATGAGAGGCTCCTCACCTATCACAATATAGTAAAGGTTCAAATCTGCCTCACTCTTTGTGAAACCCATCCCCTACAAGTATGTATCTATCCTGGAGTACCAAGCTCTGGGAGCTTGCTTCAGGCCATAAAGGGCCTTCTTCAGTCTGCACACATGGGACTCCTTCCCATGCACCTCAAAGCCCTGTGGCTGCTCAATGTACACCTCCTCCTGTATGAAGCCACTGAGAAATGCGGTCTTCACATCCATCCGGTGGATCTTCCAACCCATCTCTGCTGCTATCGATATAATGGAGCGGATCGAAGTATATCGAGCCACGGGAGCGAAGGTCTCCTCATAATCAACTCCCTCTACCTCGGAGAACCCTCTAGCCACAAACCTCGCTTTGAATTTCTCAATGCTGCCATCTGCAGCATGCTTTACCTTGTAAAGCCATCTGGAAGTAACCACGGATTTGCCCTCAGGCCTCGGGACCACCTCCCAAACATCATTCTTCATGATAGAAGAATACTCCTCCTGCATGGCCTCTCTCCAGACCTGCTGGCTAGCTGCCTCCTCATAGCTAGAAGGCTCAGAGTCAAGGATGCTGGTAGCCATTGCCATATAGCTACAAACCCTCTCAGGTGGTCTGCTCTCTCTGACCGGCCTCTTAGGCCCAGCAACAGATGTGGCCTCTCTCAAGGTGTCCTGAAGCCACTTGGGCTTCCTCTTCCCTGAGCATACTTCTCCCATTGGAGAATGAAACTCCTCCTCCTCATCATCATCAAGAGCCTGAACTCCTGACTGTCCCCCGGCTCCCCGTTGTCCTCCCCGCTCGCACTCGAACCTGTAGATGCTGAGGTACCGTGTGAACTGTCCATCAGTGGACTCCCCAGTGAACTACTCTGTGGACTGCTCTGCGTGCTGCCCATAGCTCCACCCCTCTGACTCTGCGAGCCACTCCCCACTGACGGACCTGACATCGCCATAGATGTACCTCCGGATCCTCCTGATCCCTGCCCACTGGATCCCTGCGACTGACTCAACTGCTGCTGAGGGTCTGGCTGATCCAGATACTCTAACTCCCGTGACCTCCTAAAGGCCCTGTCCTCCTCGAACTTCACATCCCGCCTGACAACAACTTTCCTCTGCGCAGGAATGTAAATCCGAAAGGCCTTGGAGGTCTCATTGTAGCCCACAAAGATACCCTTCTCTGCGGTGGGCTCTAGTTTGGTCCTCTTCTCCTTGGGTATGTAGGAGTATGTCATGCACCCAAAGATACGAAGATGACCCATATCAGGCTTCTTCCCAGAAAAAGCCTCCTTCGGAGTCATGTGCCCCAAGGCACGATGCGGACTCCTGTTCTGCAAGTAAACAGCTGTGTTGCAGGCCTCTGCCCACAAAAACAATGGCAACCCCCGATCATGTAACATGGCTTTGGCAGCCCCTCCGATGGATCTGTTCTTCCTCTCCGCAACCCCGTTCTGCTGGGGGTTGTAAGGAACAGTGAACTCCCTCCTAATGCCTGCCTCCGCACAATAGTCAACAAACTCTTCAAGGGTGTACTCTCCTCCATTGTCCGACCTCAGGGACTTGATCTTCCGACCTGTCTGTGTCTCCACAAGAGCTCTGAACTCCTGAAACCGCTTGAAGACCTCACTCTTGGTCTTCAAGAAATCAATCCAGGTCCTCCTGGAGTGATCATCAATGAATAAAACATAGTACTCATATCCACTCAAAGAAACATGAGACATCCAACCGCTCACATCGGAATGAATCAAATCAAGTATCCCAGTCGCTCTACTGTCACTGCTGGGAAAAGGGGATTTGGCAAACTTGCCCATCGCACATCCTCTACAAGTATCAAAGTGATCAGTACTGAAATCTGGCACACCTGTAGTGATCTCCCGCAAAGTCCTCAAGGCTCCATGATATATATGCCCCATCCTGCGGTGCCAAATCTCACACAGCTCAGAACTGCTAGCTCTGCTGTCGGTACTACTGCTCAATGCCAAAAGGGGCTGGAATGCAAACTTGTACACCTTTGCATGGAGCACACCTATCACTCTAGCTGAATCAGCTGGAGCGCCCCTGGGATATATCAGCACCTGTCCTCCCCTGAACAGTATCTCATATCCTCTATCCTCCAAAGCTGAGACGGATATGAGGTTCTTCCTCATCCCTGGCACATAAAGAACATCTGACACCTTCAAGGGAGGTTTGGGTTCCCTATGAAATGTCAGTGTTCCCACACCGACTACTCTAACAACTTTGTCATCACCGAGTACTACCTCTATATCAGTGCCACTCTCTGAAAGCTCTGAGAAGTACTCACGGACTCCTGTCATATGACGTGAAGCCCCACTGTCCACATACCAGATACCCGAAGATGCTCCGCTAGTCGAGGGAAATGCATGCTCCCTCTGAACCTCTGTGGCAGGTAATCCTACACTAGAGGATTCACACGCAATGAACCCAAACTCCTGGTCAAAGCGATCTGTAAAGTCTTCAACCTTTGCTGATGCTGCCATGCTCTGGTTCTTCCCCTTCTTCTTCTTCTTCTCCGGACACACAACTGCATAGTGTCCCATCTTCTGACAATTCCAACACTTCACCTTGGAATAGTCCTTCTGTGTGTTACCCTATTTACCTTTACCTTTGCCTTTGCCCCCACCATTACTTGTGGAAGCCTGCTTCTTCCCTTTGCCTTTCTTGCCTCCTGCCAACAGTGCTACATCCTCATCCTGCTCAACTGGCTTGGCTGCCCCAAGCTGACCTTTCCTGATCTCTGTCTGAATGCAATCATCCCAAAACCTCTCCCATGTGGAAAGGGTCTCACGTGCACAAACCCCATCAGCAAAGTTCATCCATGAACTGGGGAGGCCATTCACTGCTATCCGCACCAACTCAGTGGGTTGAATGACCTCTCCAATTGCTGCCAACTCATCTCTCACATTAGTAATCTTTGTGAGATATCCAGCTGCACTATCAGTCTTACCCATCTTAATGGTTTTCAGCTTCTCCTTCAGGACCATTTTCCGATTCTCATTGGTACTTTGGTAGATATTGGACAATGCTGTCTACATCTCATGAGCATTTCTCTTTCCTCTCACATGAGGAATGCAATGGTCTTTGATTTCGTCTAGGATCAGTCTCTTACCCTTGTTGTTCTTTCTATTATATGCTGCCAACTGAACAACATCAGTAGGCACATTAACAGGCTGCTGTGTGGTATGAACCATGATATCCCAGACTTCTGCCTCCTCAAAGATACTCTGCATTCTCTCCTTCCAAACGTTGTAATTGGTATGCCCATCCAACCTATCCTCCACCCTCAATCCCAATGACATCCTGTTGTCCTAAAACTGAAAAATAGCACTGTTGTAGTAAAGATAAAAATTATGTTTGTGAAAAAATCAGCTTGCTGGAATTTTCTGAGTGAAAAATCAGCAGGCTGTATTTTTCTCCTTGCTGTCCCAAACTGCACTTTCAGCACTCAAGCTCCGATACCATGTAGAAATTTCCTGTTTTCCCACCCCGGTTTTCAGTTTCACCTTATTTCTCCAAATAGTTAAATGCCCTTTCCCATATCCTTACATTCAACAAACTAGAAAATAATTTTTTGCTGAAAACACAAATTCTGGAAAATTTACAGAATGCTGGAAAATGCAGAAATAAAAATCAGCAGATACAAACAGCCATTCAACACATGATAACACAGTATTTTTTGGTCAAGGTGACCCTGGAAAAACCCCCTACAACTCTTGGGGAAAACCAGTTCGAAAGCTCCTTCTTATTTCTAGAAAATGCTTTTTACAGTGAGAGAAATATTCAGAAAAAATCAGCAAATAAACTTTACAACTTATCTCGTTTTCCGTGCTTAACCACCGCCTCAAAAAATGTGCAAACAGCCAAAACAGAACAGCAATAAATGTTGTACGGCCTCCTCGATTTCTGTGCAAACAGCAATAAATGTTGTTGTATGAAATCTCGATTTTCGTGCCAAAAAACATAGCAGAACTTTGCTGTACAGAATCTGCCTCGATTTTTGTGCAAGAGGACAGCCACTTGCTGTACGGCCTGCCTCAAAATTCGTGCCAAATAAATCTGCCTTTTGCTGCCTCAGAAACTGAGCCAAACTGTTGTACGGCCTCTTGGAAAACGTGCCAAAAGGCTGTTGTACGGTCTTCTAGAAAATCGTGCCAAAAACTGCCTTGGGATGTGTGCCAAACTCAGCTGTACGGACTTGTTGAAATCCTGCCTTGGAATGTGTGCCAAGCTGCTGCCTCCTTCTCCTCACTGCCCAGAAATCTCTCTTGCTCTCTTTCTCTCCTTCTCCCAATCTGCTCATGAAAGAATGAATGACCTTTTCCTCCTTTCCCTCCTTTAACCTAACCCTAAGTGACTTTTGGGGAATCCCTAAATCTAATGGCTGAAATAGATTGAGATCTAGGGCTAAGATTAAATGCTCATTTAAATCTCACTTTCTATTTTTTAATTCACCCCACTTTAATAAAGACCCACTTAGTCATTTATTTCCAAAGTCATTTTTCCTTTCTAATTTTACATTGACTTTATTAAAGTCACTTTCAAATTAGAATTTAGTAACTTTATCACTAAAGTCACTTTTAAATTAGATTTGACTTTATAAATTTATAAAGTCACTTTAGGAGAAAAATTAAATTCTTTTGGACACTTTTCCCTAGGCCAAAGATCAAAGCCTTAGGGAACCACCTGTTCTCCGGTAACCAAATTTCAACAAGAAGACTGGCTCTATGTCACCTCTTTGGAGCTGCGTCAGCCTCTGCGTGAGCAAACTGACTCTACGTCACCCTTGCAGGGTTTACGTCCCTCCTAGTGCTGCACTGCCTTCTTCTGGATCTCTGCTGCTTCAGCTGCCCTTCCTGCAACAAATATCTTCAGCCGCTTTGCTGGTGGATCAGCTTGATTTGCAATGCTCTGATACCATGTGAAAGTTTCAAAACAGAAACCCTACTGCAGTGCCTTGATCTACTTTGCCTACTTGTTTAATTAACTTAACAAGTTATTTTACTGAAGTATTCAAAAAAACATTAAAGCAAATACAAACTGCAGCCTGCACATCTACAGATCATTCACTCAACAGCACGCACATGTGACAAAATTACATAGAATTTTCGGACAAAAGTCCCCGGCAAAACCCAATGCGGGAAAACCGATGCAGCAGCTCTAGAGAGTTTTATTATTATGCAAAATATGAATGCAACAATCTGGGAACCAGAAACGGTCTGCCCTACAGATAAATTACACAACACTTGTACCTTTCACTCGGAGACAGAAAATATGGTTGAATCACACCCTCAATTGGGATTTACAGATAACAAGTCCTTTCTAGCCCACTGGAACCCTCAGTGCAGTCTTCTCCAGCCTCTACGTCAACCCTCTAGCCTAGCGCAGCCTCTAAGCAGCGCAGGCTGCCCCTGCGTCACTCTGGAAGGCTCTGCGTCACCCTTTGCATGGCCTCTGCATCAGCTTGACTGGGCTGCTAGCCTCTACGCTAACCTGGTACAATGTTGCCTCTTTGCTGCTGTATTCTCAGCCTCAGATCAGATCATCCCTTGTCAATCTCTTCCCCTCACTGCACTGCAAACTCACTTTGAATTCCTCACAAACCCCGCCCCAGAAATTCAACTTAGCTTCAGTGCTCTGCAATGTGTGTGGATCCTCCAACTGACCCCAAGCCCTTCCTTTATACTTTTCTCGTTGGCAAACCAATGGTCGTGATCTAATCTATTATCAACGGCTGAGATTAAAGAAAGCTTGATCCACGTCACTTAGAACATTTCATCACATGTGTAATTTAATTCACTTTAATTTTTCAATTTCCCTAAGTTAGACTTAGCGTCCCCATTAAAAAATTTAATTATTTGAATAACTATTACACCGGATAAAATTTCTCCAAACGCTTTCTGGGTCTTGGAGATCTCGTGTGTTCCAGCCCCTCCACAAAGTTTCAGAGCTAGCGCACACCCGATGCTACCCTAAAATCTCAACATCCAACACATGCCCAAACAACTCACTAAAGAGCTTCCTCAACCAAACAACTTCACAACAGACCATACTTGCTGCAATGTATTCGACCTCGGCGGCGCTCAAAGCAACCGACTTCTGCTTCCTACTCATCCAACATATCGAAGCAGAACCTAGAGAGAAGCAAAATCCAAATGTGCTTTTACGATCCACCACACTGTCAGCCCAGTCAGCATCAGTATATCGATGGAGCCTCAAATTCCCGACAGTGTATCTCAATCCATAGTTGATTGTGCCCTGGAGATATCTCAAAAGATTCTTGGCAGCAATCCAGTGTATGTGATGAGGCACCACCACAAATTGACTCAACTTATTCACTGCAAAGCATATGTTCGGACGGGAGTTCATCGAGAACATCAGGGCCCCCACAAGTTGACGATACTCGAAAGGATTTCCAAAATCGGGCCCAGCAACACTTCCGCATAGCTTCTTAAAGTTGAGTTCCATCGAAGTAATCACGGACTTGCAGTCCACCATCTCAGATCTTTCAAGCAGCTTCACTATGTATTTTCCTTGAGAAAGGAAAATCTCACCTGCCTTTTGCCAGACCTCCAATCCTAGGAAGTAGTGCATCAACCCTAGGTATTTCATCTCAAATTCATAAGCCAACTCCCTCTTACATTAATGAATGAGAGGGTTTGCACCTGTCAGAAAAAGATCGTCCACATAGAGCACCAAAATGAGAGGCTTGTCATTATCAACCTTGAAGTAAAGGTTCAGATCAGCTTCACTTCGTGTAAATCCCAGCTTCATCAAGTAGCTATTGATCCTATCATACGATGCCCTAGGGGCTTGCTTCAACCCATAGAGGGTTTTCTTCAACCTGCATACATGTGTATCTCGATCTTGAACTTTGAACCCCATAGGTTGCTCCACATAGACCTCTTCCTTAAGTGAGCCATGCAAGAAGGCAGTCTTGACATCCATTTGATGTAGATTCCATCCTTGTGAGGCAGCAAGGGCAATAATCGAACAGATGGTGGTATATCGGGCAACCGGTGCAAATATCTCATCATAGTTTATACCTTCCTTCTGCGAGAAGCCTCGGGCAACGAACCTGGCCTTGAACTTTTCAGCACTCCCATCAGCTCTATGTTTGATTTTGTAAAGCCATTTCGAGGTGACAACAGACTTGTCCTTTGGTCTAGGGACCACATCCCAGACATCATTCTTCATGATTGATTCATACTCTTCGTTCATAGCATCCTTCCAAACATGGTGCTTCACGGCTTCTTCAAACGTTCCAGGCTCAGTTTGAACAATGGTGCTCATGGCTACTAAGTACCCTTGGTATTTGTTCGGCCTCTTACTTTCACGAAATGTCCCCCTTGGTGCAATATGTCTCTCGGCATCTTCGAGAGTATCTCTAAGCCATGAGGGTCTTCTTTTAGAAGAAGAGGGCTCACCAAGAGGTGGATCAATGGGATCCATCGGACCTTCAACATCGAGCATCGGTTAATCCTTCGGCTCTTCCTGCATTCATGTATCTTCATCTTTGTCTTCCTTTGAGATAGGAAGATCTCTAACCTTCCCAAGGGCAGCATCTTCATCAAAGGTGACCTCGTGACTTATCTCCACTTTCCTTTTACCAGGCACATAGATTCTATATGCCTTTGAAGTTTCACTGTAGCCCACAAATGTTCCCTTCTTTCCAGAAGCATCCAACTTGCTTCTCTTTTCTTTCAACACATGAAAATATACGGGGCTTCCAAAAATTCTAAAATGAGAAACATCAAGTTCCTTACCGGTGAAGATTTCTTCGGGAGTTTTGGAGTCCAAAGCTTGATGTGGGCATCTATTTTGAACATACATGACAGTGTTGGCAACTTCTTCCCATAAGAACTTCGGTAGGCCTTGGTCATGAAGCATGGCACGAGTAGCTTCAATGATGGTTCTATTCTTCCTTTCGGCAACTCCATTTTGTTCGAGAGTATAAGTAGTAGTGGTCTCCCTCTTAATGCCAGCTTCCCTACAATAGTCATTGAACTCATTTGACTCATTTTTGGTTCCATTATTGGTCCTCAATACTTTGATCTTCTTCCCTGTTTGATTTTCAACCAAGGCTTTGAAAGAGCGGAACCACTTGAACACTTCGTCCTTTTTCTTCAAGAAGTATATCCAAGTTTTGTGAGAGATGTCATCCACAAAAATAGCATAATACAAATATCCTCCAAGGATGTTACAGGCAACATACCAGATAAATCAGAATGAATTAATTGAAGTATGTAGGTAGACTTGCTATCACTTGAGGGGAATGGTCCCCTAGTATGTTTCCCTTCAGCACAACCCTGACAAACACCTTCATGATCAACTTTGAAATCAGGCATACCTGTGACCATCTTCCTAGCTTCGGGAAGAGCTTTATAATGAAGGTGAGAAAACCTCCGGTGCCATAATTCGGATTGAAGAATAGTGTTGCATGTCTTGTCTCCCAACAGACTTCCTCCAACTTGATAAAGAGTATCAACCCTGAAACCAAGAGTGAATGCTTCTTTGAAATTCCTCTTCCAAACACATACCTTTCCATCAATGAATTCCACCTTGAATCCTTTGTCTTACACTGCCAAAATAGACACTAAATTCTTCTTCAAGTCAGGTACATATAACACATCTTGTAGATGAAGGATTTGACCTTGATTTAAGTGAAGAGTGTTTGTCCCTTTCCCGTTCACGGAATAGGTGGTATTCTCTCCAAGTATAATCTCCAAATTTGTTTCCTTTTCAATTAAATGTGAGAGGGCCTCTTTGTATCCAGTGAAGTGCATTAGGCACCACTATCAATCAACCAATTATCCAAGGTGTCGGGAGGAGAGGCAGCAGAGAGGACAGATATAAGAAGAAATTATTTTTGCTTGTTATCTACAACATTAGACTCATCATACCTACAGTTTCTCGATCTCTTGGAAGGTTGACCATTTCCATTTCGTGTAGCGGGAGCCTTTCTCTTTCCTTTGTTGTTGAACCTGTTGTTCCTTTAATTTCCATTTCCCTTGAAATTGTTTTTGTTGTAATCATCATCTCGTGGTGTATCCCTTTTATTGGGACACTGTCTAGCATAGTGAACAAACCTGTTACAATTGAAACATCTACCCTTTCTTCCTTCTTTGAATCTCAATCTTCCTTGACCTTGATTTCTTGGACCAGCATTGTTCTTTCTTTTAGCATGAGCGGAGAATGCAGTAGGATCATTTTCCTATTTGAAGGCATGTATCTCTCCATCATCCTTGTCTCCTCTTGAGTGCATCTAGTCAATAATTCATCAAAATCTGGAATCTTGTCATTGTTGAGGATAGTGGTATTGAATATATACCATGCTCGAGGAAGACATGAAAGGGCAATAAGAGTGAGCTCCCGGTCGGCAATAAACTCTCAAATAGATAGAAGATCATTTTTTATTTCGGTAATCCTCATGAAATAGGATTGGATGGATTCTCCTCTATCCATCTTGAAGTCCTTCAGCTTATTCTTGAGAAAGAGGATTTGATTTGCTTTGCTAGCCCTAAACATGCTAACCAAATGCTTGTGAATAGAATCCCTGATGATCTTCTTAGCTTTGTTTTCACCTTTCTTGTACTTTGTCTTAGTGGCAGTCGGTGCATTTAAAGGAGGCTCAGCAATTTCCCTGCACATAGTCCATAACGTCATGCTCCTCCAAAGTCAAGTCCAAGAACATCTTCCATGCATGATAATCAGACTTATCATTGAGCTTGTCATCAGATTTGAAGTAAGATGTGGAAGCCATAAACCCTAGTCCTTGTCCAACAAATCTCAGTGATTGCTCTTCTCACTCCTGCTTGGGCTTTGTCTTCACCTGGGCTCTAATACCATGTTAATTTTAGATAACAATGGTATGTCCTATGCTTTAGAGCAATTTACTTCAAACTTTTCTTATTAGCCCAATATCAATTTCTAGATTAGCAATCAAATTAACAGTGGTAGTAAATGTTGATAGAACATAAACAATAAGCAAAAGACAAGCCAAGACATGAGGACACAATCTTTGGCAGATGCCAGGGAAAAACCCAATGGGGGGAAAACCTTTTGATCAAATCTTCTTATTATTCTTCAAAAGTTCAACAGAGAGAGAGAGAGAGAGAGTACAATATACAAAATACACTTGCCCAATAGTCCAGTCAAACAGCGGTCAACAAGATGCCCTAACCAAAAAGTCAATGCTGGTCAAACTAGCAAGAAAACTCCTCCAAATCAACTCAGTCAAACCCAGTCAATGCGGCCTCCAAAGACAGCGCAAAACAAATCCAAAAATCTCAGTCAAATTCGGTCAATAGAAAGTCAACGTTGTAGTCAAAGTTGTTGCGATCAACGTGCTCAGAATTTCTCGATTTTTGTGTCAGAGGATGCGGCCTAGGGAGATCGAAGTTTCTGCCTAAAAACACAGCAATTGGAGTGAGGTTGACACTTGGTCAATGCTGGTCAATGCTCTACAATTCTGCCCTAAAATAGATCCGAAAATTTCAGATTTACCCAATCACTTTGCCACACGTGTGAAGAAGAGAGAGATGCTCCAAGTGTTGTATGAATCAATGATGAGAGGAGAGAGAGATATGTGATGAGATGATGATGTCCAAAATGAGGAAGAGGTCTCTCATATTTATATCCTTTGTTGAGAGTGGAGACATATCCATTGGGGCTATAAATTCAAAATCACGTGTGAGAGAATAAATTCAAAATCTCACTTCTGCTCATCCAAACAAGATGATTTTTAGATCAATCTTGCACCTCTCGGAAAGAGGAATCCAACAAAAATATCATTTCCATCATATGAGTTGTCCAAGGTGGAGTTTGGCCCTGGTTTCCAATTTTAACAAAATTTAACACGTTCCATGGAAGTGCCAAATGTAGATGCTTTTAGAGGAAGGTCATACTTCCTACAAATGTTGCTTTGTTGGAAAAACATTACAAGATGTCAAAGGCAAAGCGATTCATCCTTGACTCAGTGAAGGATCATGTTTGGTGTTGAATGGTATGTAGATATTGGAACATCCAAACATGTGACCTTCAATGAGAAGGCTTTCAATAGACTTCAAGAGCAAGAGGCAAGCCTATAGGTGGGACTTGGTGATGATGCCATGTATCTAGTAGCAGGAGTGGGATTCATCTCACATTCTGGATGCCCTCAAATGATGTTCTTGAGCTTGGTGATGTTTTATATGTTCCTCATTTGACTAAGAATACTTTCAGTTTTAGTTATGATAGATCTAGGAAGTGTTTTGGAATTTGATGATTAGCAAGTCATCATCCATAGGAGATCATTGTATCCAAGTTCAGTTTTGGTTGGAGGTTTTTGAGAGGGTGGTTTGTACAAGTTTGAAAATTTAGTGAGTACCCTAGTGCATGACAATGAGAACTTGTGCAAGCTTTGGCACAAGAGGATGGGTCACTTGCACAATGGAGTGTTGCCAATCTTGAAGGACACAGTGCAAGGATTGTCGAAACTTCAAGATCAAGATTTACCAAAGTAAGCAAGGGTTGTGCACTCAAGAAGCATGCCACGACTGCTTTTCCAAACAATGAACATCGGTTAATTGAGATTCTTGACCTAATACATTGAAACGTACATGGACTCATGACTTCAGCTTCATTATTAGGTAGCATTTATAACATTTCATTTATTGGCAATTCATTTTTGGAAGACCTAGATCTACCTCATGAAGACCAAGGATAGATATATGTTAGATCTTAACAAGAGGGTGTTGTCAAAAAGGGTTTTAAGGTTTCTGCAGAAAAGAAAAAAAAAATTCAATTACCAATGTAGTGGAGCTTCCTCGCCCAATTGAGTGGATTTTGGACAAAGCAAAAGAACTTGAAGCAGGGGAATTGATAGGGTATTTCTATGGCCCAAATCTGTTGATTAATAAATTGGTAGACTCAATCGACACTTTTTAGCCATCCGTAGCGAGAGGTAAGATACAAATCTCCCCTTCGCAGAGAGGCTTCTACTAATTACATTTTGATATTTTGGTCAATAAGGAGATGATTTAAATGGCGATACATGGAACTTTGAATTTTCTAGATTGGTTGTAAAACACTAGAACAATATTGTTGATTGAAAACATACTTCAAAGGATTTACTACTTACGTGGGTTTGGCTACCAAGGTTACCATTGCACTTGTCTAATCAAAGGATTTTGTGTTTGGTGGGAGATTGTTTGGGATCATTTTGAAGTAGAAATGCAAGAATCGTCAGTTGCTAATGTGTAATGTCCTATTCAAATTGAGGGTTAATGAGGGACGAAATAGCCTATCCGACCCCGTAGGCTATATTCTTGATAAAGGGGTAAAAACCTGATTTTTCCAGATTTGGGGTAAAAATTGGGTCAACTGAGGCAGAAGAACCCAAAACCATGGCTGCGTTGGAGCGGGAGCGGGGAGTGACATTTTCAAAAGCTCCCGGGACGGGAGCGAATTATATATATATATTGATACATATATGTTAACAAAATCATGTAGAATAATGAATTAGTGATAAAAAGTTAAAACATAAAGATATGGATTAATCCATATAACATCATTCATCTAGTAGTTATAATCTTCATCAACCACAGGTCCACAAATTGCAATTTCTCATTTATATAGCATGTAAGCATGCACATAACCAAAATAGTATTGAGTGCAATCCATCTCTAAACCGAAAATACATCAACAAATAGGCTCTAGATGGCCTCTAGCATCCAAAAAAACCATGCTACAACAAATACCTACATATCATCAAAATCATTGCCTATCTTGGGATTTGTGTCATTAATATCACCCTCTAAGCATTAACCTAAGATAGAAAAAGCGTAACATGTCAAGTCAAGATTTTGTTGGAGTGATGGGTACATTTTTAGTAGGGTTATGATAGAGGTTTAGTTTTTGTAGCATTGGACAGGTGTTTTAGTCTCAATTTGTGTCTAAAACACTAAGGAACACGACATCTCCAAAACAAAGAAAAGGTTTCGGGATAAAAACCCTAGAGACCACTCAATTAAATTAATTGATCGATAATTAAAAAATTCTTGTCTAACTTCGGGAAGTCGATTCATTAAAGGAAATTAATTGAGGATGATAGAGAATGCTTTAGATACTCACATGGATCGAGTCTAAGATGATCTTAGTCGTTGATGGGGATCTAATCATGGTCGTTGAAGCTCCAACAAGAGATTATAAGAGTAGATCGATGGGATGAGGAGAGACATAGTTATGGAGATCGAGTTTCCTTGGCAAGTCGAGCTATCCAGTTGTAGCTTCAGCAAGGAAGAAAGTTCGAGCCGAAAGGAGAGTAGGAGAGAGAGGGAGTAGCAGAGAGGAATACCAGAAGAATTTACGAGTGTTTTTCCAGTGCCGGAGAGGCAAAAAAAAGGAGGTCGAGTTTTTCTGCAGAGAAGTCGCCCAGGTAGTGCGAGTGAGCCAGAAACCCCAATGCGAGTACCAGGAGAAGTTAGTTTCAGTTGTCGGAGGCCATATTTGAGCAGGGAAGGCGGAGCAAATATTTTTCAGAGGCAGGGGAAGGCTAGACGGCCCAATTGGAGGCAGTTTCAAAGGTCGTCCAAACTTTTGCAGGCCAGCAAAGCAAGCAGCCAAGAGGCAATGCGAGTAAGCTAGAGAGAGGTTGAATTACTTTGCAGAAGGGAGAATTTTTCTCCAAATTATTTGGCCAGATTATTTGTCAAAGGATTACCAATGAGGCATCCTGATTATTGTAATCAAATTTTACTACAGCATAATAATAATGTAAAGCCTCATTTGTTGCATTGGTTTTCCCTTTGGGATTTTTTCGAGGACATTAGTCCAAAATAACTGTGTTAATTGTGTGCATCTATTTTCTCCATTCCATATTCATTCCCGCAGTGTATTTTATTTTATTGTGAAGATTGTAGTAGTGAGCTATTCATTATTTGTCGTTAATTTAATTAACCGAAGACAAATAAACTGCATCAGTTACAAGAGTAGTTTCTAGTTATTGCAATCAAGGAATTTTCACATGGTATCAGAGCGTGTTTGATCATATATGAAGCTCATAGGCAGGAAGGAGTGATATCATGTAGTTTTAGTAGCAGATCTAAAGCACTTTCTCTAGATCTGCGCAGTCCATCCAGGCAGTACGTATAACAGAGAGGAAAAGTTCGATTTTCAAATCCAGATTGGTGGAAAAGTGTGAATTGCCTCAGATCGGTAGCAGCAAGGTTCTGGTGAGCAGATCAGCAATTTTGAAGAGCATATTTGTCAAATATGGGTGCAGAAGATTTGCGGCAGGGTTACAATTGCAGATCTGCATATGGCAAGGAAGAGAAAAGCACACAGGAGGGAGAATTTCAAAAATTTCTCAAAGAATTTCCAGTTTTCCAATCTAGGAAAGGAAATCATATTTTCCAACATCAAAAGGTTGTATAGACTATCCAGCTCAACCAATGCGAGGTTTAGGATCAGCAGTGCCAGTTTCCTAGTGAGATTGCAGGCAGTACAAACTCCAAGAATGGTTCTGAAGGCTAGTGTAGGATCTCTATAGCGAGTGTAGGAACAGATCTACTAGTGCGGGATCAAATTTGTGCATTCCAGGAGGGGTGCTAGTAGCAGAAGAGGCCAAATTCAGTTGCCAGAAAGAGAAAGGGAGTTCCAGTTTATTGGTCTCCAAATTACTTGAATTTCAAGACAGACTTAACGAAGCCTCTAACTTTGGCGTATGGAAGGCTAAAATGTCGTTCTTGTTAGATGAGTATGGTATGAAGGAGTATGCAGAAAACAATGTTGCCATACCTACAGATGCTCAACAACAAGGAACGTATAAGAAAGAAATGGCCAAGGCTAAGAGGATGATCCTAGACGGGGTTCGAGATCATATCGTTCTGCATGTTGCTACATTAAACACAACAAAGGAAATGTAGGATGTTGTAATCAAGCTATATGAGAATCCATCAAAGAATCAAAAGATGATTCTCAAGGAGAAGTTGAGGACCGCTAGAATGCAAAAGGGAGAAGGCATTATACCCTACCTCACCAGGATTCAGAATGTCAGAGATGAACTTGCAGCCATTGGAGAAAAACCATCAGACAGCAAGCTAGTCAAAACAACTCTCAATGGTTTCACCCAAGAGTGGCATACTTTCGTCGAAGTTATTTATGGGCGAGATATGCTACCTGGATGGGATTGTCTGTGGAGTGATTTCACTCAGGAAGAGATGAGACTTAGCCTTGCGAATGGTTCTACCAACAACAACAGCAAGGGACCGAAGGAGGAGGAGGATGAGGAAAATGTGGCCCTTACAAGGGAAAAGTGAAGAAAGGTCCCAGTCAGGGACAAGGCTTAGTAGGAAGCAAGAGGAAGAAGAAAGATTTGTCGAAGATCAAGTGCTTTGGGCGTGGTGAGTATGGCCACTATGTCACCCATTGTCCTCAAAGGAATAAGGACAAGAAGAAGAAGCATGAGTAGGCAGTAGCTTCGGTAGAGATTGATGAGCTAACCGCCAGATTGGAGGAGTCTGCACTGATAGCAACCATATCTCCAAGTGGAGGAGGAGCTTGATACATGAGGGTGTCAAGCTGGGTAGGATCCAAATGTTGCAAGGAGATCAGGTTGATCAATTATGATTGTTGCAGCAGGATCATTACCATTGCTATAAGGGCCCACAAATTCAGTAACACGATTCAGTGTGAGCAGAACTAGTTGCATTCATATGCTCAATAGACAGTTGCAGAGCTAGTTGCAGTAACATAGTGTCAACAGGATGCAGTTAGATAGACAGTAGCAAAGCTAGTTGCAGTTAGTTGATTGATAGACAACTGCAGAACTAGTTGTAGTGACATAGGCAGTGCGAATTCCAGTTGCAGTTCCAACCAGCAGATTCCCAGCGCAAAGCTACGCAGTCTAGTTTTCAGTACAGGAGGACAGTGCGAGTTGTCAGGAGGGAGCTGAGAGATTTCTCATAGGGAGATCGAGACTTAGAGGGAGAGCAGTAGCAGCAGAAGTATGAGTAGATCAGAGTTTGCGCAGTAGCTTGATGGGAAACATTCTCTTCACAGTGATTTCCAGTGATAGGATTGGTCAGTTTGGAGTGTGAAAATTTCTGAATATACTTAAACAGAAACCATAATGTTAAATTCTTGATTTACTTCTCCTACTTACACAAATTATTAATTTGAAATCTTCAGCATTAACATTAAAAGCCTACACATACAGGTATAAACTGAATAACATGCTCAATGACAAAGTGACACACAAGGATTTTCTGGACAATTGTCCCCGGGAAAACCTAATGCGGGAAAATCGGTCTTCTGGCTGCTGGAGGGTTTTTATTATTAAGCAAAATTTAAGTACAACAGATCTGGGCACCAAACTGATTAACCCGACAGAGAAATAAAATATGCAGCTATACCTTTGTTCTGGAGACAGAAAAACTGATTGATTCACACCCTCAAACGGGATTTACAGAACTCAACCTTTTCTGGTCTGCAGAAACCCTAGCGCTGCTCTGAGGCCCTCTACGTCAGCCCTAGTGGCTTGCGTTAGCCCCTGCACTGCTCAGGAAGGGCCTGCGTCACCCCAGACTAGGTTATGTTGTCCTGGCTGGGCCTGCATCAGCCCTGCTGGCCTCCTGCTGCCCCTAAGGTGCCCTTTCTAGGCCTGCGTCAAGCCTGTGTAGCTCCTGATGCATCTGCACTGCCCCTGCTGGGCTCTTGGCTGAGTTGCGTAGCTACTGCCTCTGCGCTGCCTCGGTCTGCTGCTTCTCTACCCTCGTTGTACTCTTGCCTGGGATCAAACCATCCCCCTCGCCAATACTGCCCCTCGCTGCAACTGAAACACTTCTGAAATTCTTAGCAAACCACGCCCTAGAATTCCAACTTAGTTTCAGTGCTCTACCACTGTGTGTTCTCCAACTGACCCCAAGCCCCCTTCTTATACTTTTCTCGTTGAAACATCAACAGCTGTGATCTAATCTTGAATCAACGGCTAAGATTAGAAGATGCTTGATCCGTGTGACTTAAGTCATTTTCATCACATGTTTAATTTAATTAACTTTAATCTTTTAATTTTCCTAAGTTAGACTTAGGGTCCTTAATTAAAAAGATTAATTAATTAAATATCTCTTAAATAGGATGGAATTTCTTAAATCGCTTTCTGGGTCTTGGAGATCTCATGTATTCTAGTTCCTCCACAAAGTTTGGGAGCTAGAGCACATCTAATGCTACCCCAAAATCTCAACACTCCCTCTTAGCGAGGAATGTGCTCTAGCAACAATACTTCACCCTGAAGTTCTGCACTGATCTTTGATGTGGGTCTCTGCGTTGAAGGTTGGCCTGCTACCCTTCATCACTACGCTGTTGTTGCTCTCCTATATTGCTACCCATGACGCTGCCACCGCCACTGCCACATCTGTACTGCAACTCCCTCTCAATCTGTTGCATCATGCTGCCAACTGCTGCACTACAACTCAGCTGTTGAGAGTAAGCAACTAAAGTACTCCTGCCCAATCTTTGACAGACAAGTCAGTTGAACTGCATCTCATCATTGAAGCTCCATAGGGTGCTGCTTTGTGTTGTCATCTTGAGGTTGTTGCGTTGCTGCAGCTCTGCACTACGTAAGTAGACCTCCTCTGCGTTGCCTCTGCACTGAAGTCCCCTACGCTGTTGTTGCGCTGCGCTGTCCTCCTGAAGCCTCTGCGCTGCTACAGCTCTGCACTGCATAAACAAGCCTGCTCTGCGCTGCTGAAGTCACATCAGCCCCTTTGCACTGCTGCTGCTGCATCTGCACTGCACTATTCCCTCTCAGCATCCAGCTCTGCCTTTGCTCCATCCATGATCTTTTGCACCCACTGCTCCACTTGTCCCGCTACCGTCTTAAGGCACCCGTAGCTCGTATGTGATCCAAAAGTTGGGCTACTCAAGGATCCTGCCCTCACTTTGTAGTTGCTCTACAAATCAAGATCGCCCCACTTTCGCGGTTCATGAGCGCTCATGACTACGTCATCTTCGAAGCCATTGTCTGCTACAACAGCCTTGGAGCTAGAAGCTTCCTTGTCCTTTTTCTTCTGAGGACAATTGCTGGCGAAATGTCCTAGTTTGCCACACTGGAAACACTTGATCTTCAACAAATCGCGCTTCTTTCTCCCTTGCTGCCTCTTTGATGCCAAGGTTGCATCTTCCTCTTCTTCCTTCTTCACTTTGCTCGAACTAGTGTTGTATTGTCTTTTGGTCATCCGGCGGATTTCCTCTTATCGAAGGATAGCCCTCTTATCGGAGGATAGCCCACATGTTGTCCCAGTTGGGAAGGTCCGCTCTGCCCAAGAGACTTTGGACAAAAGTTTCCCAGTCCTTTGTGACTGCATTAAGAGCAGTCCTCACCATGAAATTGTCATCTACCTTGGCTCCCATGTCAGTCAGTTGATCCCAGATCGATTGTAGTCTGGATAGAAAAGGGTCGATCTCCTCTCCCTTGGCCATCATGAATAACCTCAACTGGTTCTCCAGAAGCATCTTTCTCTGGATGAACCTTCCTTCATACAATATCGTTAGAGCTACCCACATCTCATGAGTCGTTGCCTTCTCTGCTATGTGTGGAACCCCATGATCTTTGACCTCGTCCATAATGAAGCGCTTGGCATGTGTCGTTGCTTCCTCGTGCTTCTCCAAGAGCTCTGCATCGGTCGGTGTAGCCAAGACTTTCTCTGCATGCTCCCTCAAGCCGTATGCCTCCATGACTACCAGGATTCTGGCCTTCGAAATTGCAAAGTTGGACAGGTCTTCCAACTTATCCTGATCACGTAGTCCATGTGGTGCCATTTGCTCAAAAGTTTGTCGGAACGAATCCTCCTCTGTATGCTAGAGACTCGAATCTAGGGTCCTTGGCAAGACACGCACCCTCTGCTCCCTCTCTTGGAAGTCTGCCAATCAAAACGAATCAGCTCTCTTCAATCCTCTGATCGATCTACAGATCTCGTTGGCAGGAAATCTTCTGAGAAGTTGTTCTCCTCCCGCTCTTCGTCAACTTAGCTTAGGCTAAATTCTGCACCGACAAAATTTTCACACCACCAGCAATTGTTGAAGGTTTGCAGCTCAGCTTCCGGTTCTCGGCACTCTGCACAGCAATCAGCTTCTGGACTGCGTCACCCTGGTTGGCCTTTGCGTGAGCAGACTGGCCCAGCGCAGCCTCTGCGCAGCGCAGGCTGCTCCTGCATCCCTCTGGGTGGCTCTACACTGCCTCTGCGTGGCTCTGTTGTTGCTTTGCACTACCTCTGCGCTGCCCTCTCTAGTTTATCTGTTGTTGCTGCTGCTTTCTGCAGCACAGATTCTTTAGACTTCTTGCTGGAGACTCAACTAGATCTGCAATCCCTCTGATACCATGTGAAAAAATTTTAATATACTTAAACAGAAACCCTGCTGTTAAATTCTTGATTTACTTCTCCTACTTACACATATTATTAATCTGAAATCTTCAGCATTAACATCAAAGTAAACACATTAACAACCTACACATACAGATCTAAACTGAATAACATGCTCAATGACAAAGTGACACACAAGGATTTTCCGGACAACTGTCTCCGGAAAAACCCAATGCAGGAAAACCGGTCTTCTGGCTGTTGGAGGGTTTTTATTATTAAGTAGAATCTAAGCATAACAAATCTGGGCACCAAAATGGTTAACCCGACAGAGAAATAAAATATGCAGCTATACCTCTGTTCTGGAGACAGAAAAACTGATTGATTCACACCCTCAAACGGGATTTACAGAACTCGGCCTTTTTCAATCTGCAGAAACCCCAGCGCTGCTCTGAAGCCCTCTGCGTCAACCCCTGTGCTGCTCAAGAAGGGCCTGCGTCACCCCAGACTGGGTTGTGTTATCCTGGTTGGGCCTGCGTCAGCCCTGCTGGCCTCCTGCTGCCCCTGCGTCAAGCCTGTGTAGCTCCTGATGCCTCTGCGTTGCCTCTGTTGGGCTCTTGGCTTAGCTGCGTAGCTACTGCCTCTGCGTTGCCTCTGTTGGGCTCTTGGCTTAGCTGCGTAGCTACTGCCTCTGCGTTGCCTCGGTCTGCTACTTCTTTGCCCTCGTTGTACTCTTGGCTTGGGATCAAACCATCCCCCTCGCCAATACTGCCCCTCGTTGTAGCTGAAACACTTCTGAAATTCTTAGCAAACCACGCCCTAGAATTCCAGCTTAGTTTCAGTGCTTTGCCACTGTGTGTTCTCCAACTGACCCCAAGCCCTCTTCTTATACTTTTCTCGTTGAAACATCAATGGCCATGATCTAATCTTGAATCAACGACTAAGATTAGAAGATGCTTGATCTGTGTGACTTAAGTCATTTTCATCACATGTTTAATTGAATTAACTTTAATCTCTTAATTTTCCTAAGTCAGACTTATGGTCCTTAATTAAAAAGATTAATTAATTAAATATCTCTTAAACAGGATGAAATTTCTTAACTCGCTTTCTGGGTCTTGGAGATCTCATGTACTCTAGTCCCTCCACAAAGTTTGGGAGCTAGAGCACATCCGATGCTACCCCAACACCTCAAACAGGGAGAAGTGGAGGAAGGGCCAATCAGACATCAACAGCACAAAACTGTCCAAGTGCAGAGGGTATAGTAGTGGAGAGAAATAACAACTTCCTCGCTAAGAGAGACTGTTAGTTTTTGCAGCATCAGGAAGGTGTTCTAGTCTCTATTGGTGTCAAAGAGACTAAGGAACATGAGATCTCCAAAACCCAGTAAAGGTTTTGGGAGAAAACACCTAGAGACCTTTCAGCAAGGAAGAAAGTTCGAGTCAAAAGGAGAGCAGGAGAGAGAGGGAGTAGAGGGAAATTTTGAAGGAATTTCCCAATGTTTTTCCATTGTCGAAGAGGCAGAAAAAAGGAGGCCGAGTTTTTCGACAAAGAAGTCTTCTAGGCAGTGCGAGTGAGACAGAAACCCCAGTCAGCCAAGAGGCAGTGCGAGCAGGCCAGAGAGAGGCTGAGTTACTTTGCAGAAGGGATAATTTTTCTCCAAATTATTTGGCCAGATTATTTGCCAAAGGATTGCCAATTAGGCATCCAGATTATTGTAATCAGATTTTATTGTTACATAATAATAATATAAACCCTCATCCGCTACATCAGTTTCCCTTTGGGATTTTTCAAGGGACATTACTCCAAAATAAGTCTGTTAATTTTGTGCATCAATTTTCTAAGATCTAGATTTATTTCTGCATCGTATTTTATTTTATTGTGAAGATTGCAGTAGTGAGCTATTTGTTATTTGCCATTAATTTAATTAGCTGAAGACAAATAAACTACATCAGTTAGGAAAATAGTTTCCAATTATTGCAATCAAGGAATTTTCACAAGAGGAGTTCGACAACCAATGTCACTAACATCAAGGTACATAGAGGGCTTGGTGCTCTTGATTAAATACAAGTTCCACATGACAAAATCAAATGGAAACATTGCAATCCCCCCAATCCTGAGATCCTGAAAAACTGATAACTCTGTTGGATTTTGAGTGAGATCTAAAATTCTACTTTCTCGATATGAAATCCAATGAGGTCGGAACCACTCTCAAACATCCTGACTCGTTTCATGGTAATGTTAAAAATTTAAGTAAAACGATGAAAATGAAAGATAAACTAGAATGTCACTTTTTATTAGGCTGCCCCACTCAAAAACTCTTGCTTCTTTGAAAAAAAATTGTGTTTGGAACGTCTTTGCAAAAATATTTTGCGAAGAAAGCCAGGGAACGAAAAAAATTTGAGGGAGCACACTCTCGAAATTTGCTCCCATAGGCTCAAAGCACGCTTCAGGAACGGATTTGAGGGGGGAGGGGGGGGGCACTCCCCTACAGCACTTCCCAAAACTAGGGATTGCACCCACAACCCCTCACATCTTGAAGCCCACAGAAAAATCTACAAATAGAGAAGAGTTGATATCAAATCATCATCATCATTGTGGATCAAATCATTTGATTTCTTGAGCTAGAGCTCTGAGGGTTTAAGACCCCTTCTCTCCTATCAATTTCGGTGGTGAAAGATTCCACCCTAGTTGATAAACTTATTTTCTCTTTATTTTTCTATTTTCTACTTGTTTTGGCATATGATTGTTGAAGGAATTTTCTAGTCTAAGGAGGTTCATCAAGACAGGGAAATTCTTTTTAAGACAAGCCCATCTGTGGCAAGACAATCCAAGTACACTTCTAGGCCATGTGAGTTGATCTAGAGCTCAAACAAAATTCTAGGATAGACTCATACGGAGACATACGAATTTGCTCTATGATTATTCCTGAAGCAAACTGAGTATACTGGGATCAAGCAAGGAACAAGTTCAGGGTCCATGTGACAGACCAAAATTGTTGAAGAGTTGTTGCAATAATCCAAGACTCCTGTAGTGACTCGGCTGGTTATTCAAGCCCACTGAGTTGACGTGAATCCCTCTATGATTGTTTTCGTGGAGTCTTGTAGTAGATCGGACCACTTGTTGTGATAAACAATAGGTTTCTAGACCCAATGCTACAGAGCCAAAGTGTGGATCCTGTAGCAGAGTAAGGAAGGGTTTCTGAGGAAGTGTGTGGTATTGTTGAGGAGGACTGAGATAGATAACGAGTTTGAACTTGTGGCAAACTCGGCATTTGAGTAGACATAATTTATACAGAGTTTATTAGTCTACAGATAAACTTGGATATCTATTGAGCTTAGTAGGTTTGTTTGGATTTGTATCTATTGCATTTGGATTAATTGGGTGGACGGAACTATGGATTATTTTGTGGGTTTATTATAATATTGAAAGCCAACACTATCTATTGAAGTTTATCCATTGTATTGAATTGACTATTGTACAAGAAAAAGAAAAAAAATCATTGAAACGCAAGGAAAACTAGGGAAAAAATCTACTTGTAGTTGTTCCATTACATAATGACGATGGGTTGCTTAAGGAAATAGTATTCAAATTGGAAAAGAATCAATGGCTTCAACAAGTAGACTATCAAAACTTGTCATTTCATTGTCAATTCTACTTCTCACATGGTCATTTGTTTAGAACTTGTCCCAAAAAAGAATTAGCATTGAGGAAGAGTTCCAAGCATGCAAGAGATGAAGAAGGGAGAGAGGTAGGTGATCAGGTTGTCCTTCTATCATGTCCTTCTTCCAAAGATGTGGGGAATTCCGAGGTTCCTCATTCAACCTCTAAGAACACTAAGAATAAAGTCACTTTGGAGGGGAAAGTTGCTAATAAATAGAAATAGGAGATGAATCCAGAGGCGAGACAAGAGTAAAGTCAGATAAGGCAATAGTTCTTGCCTTGATTAGAGAGGTAGTCCAATAGTTCTTGCCTTGATTAGAGAGGTAGTTCAATCCCCTTTGGGAAATGTAGCAACACTGGTTGGTTAGAATTGGAGGTGGTTCAATTGGTTGGTGAAGGAGGCGTAGTGAGCATTTGTTTGTTTGATTCATATGAAGTGAAAGGAAAATTAGGATTGTCCATTGTTCGATCCTCAGGGTTTTCTTCAACCAATGCAACGAAGATGAAGTTGGAGAAGCCAATATCCTTGGTTCCCTCATAAATGGAAGGTAGGTTGGTTGCAGCAAGCTTGGATGCTTCAAAGTTTTAACCAACACTAGTGTCGTTGTTAGCGAGAATCTATCTAGGCATATTTCCACTAAAATTGGGGTGGTCAATCAATCCATCCTCTTGCAAGATCAAGACAAGGATTGATTAGAGCTTTGTATCCTTTGAGTCCGATCTCAGATCTAATTCCAAGGCAAGTCCTTCATCCCCTCTTTCATGGGGGTTAGAGTGGATGACATGGTGGTTCTCATCTGGCTAGGTGTGGAAGCGCCATTAACTACTATAGAGCTCATACATATATATATAGAGAGAGCTCATACAGAGAACAAAATATTAAATATTGAAACCGAATTTATATAATCTCCTATCAGGACTGACTTTAGATGGGTTTGTGCTGTTGGAGAACAATAAAAATGCCCTCGAATCAGTGGAACATAGAGTGCTGTGATGATTCATTGAATTTTATTTGATAAGCCGTAAAAACGATGAACATACCGCATTTAGGAACCTGGAAAGTTATCAGGTGACCGTCCAAATCGATAGACAGCAACCAAAGAGAAGTGTGAATCGATAAATACAGGAAGCCGAGCTCAGTCAATTCATAGAATTCATCTGAGATATGAGAACCGACCCACACCGAAAGGATCATACAGACGTATCTTTCTGAAAATGGCTCTCACATATAGAGCATAAGGAGTTCTATCTGCATTGATCCATCGTGGTTGGAGACTTTGACAAGTACTTCATGCCCAACACAAAATTTTTAGGTACCAATTATTTCAATGTCAATGTCAGTGTTATTCGTCACTGTTGTAATTATTTTAATTTATTATTATTATGGTAAGAAAATGCTGTTGAAAGATGAGATGGTGCAATTAAATGTTAAATTTAAAAATAATAATTAAAGTATGCGTTTAATTAAAAAGTAATAATAATTTGGATGGGGTTGAACCCTATTAGAGGCTGCAGTTGATTTTTGGTTTTTTGTTTTCTATGTATATATGTTTAGAGACTATTGATTGTTGATCCACAGTATGTATTTATTAGGCATTTATTTATTTTTGCTATATTACTGATATTTATTGACAGGTTTATTGTTGATCTATGCACTTAGCATATATTGTATGTAACTTTTATTTCTATTAATAGAGGCTACTACTTTTTCGCATATACGATATGTAACTTTTATTTTTATTAATAAAAGTTATTATTTTTTCAATGAAAAATAATAATAATAATAATAATAATAATTTGTAAAGAAAATTTCGTAATATTATATTAAAAAATAAAAAGATATTATAGAATTTATAAATAAAATATTTTTAGTTAAATTGGTGAAATGCCTCAACTCAACATTTTGATTGTTATTTTTATTTTATTGTATTACTCAATACAATAAGGATCACATAAACTTAAATTGAGATATGTTTTTCTTGTAAAGTGTTTTTTTAATGTATAGATATTTAATTTAAATAAGAAAAGTATATTAGTGCAAAAAAAAATCATATTTGCTACAATTTTTTCACTTTTGATTAGGGATTTGAGCAAAAAAAAATCATTAGTATTTTAATTTATAATAATAATTTAAAATTAGTTATAATTTATTTAATGTTTATGATTTTTTTTGGTAATGTGAGATGTATTATGAAGTATTGTAAATTGATGCTTATTTTCTTTTACTAACTATTTAATTTATATGGTTGCACTAGTTTATAATTATTTTTACTTTTGAATGTAAGAGAGGTGTGTAATTCATTCATCAATATGGGGTTTGACACATGACATTTAAAAATAATTATGTTAATAGGTGTGTCTATTTTGGAATGGAACTTTTAGAATTTTAATATAATTATCAATAATTATTAAATGTATGGTAGAGATTTAAGCTCCATGAAATATTCTATAATATTCATAGTAGCATACACTAATCAAAGTTTGTGATATATCTCCAATGTAGTTATGCTCTTTTTGCACTTTTAATTGAATTGAATAATTAAAAAATGTCATATGAATTGTGTTCTTGTTTTTTAGGCATGTATTAATAAGTCATGATATTGGTCCATGATATTGTAACAAAACACATTATATATTAAGAATCTACATGAATGATTGTCACAATAGGATGTTATCCCCTCCACTTGCTTTCAATCCCAAGGGGGAGACATTTTTGGCCCATTGTGATAAGGATCAAGGAGTAGGTTCGGAGTCTCCCTCTTGTTAACTCAAAAATTCTTAGTATATTTGGCTCAAGGGCTATTGGTAAGTCATGAATTATTAGTATGTTTAAGGGCTATTGGATATACTCTTGGTTTTATAGTGATAATTATTAGGTTTAATCTTGGGTCTCACCCAAATTACTCTAATGAGTTAACAATTCACCATAATTTAAAAAAGAAAAGAAAATTAAGAATATCTATGGTAAAGTGGTAGTAAATCTCCAAGATTAATATTATTGTTTCCTCTATATATTAAACATTGGAAAAACATATTATTAGATGAATCTAGGTTGGTTTTAAATTATTAATATTATTAATTATAATATTTTTATAAATAATAATATTAATAATTTAAAACTAGCTTAAATCAGTTTTAAATTTGGATTTATGAACTGTCTAGAGAGATCAAATCTTTCAAGGTGTAATTTTTTTAAATACAAAATTTTAAAAAAATTATAACTAAAAAAAATGTTATCCCTCTCCACACTTAATAAATTCAAAAATAAAATAAATATAAAATAATTTACAATTATTATTAAAAATATTCTATAAATATTTAATAAAAATTAAATTTCGAGGGCCAAAAATTTTGAAACATTATTCTAAAATATATAAATCAAACCCTAAAATATATTCTAAAATAAATTTTTGAAACCCTACTCTAAAATACACAGGGATATTAACGTAATTACGCCATTTGAAGTTACTTAGTGGAATATAATATTATCAGATCTAATTCAATCGAGCCAATATAATTAAAAAGGACAAGAAGATTTGAATTATGTGATGCTTACGTACAAGTATCGCTATTGGATCATGGTCATTCCTTCGTGGGCAAATTCCTACAATTCTTGTTATTGGATTGAAGAATATGTTTGTAAATTAAATAACAGGTTTGGTTATTTGTATGTTTTATATAGTTCACGTGATTTAATTATATTAATTATTTTATTTTTATTTTTATTTTCTAAGAAATGCATAAATAATAATGGGTGATAATTTTTAGTTATTTCAAGAGGTTTTCTCTAATCCAATATAATAGAAATAGAAATATTGTAATGTAATGTTATTTAATATAATGTAAATAAATAAATCAAATTAATTTAAATAAAAAGATTAATGTAATGTAAATATTTTAACTTGGTCAAAATAAAATAAAAATAAAAATAATTCTATAAAAATAAAATGACTCATAGTATTGAGAACTTATAATATTGACCTATGGTATTTATGTGGAATATACCCTATTTAAAGGAAGAAATTAAAGCAACCTAGATCCATCTTAACTGGTGGTCAAATATCTATATGGATCTAGGTTAGTAAGTATGATTAATTACATTAATCCTTTCATATTGTTAAAGACCAGTTGGACCCCAAAAGCATGAAAGGTGTCTATTTGATACCATGCTCCTGTGGGGTTCCCTACATTGGAGAAACCGAACGCTCGATAAATAAGAGGTTGCAAAAACATGCGGCAGATTTGAGGCACTGTAAGACTAAGTCCTTTGCTCTTGTTGAGCATGTTGAAAAGACGAATCATCATGTTTGTTTGGAGGAGTCCAGAGTTTGCGAGAGTTGAGCATTTCCATCACCGCAAATTCTGTGAAGTTGATGAAATTGAGAAAAGGTTGTGTACTGTGAATAGGGATGATGGATGGAAATGTTGGATTCCGTCTCTAATCTCTTAGGAGTGGCTCCCTTTTTTCCTTAGTTTATGAGTGTATATATCTCTTGTTCCTTTTCATTTTTGGGCTTTATTTTAATTTTTTAGATTTGTGTTTTTTATTATTATTAGTATTTATTTTCATGTATTAATATTAATTTATTTATATATTTATTTATTTATTTATTTTTATTTTTTTTATCTAATCTTCCCCTTCTTTATTTTGATTTTATTTTATTGGTTTATTTATTTATTTTATTTTATTTTTAAATTATATATTTTTTATATTTTTAAATGGATTTATTTATTTTTATATTTTTTAAGTTTTTTATTTTTATTCTAATGTTTACCTCTATTACTTTTATTTTTAATATTATATTTTATTTATATTAATATTTTATTTTTATAACATTATTATGCATTAAATATTGACTAAGTCTTGGCCCTCCAAATAATATTGTGATTTTTCAGGAAGAATTAGTTATACATTAATGCTATTTATTTTGGTGGAAAGACTTACTTAAATTATGGTGGGCAATAACTCTAGATAAATATATTTATTTACATGAATATGTGTTTATTTGTTTATATTAATCTATGTGATATAAAGAATTTCCAAATGGAATTATAAACTTAACATGGACATGTGTAATTTAACTTTTGGTAAGTCTTCTTAATTACATATGAATCCTACCTATTTTGGTGGAAAGACTTGCTTAAATTATGGCAGGCAATATCTCTAGGTAAATATATTTATTTGCATGAATATATATTTATTTGTTTATACTAATCCATGTGATATAAAGAATTTTCATATGAGATTCTAAACTTAATATTGATGCATATAATCTAATAAAAAGTTTGGTTCCTTATGAGATAACGTTGAGTGAAAGAGGAGCAACTCCCATCAAAGCAATTGTTACTGTGTGTCTTATAAGGTATCTAAAAAGAATTGAGCAAATGGGAGGAGGTAGATGGTCTAAAGTTATCTTCAATGAAGGCATGAGTGAAAGAAATAAATCATGGATGAGACAAAACAACAAATGGATGAAATATGAAATATTTACCTTAATGCATGTCTCGCAAATAGCATGGAGTTAAATAATTGTGTTGGAGAAGTTCAGTAAGGGTATATGGGGAAAAGAGTTGGGTAGAAAGAAGAAGTACTATGTTTAGGAATTCAACCCCACTTGTGATCTCCAACAAAAAGAGTACATTGGAGCTAGCATTCAGTGGAGAGAAAAGATTAGTATTACTCAATTAAGAACTAACTCACATCTAAGAAATAACTCACATCAACTTCGATGTGAAACCTACGGTGGAAGAGACCTAAATAAGCTTGGGAAGAAAGGGTGTGTACTTTTTGCACTTGGTGGAAGAGACCTAAATAAGCTTGGGAAGAAAGGTTGTGTACTTTTTGCACTTCTGGGGTAGTGGAATCAAAAAAACATTTCATTTTGGAATGTGATGCTTTCAGAGGCATCAGGAACAGTTATGGCAATATGTTAGTATCAATTTTGTGGCATTGGTCTTTTTAGATCGAGAATTGTTAGAAGGTTGGGTCAGCTCATCATCAATTTGAGTAAGAAAATGATTGAATTGCAGAAGGAAAAAACAAACAAGGAGGTTGGTAGTCCCATAGACTATTTTTAGTCTAGTGGAAGTTAAAATATCATTCATTCATTCATCCTAGTAAGTATTCTTAATTACATACAAATCTTAACTATTTTACTGGAAAGACTTGCTTAAATGTATGTATTTACACAAGTATATATTTATTTGTTTATATTAATTCATGCTATATAAAATTTGCCATATATATTTCATATGGTGAGGATGTAACCTATATCAAGTATTAATTAGTGTTTTTTAATTTTATTTTTATTTTAAATAATTTGACAAAGTCCACATAACAAATGCACAATGTTTAACAACACCACTGCCATATTGGGTTGTAGAGTGCCTCTCCATCCAATTAAGTTATAATTTAGTTTGTTTTTATGATTTCTTAAATTTTAGCAAAGTGAAACATATCATGAAATAAGTGTTTTGATGTTTATTATGGATTGATCCTATTGGTCTTTATCAACCATTTAATTTATATGGTTGTGATAGTATTGATATTACAGTCTAGTATACAGCAAATACCCTTGATCATATGCGCCAAAACATTCATGGCTGGGAAAAACAGAGTACCGAAGAAGAGATGGATATCCAGGAACAGCAAGCAAACATTGACTTCATCACAAACCCTGGGAGCATCAAGGGAAGGATCTCCTTATTTCAGCAAACCATCAAAACCTATTGGAAGTTTAAGTGTGTATTGGAAAAAGCTCTGATCAGCATGCAACAGCAGGAATCTCATACATCTGTTCTATTTGAGCTGAATCAAATTAAAAAGGACATGAGGGCAATGACAAAGACTCAAATGCAACAGAATGCACGCATAGGGAGAATTGAGCAACAGTTGCTATCACTGCAACAAGTGGAGACTCCAGGGTCTACAGCTAAGGACCCAGCACCAGTTTACTCTTCAGATGGATAATCTTCCTTACTTTTTAGTCTTTTTGCATGAATTTTGTCAATGGCACTTATAGATGCTACTTTATTTGCAAATATTATGGACATAGTAGAGTAGTACTAGCTGCTACAGATAGACTGAAACAATACCAATTTTGGTTGGCTTTTAACTCTTTAAGGTGGCCAATAGACCTGGTTTCCTTCGGGCAGGTTGAGGCACCAATGTAATGATGTATTTATTTAGCAACTAGCCCTAAATAATAGAAAATAGCAGGTCCTACGGAATTTACAAAAAAAAAAAAGATATTACAGTCTAGTATAAAGGAGATGTGTAATTCATTCCATGTTCAATTGACATGTGGTGTATGTATATAGCAACAACAACAACAAAAAAAAAAGTCTTATAAATCAAATATTTCAATGTCAATATTAAGCAACACAACTTTATGTTGAGAAAATTAAAATAATTGAATTTTTTTTTAATATTTTCAATTTGCATTGGAAGATTACATTGATAGGCATCCCCTCATAGAATGTTGGCAAATTAATTTTTCTTTTACTCCAAATCTTCATCTTATGGTCATAAGTGAAAATGTTAGCATATTCTCATAATCTCCTTTAGATCATTACATAGAATTTCAAATATTAAATTCCTTACATCTTTAAATTTGTGGATACCTTTTCATATTTATTTAATACAACTATGAAATTAGCATGCAAATTATCAAATAACACATTGCATCATGGTAAAATAACAAATGGCAAGTGGATCAAATAACAAACAACACCATGGTAAAATAATAAATGGCGGATCCATCTAAACCATATTTATTAATATGGTTGTGCTAGTTTATTTAATTCTTAATATGAAATTGATATGTGATATTAAAAAAATAGTAATAACCAAAACAATTGATGTGGGTTATAAATAAATATGTGATATTTAAAAAGTATTAATAACAAAAAAAACAATGTGGGTTATAAATAAAATATTTCAATATGCAAATAAAGTAAAAAAAATTAATCCAAATCTTTATTTTATGTGATAAATGAAAATGTTGGCATATTCTCATATACAAAATTTCAAATATTAATTACCTTGCATCATTAAATATTTATTTATCTTTTCACATTCACTTGATACAATTATGAAATTATCAAGTAACAAATGGAAAATGCTATTAAATAATGAATGACAAGTGCTATTTAAAAAGCTCTTAGTCTAAAAAACAAAATTATCTTGTCTAATCCCGACTGCTCTAGCCGCGCTGTGCTCTGCATGCGATCGGGCCTGGCTGCGCCTCTGCCCTAGGGCTGCCGCGCCCTCTCTGCTCTTTTGTCTCTGCCGCTCCCTGCCATGGAGCCCTCCGGGGGTACGGCTCTGCCTCCTCCCCCGGAGGTTTTAGCCTTCAAAGAAATGATCGCTCAAGGCCCCAAGCGCCCTCCCTCTGTGAGTCAGCAAAAATTCGTTAAGAAGATGGATTCCATTCCCACTGTAGCTCTCCCCGAGGAAGAAACCTGCAAAGCAGCTCTAAATCTGGCAGATCGTGGCTTAATAGGTCAGTTCACGGGTCTCTGGCCCTCCCCCAAGTCAGTGGAGGACTGGACTCAAAGGAACTGGAACCCGCTCACGAAAGAAGGAGTCAAAAGTTACTTTGTCGGCAAAGGCTTCTTCGTCTTTGTCTTCGACAGTGCAGATGACAGAAGCTTGATCTTCAGGAACGGTCCTTACTTCATGGGGCCGCAAGGACTTTACCTTAACAAATGGACGCCTGATTTTGATCCAACCCAGGACGTTCCATCGGCCGTTCCGGTGTGGGTGCGGCTACCCCACCTCCCCCTCCACTGCTGGAACCCTAAGTCTTTGCAGATCATGGGCAACACCCTAGGCAAATATATTGATCAAGCCCCAAGGAAAGATCAATACTCCTGTGCTCGCATCTGCGTCGAAGTAGATTTGGAGGAGGGTTTACCAGAAGCCATCAACCTAACAGTCGCAGGGTGGACGCATGTCCAAGAGCTGGATTATGAACAACTCCCATTCAAGTGCAGACACTGCCATGGCTATGGGCACTTCGCCAAACACTGTAAGAAAAAGGCAGAAGATCATCCTGAAAACCAAAACAGAGAGCAATGGACTCTAGTCCATAAACCCTCTCATCAAAAAAAGGGCAACGGGAAAGACCCCCTGAAAGAGGCTCCAAGCAGCTCCAATCACATTCAAGGTAAGAACTCAAACGGCAAAGAAAACAGTCAGGATAAGGCAGCCACAACAAATCAGGAATCCCAGGCCCAGCCTGGACCCCCCATCACTCCTCAAGATGGTGGGGCAAAGTCTCCCCCTGAGGCCACCCAAGGAAGCCCTTCAAACCCCTCATATGCAGATGTCACAAGGAAAAAGCCTATAGACAGTTCCGAATCCTCGGAGGATGAAACCTTCGAACAACCCTCAAAGAAAGTTGGCAGGAAATCGCGCATAGAAGAAAGGGAAGAGGAGGCTGAAAGGCTCAAAACCCAAGGAAGCCAGCCTACTATCGAAATGTCTATTGGGAGAAATACCAGAACCAGGCCTCCCAAGGGAGGCTCTCTCCACCTCCCGGGTAAATAATGCGTCTCGTCTCTTGGAATTGCAGAGGTCTGGGCAATCCCATGAAAGCTGAAGCGATCAAAGACCTGCTCAAAATGGAACCCTCAGATATCCTCATGCTCCAAGAGACAAAGATAGAGGGCAGCGCCCTCCTAGACATCAGCAAGAAGAAATGGAGAAAGAATGCAGGAAAAGCCGTCAGTTCAAGAGGCTCTTCTGGAGGACTTGCAACTCTTTGGTCAGAAGACCTCTTCCAGCTAAAAAACACTCATGAAACACAACACTGGATCTATACTGAATTATTGCACATCCCAAGTAAGTTAAACTTCTCCCTTTTTAACCTTTATGTTCCTGTTATATATTCAGAAAAAAGAGAATGCTGGACTTCTCTAATAGCTTTCCTTGAGAAGCACTCCCCCAAAAACATCATTCTGGCTGGGGATTTAAATATTGTCTTAAAACACAAGGAAAAAAGAGGAGGCAATATTAGTAGAGATCCTTTCCTCCCTTTAGTTGAGGGCATCATTCAGGATTGGGACCTTGTCGATTTCATCCCGGCAAAAGGACTCTTCACTTGGTCCAACAACAGAGTGGGAGGGGAACACATCTCTGCCCGGTTAGATCGATTTCTGGTCCAGGGTGCGCTAATGACAACCAACAAGATCATCACCACCAAAGTTCTCCCCAAACTGACCTCAGATCACAAGCCTGTCCAGCTCTCTCTTGAAGATGAAGAAGACTTGGGTCCTATCCCATTTCGTTTCAGCCCTCTCTGGATTGAAAGAGAAGACTTTTTTGACACAGTAAAATCAGCTTGGAACAAATCCTTTTCAGGGTCTCCTAGGTTCGTATGGGAGCAAAAGCTCAAAGCTACAAAGCAGGCCCTGAAGGAGTGGATCAGAAACCCTGTCCCAAATCCAACTAGTCAACGAAAAGAAATTGTGCAGACCCTAGAGGAGCTGCAAATGGACATGGAAAACAGAAATATCACCCCAACCTTGCTGGATAAAGAAGTAAAAACCCAATGTGCTTCATTCCAATCCTTCCGGCGAGAGGAGGAGTATTGGAGGATCAAATCCAGAAGTTTGTGGTTGAAGGCAGGAGACAGGAATACTACCTTCTTCCATCGTCAGTACCGAGCAAGACTTTGCAGAAATCACATCTCTGAAATCACTACTGCAGACGGGCAGATCTGCAAAGGATTCAGCCAGATTAAAGAGGCAGCGGTAGACCACTACAAACAGCTTTTCACAGCAGGAAATCAAGCAAATGAGGAGGACAATGTTGATTTCCTCTCCAACATTCCTCTGCTGATCAGTCCGGAAGACAACTCTGCCCTCAACAGACCCTTCACGGAAGAAGAAGTCATAAAAGTGATTTGGTCTATGGACCCAGACAAGGCCCCTGGACCTGATGGTTTTACCATCCACTTCTACAAGATGTGCTGGGACATCATCAAGATTGATCTTTTAAAGATGATTAAAGGTTTCAGAAATAAAGCCAAGGTAGGGGGAGGCACCAACTCCACATACCTGGCCCTCATACCTAAAGAAACTAATCCTGAAACCTTTGCTAGATTCAGGCCCATATCGTTGTGCAACGCCTCCTACAAAATCTTGGCAAAGCTTTTAGCAAACAGGATCAAGCCTCTCCTTAACAAACTCATCTCCAGTAATCAAGGAGGTTTCGTGGAGGGCAGACACATTCTGGACAATGTAATCCAAGTCCAGGAGATAATTCATTCAAGTCAGAGCCGAAAAGAAAAAGGGATGCTTATCAAACTAGACATGGCCAATGCCTTTGATCGAGTCAATCGGGCCTTCCTGCACAGAGTCCTCCTCGCTTTTGGTTTCTCCCCTCTCTTTGTTTCCCTCATCAAAGCCTGCACTGATAACCCTTGGATTGCCCCCCTAGTCAATGGCCGCCCCTCCACCTTTTTCCAAGCCCAGAGAGGTCTCAGGCAGGGTTGCCCCCTTTCTCCCTTCCTATACATTCTGTTGGCTGATACCCTAAGCAAAAAACTCACTGCTGAACAAGCTGCTGGCTCCCTCCCTGGTCTCAAGCCTTCCATTCACTCTCCTGCCCAGAACCATGCTCTTTTCGCTGATGACTCACTCCTACTTGGAGGAGCCTCCTCCAGAATTGCCAAAGCCTTTGACAATGTTTTAAAGTCTTATTGCAGGGTCACGGGAGCCTCCATAAACGAAAGGAAAAGTGAAGTTTATGGCTGGAACATCGAACAACAGGAGCTCTCTAATATCTCTTCCCTCCTTGGCTTCAATAGTCAAGCCCAATGGGAGAAGATAAAATATCTCGGTCTACCTATTATAAATGGCTGTAACAAGAGAGGGCTGTGGTCCGAAATTATCAGTAAAATCAAGTCAAAGATCACTAACTGGGGAGGTTATTGGCTCACCTACGGAGGAAAGGTCATCTTGATCAATTCTGTGCTCTCAGCACTTCCAATCTACCAATCTGCCTTCCTCCTCGCGCCAAAACAGGTGACAGAGCATATCTCCAAGCTGATTCGAGATTTTCTGTGGCAAGGTGGGAAGGGCAATGCCCATAAAACGCATCTGGTGAAATGGGAGCAGGTCAAACGCCCCTTTGCAGAGGGAGGACTGCAAATCCGGGACCCTGTCACGATCAATCTAGTGATGGGAGGAAAAATTCTCTGGAATCTACATAACAACTCCACGCAGCCTGTGTGTGAAACACTGAAAGCAAAGTACGCTCACGACATCCCTCTTCGAAATCTCCAGGCGTCTCAATCAACCAACGCCTCCCAGGTATGGAAATTATGCAGCAAAAGTCTGACATTCTTTAAAAATGGAGTTTATAAGATACCAGGTAACGGTAAACACACAAAGTTGTGGCTCGATCGAATTATGAACAGAGCCCCCCTCTCAGAAGATGACGAGATCGCTGACATAAGAAACTGGCTGGAGCGTGCTGGTATCAACAGCGTGTTCGATCTCTCCATCTGGGACTGTCGTGGAGCATGGAAAGGTTGGGATTTCCATGGCATCCCTCCTCGCTTACTCCATCAGAAAAGAGCGCTCGAAGAGAGGCTGGAGGACGCAGCCCCTGTGAACAGAAGGGCGAAGGACAGGTGGGGGTGGGGGCCATCCGGCATCTACACAGCAGCTGCAGCGTGCAAAGCGCTTCAACCCAACAAGAACAACATCAGAAATTCAGACTTCTGGAAGAGAGTCTGGGAGCCTCTAGCGTTACCAAAAGTCAACTTCTTCTTTTGGACGCTGGCTCACAACAAACTGTTAACCGGAGACAATCTAATGAAAAGAGGCATATATGGCCCGCATAGATGTGCGCTTTGCAGAACCAGTGCAGAAACTGCCAAACATCTCTTCTTGGACTGCAAGTTTGCCAAAGAGGTGTGGAGCCTCATTCTACAGGAGCTTCATATCACTGTTCCTGAGCACAATTCCGTAGTTGATCTTTTCGACTCCTGGAATCAAAGCTACACTCATGAAATCCCCAGCAAATCTTTTTGGAGGAAAGTCTGGAACGCCATACCTAAATTCACTTGCTGGCAGACTTGGTTGGCCCGGAATGACCTGATTTTCAATGAAAAGGAACACACTCCTTTTGTTGTTGCTGCCAAAACGAAATCACTCCTCCTAGAAGCATCTCAACAGCAGTACTTCTCTGCTGACCCCTTGCTTCGTCCTGAAGAAGAAAGATGGCTGAGGCCTCTCACCCCTTCCTCCCGGAGGCTGCTTTCAGTTCCTCATCCGGTGAGACCTGTTTGGAGAATAAGGGAACCTGAAGAGAACTTTCAAGAGTGGTGGAAAAAACAAAACACTGCTACGATCTTCTTCGATGGTGCCTCAAAAGGCAACCCCGGGACCGCTGGTGCAGGTGGGGTCATCTTCGCTCCTGACGGCGCCAGAAGGGACAGCTTCTCCTAGGGCATTGGGCTGAAATCAAATAATCAAGCTGAGATTTTAAGCCTCCTCAAAGCCTGCCAAATAGCTAGAGATAGAGGGGATAAAGAAATTCAAATCTTCGGAGATTCTGAGATCTTAATTAACAAGTTAAATTCGGAGAACGTATTCACCAATGTAAGCCTCAACAAAACCCTGAGCAGACTAAAGGATGTGCTCCTTGATTTTGAATCCTTCAAATGTTTCCACATTCTCAGAAATCTGAACAGTGAAGCTGATCTGCTGGCAAACAAGGGCTGCACTCTTGAAAAAGGCCATATTCTCATAAACGGGGACAGCTCTATTCATCTTTGCAATCCATGAGGATTTTTCTGCATGTAACATGAATCAGAGTAGGATGCAATGTAATGGTGGCAGCAGTGGCGTAAGTCCAATTTCCTCCCAAAATAAATAAAGATACAACCGTTTCAGTTAAAAAAAAAAAAAGCTCTTAGTCTAACTAATAAATGAAATGGTCTTTTCCAGCACATTTTTCTAGTTAATTTTAACCAAAATATGGTAGAAATTTTTAAAAACTTGACTTTAAGATGTTTTGTAGAATTCTAGTGTCCTAGGGGTTTTTCAAGGCACTTAATCCATCTATGCATTCAAAAATATATTTTAAACAACAAAATATCACAATCTTGCTTGAAATTGTATAGATTTGGGGTGAAAGGTCATTTTGTTTATAGATTACAACCATTACGATCAATCCTTTGTTTGCAAAGTTTTTCGGCAACATGGTAAAAAATAGAATCAGTAAGTGGGCAGAAGTAAAAGAAAAGAGGGCAAAAGGACAAGTGTATTTTAGGCCGAAGCATTATGGCATCACGTTGAGACACATTATTGAAAAGGTTTGGGGGGTAAAGAAGAAGTATTATGCTATTTTGTTGACTTCAAAAAGGCATTTGACATAGTCCCTAGAGATAAGTTGTGGCGTAGAATGGAAGAACTTGAAATTCTGTTGCATTATAGAGTTGTTGTCCATAGACTTTATGAAGAGGTGAAAGTCAAAATTAGAACCTTAATCGGTATTTCAGAAAGCTTTAGAAGTGACATTGGAGTCAAGCAAGGTCGCCCTCTATTCCCTACTCTATTTGGTTTATATATTGATAAACTGGAAGAGTGGCTAAATTTTCAAGGTGGAGGTGGTGTTCGGTTGGGGGAGTTTGTGATAAAGTTTCTTTTATATGTTGATGATCTTGTATTGATTTCTAAATCGGCCCATGGATTGCAGATGGACCTATATGCCCTTGAGCAATTTTGTAAAGCAGTGGGGATGCAAGTCAATATTAGCAAGACCAAGATAATGATTTTCTCTAACAAAAGGAAGCAAAGTCAGCATATGTTCTTCTTTGAAGGCGGCATTCTTGAAGAAGTAAATGAGTACAAATACCTCATTAGCAAGACCAAGATAATGATTTTCTCTAACAAAAGAAAGCAAAGTCAGCATACGTTTTTCTTTGAAGGCAACATTCTTGAAGAAGTAAATGAGTACAAATACCTCAGGATTGATTTCAACAACAAACTTAATTAGGAGGACTGTAGAAAGAAGAGAATATTAGGAGGGTGGAAAGCATTATATGCTCTTCAAAGCAAATGTAGAGAGGCAGAGTTATGGGATTGGAAAATGATTAAAGTGCATTTTGGACTCCTAGTTTGTCCAGTGATGCTATATGGGTGAATTGTGGGCTAGCAGCACCCTTGTCTCAAAATGGAAGCAAATTGAGAAAATCCAAAAGTGTTTGATCATGAGAAATTTCAAAATAAAAAGTTCGGTACCTTATGAGATAATGTTGAGTGAAATAGGAGCAACTCCCATCGAAGCAATTGCTATGGTGTGGCTCATAAGATATCTAAAAAGAATTGAGAAAATGGGAGTAGGTAGATGACCTAATGTTATCTTCAAAGAAGGCATGAGTGAAAGAAAGAAAACATGGATGAGACAAAACTACACTTAGATGCAAAAATGGAATATCTACCTCAATATTTGTCCCACAAATAACAAGGAGCTAAAGAATTTTGTTATGGGGAAGTATCGTAAACAAGTATGGGGAAAAGAGTTGGGTAGAAAGAAGAAGTACTACATTGAAGAATTCGTTGGGTAGAAAGAAGAAGTACTACATTGAAGAATTCAACCCAACCTATGATCTCCAACAAAAAGAGTACATTGGAGCTAACATTCCGTGGAGGGAAAAGGTTCTTATTGCTCAATTAAGGACGCCTGGGGCAGTGGAATCGGAAAAACATTTCATTTTGGAATGTGATGTGTTCAAAGACATAAGAGAAAGTTATGGGAATATGTTAGCATCAGATTCTTGGCATTGTCTTTTCAATAATGGGATTGTTGGAAGGTTGGGCCAGCTCATCATCAATTTGAATAAGAAAAGGAGTGAAATGCAAAAGGTGAAAAACAAGGAACTCATAGTCCCATGGACTATTTTTAGTCTCGTGGACGTTAAAATTTCATTTCATTTATATTACCTCTTTAAAAAGGAGAAAAATGACATATCAACCATATTTACTAATATGTTTGTGTTAGTTTATTCAATTATATATATGTGTGTGCGTGTGTGTGTGGTATTTAAAAAATATTAATAAAAAAAAATCAATGTGGGTTATAAATAAACTAGCAATTGCACTATATGTTGCAAAGGAAACGCATTTAAAAAATATTAATAAAAAAAAAAATCAATGTGGGTTATAAATAAACTAGAAATTGCACTATATGTTGCAAAGGAAATGTTGTAAAGCAGTAACATAGAAAGGAGTTGTAGAGAGGAAAAAATATGTGATATTTATGTGATTTAATTGAATATATATATTTTTAACTGAAACGGGTCTATTTTATTCATAAGTGATTTGGTTGGGTCGGAGCCTAATCAACCATCTTTACACAACATTGCAGTACAGCTTAATTCTTCTAGATTTACTCTGATTATCGGCTTAAGGAATACTTGAATGGAGAATGCTTTCATCATTAACGTTAAGATCTCCCGGAGCGAGAAGGCATCCTTTGTTTGCCATTATATCCGCTTCTCTATTTGAGCTTCTAAGTATGTGGAAAAATTGAAAGGAGGCAAAGTCCTGCAGAATGATCTTTAACCTTTTTAGAGACTTGTTGAGGACAACATTATTAAAATGATCCTTCGAGTTGAGCTTTTTGATGAGAATTTCTGAGTCTCCAAATGCTTGACAGTCTTTAATGCCTATATCAAGGACTATTTGGCAGGAATTTGTGAGGCCAAGGAGTTCTGCCTGGTTGTTTTTACGTTTGTCGAGTCCGCAGCAGAAGAAGTCTTTTCTTGAGTTGTCTGGGGTGTAGATGACTCCACCTGTGCCCGCTGCCCCAGGGTTTCCCTTGGAGGCACCGTCAAAGAAGATTGTTGTTTTGTTTTGATTCCTCCACCATACTTGAAAGTTGTCGTCTGGTTCTCTTAATCTCCAGTGTGGATTCGGGAGGGGGAGATTCAGAGTTTTGTCCTTAGGGTGGGAGCTAAGATGATTTAGCCAGATCTTTTCAGAGGGAAGGAGAGAAGTATCTGATTTGTGAGATTGTAGGAGTACAGATTCCAGGAGAAGAGCTTTTGCTTTGGCAACTATTTTTTCCGGGTAACAAGGAGTCTCGTTGAAAATCAAGTCATTCCGGGCGAGCCAGATTTCCCAACACACAAATTTGGGGATGGAGAGCCAGATATGATACCAACGAGAATTTTGGGGAATGTTATGAGGATAGATTTGAAACCAAGAAGAATATAGATCAGCCATAGAGCATAGCTGGGGAGAACTGACCTGCAACCCGAGGAGAGATATTTCCCAAACCTCCTTGGAAAAAATGCAGTCTATGAATAGATGTGGGGCTGTCTCACCAGTGTTTCTGCACATCACGCATCTGTGAGGTCTAGCTATGTTTCTTTTTAACAAGTTATCCCCTGTCAGCAATTTATTGTGCATGAGGGTCCAAAAGAAGAAATTGACTTTGGGAAGCCCTATAGAGTTCCAAACCTGTTTCCAAACGATTGGGGAACGAGTTCTGTCTTTTTTTGTCTGCAGAGCAATGGAGCCTGATGCACAAGTGTAAATGCCAGAGCCTCCCCAACCCCAACTATCTGGGCTATCTTGATGGACGGGCACTACGTTAGAAAGAAGCAATTTAAGTGTTGCAAGCTGAGAGAGCAATTGCTCCGGAACGATTGGGAAGTTCCAATCCTGCAGTTCCCTCTGTTGTCCCAATCTAAAACTTCAAATAGTTTACGGTAGCCTGCATTGAGGAGACAACATCGAAGAGCTCTGATTTCATCATGAGAATTGAGGGGAGCGCAATCCATAATGCGATCCTCCCACAGTAGAATTTTTTTTCTCGTTGCCAGGAATTCGGTAAAGGTGTGTCTTGAATCGACTGATGCTCTTTCGGCAGAGGTTCCAAGTTTGTGTGCCAGGGGCAGTATTGTCGACTGATAAATGCCTGAGAAAGACACCCTGCGCATATTTGATCCCGAGCGTTTCACTGACAGGGTGAGAAGGTTCGGAATAAATTTTCCAGAGGAGCTTGCAGCCAAGAGCGAGATTGGCGAGAGCATGGTCTCTGATCTCGAGTCCTCCGTCAGTTGTTGGGTGCTTTACAAGGTCCCAGTTTTCCAAATGTATTTTTCTTTGATTGCCTCTGCCCCCTTGCCAGAGAAAGTCTCTCAAGAGACAAGAAATTTGCTCCATGATGTGTTTTGGTGCAAGTAAGAAGGAGGCTTGGTAGATAGGGAGGGCGAATAACACAGATTTTAATAAGATTGTTTTCCCTCCCTTGGTAAGCCAAAAACCTCCCCAGGAGACGATCTTGGCTTTAATCTTGCTGATGATGCCTTGCCACAACGTTCTGTTATTGAATCCAGAGGTAAGAGGTAAGCCAAGATATTTAATGTTGTCCCAATGGGCAAAGCCCTCAAAACCAAGGATCTGAGCTATACTGTTGAGATTGTTTTGATCCACATTCCATCCGTAGACCGAGCTCTTTCTATCATTTATCAAAGCTCCTGAGGCTCTGCAATAGCTTTTTAGAACAGAGTCAAAGGATTTAGCTATTCTGATAGAGGCGCCGCCTAGAAGGACAGAGTCATCTGCAAAGAGAGCATGGTTTATAGGCTTTAGGGAATTAGAAGTTCGAATTCCGGGAAGTCCACCAGAATTCATTTCTGCTGCAAGCTTCCTGCTAAGAGAGTCTGCCATTAGAATGTACAGGAAAGGGGATAACGGGCAGCCTTGCCTCTGGCCACGCTGAGCTTGGAAGAAAGAAGTTGGTTGACCATTCACCAGAGGGGCAATCCAGTGGTTTTCGATGCAGGCTTTGATGAGGTTGATGAACTGAGAGGGGAAGCCGAAGGATCGTAGGACTTGGAAGAGGAAGGAGTGATTGACCCTGTCGAAGGCATTTGCCATGTCGAGCTTGATCAGTATCCCCTTTTATTTCCTCTACTTGCTGGAGTGTATTGCTTCCTGCACTTGAATGACATTGTCCAAGATATGACCGCCTTTGACAAACCCCCCTTGAGGACTGGAAATTAAATTTTCAAGCAGGGGTTTGATTCTATTTGCAAGGAGTTTGGCCAAGATTTTGTAGGAGGCGTTGCATAGAGATATAACCCTAAATCTACCAAAAGTTTCTGGATTGACCTCTTTTGGTATTAAGGCTAGGAAGGTAGAGTTGATGCCTCCCCCAACCTTTGCTTTACTGAAGAAACCTTGTATCATTTTCATCAGATCTGTTTTGATAATTTCCTAGCAGACTTTGTAGAAATGTATTGAGAACCCATCTGGCCCAGGGGCCTTATCTGATTCCATTGCCCATATTACTTTGATAATTTATTCTTCAGATAAAGGTTTCAGAAGTGCTTGGTTGTCCTCTTGATTGATGAGGTGGGGGATATTAGAGAGGAGATCTTCAGTGTCTTCTATGTTGCCTTCATTCCCAAGCCCATATAGGTTTTTGAAATGGTTTTCAGCTGCAGATTTAATTTGTTCAATCTTTTTGCAAATCTGTCCTTCTTCGTTTGTAATCTCAGTTATATGGTTGTGGGAGAGACGGGCTTTGTACTAGCGGTGGAAGAACGAAGTATTTCGATCTCCTGCCTTGAGCCACAGGCTACGGGATTTTAGCCTCCATAACTCTTCTTCCCGTCTAAATGAGCGATGGGTGCTACTTTGGAGTGCAGCCTCTTTGTTTAGGATTTTCAGAGTGATATTGAGGTCTTCCATTCCCATTTGCAAAGTTTCCAACGACTGTACAACTTCATTTCTCTATTGTGAAGGAGTTTTGGAAGGATTTCTTAGCCACTCTTTTAAGGCTTTTTTGTGGCTTTTAATTTTTTCTCCCACACATAGCTAGGGGATCCGTTAATGGGCTTGTCCCAGGAAATTTGAACTGTGTCAAGAAAGCCTTATTTTTCAATCCAGAGAGGGCTGAACTTGAAGGGGATTGGGCCCAGGTCTTCCTCAGGGTCCATAAGGAGTTGAATTGGCTTATGATTCGAGGTGAGTTTGGGGAGAATTTTTGTAGAGATAAGAAGGTTCTCCACCAGCAAGGAGCTTTGAATCAGGAACATGTCCAGCTGGGCTGATATGTGGTCAGTCCCTGTTCTATTGTTGGTCCAAGTATATATGCCTCTTACCGATGCAAAATCAAGAAGGTCCCTCTGCTGTATTATTTATTCTACCAAAGGCAGTAGTTGGTCTCTGGTACTGTTACCCCCCCTTTTTCTTTTGGCTTCATGACAATGTTGAGATCTCCGGCTAGGATGATATTGTTGGGGGAATGAAGATCTAAAAAGTCAGAGAGAGAGTTCCAGCATTCTCTTTTTTTCAGCATAAAAGACATGAACATAAAGATTGAATAGGGCAATAGTTAACTTACTTTCGAGGTGCTTGAGCTCAGTGAAGATCCAGTGCTGGGTCTCATGAGAGTTAAGTAGTTGGAAGTGTTCATCAGACCAGAGTGTTGCAACACCTCTTGAAGATCCCCTCAAGCTGACTGCTTTGCCTGCATTCTTCTTCCATTTTGACTTGCTGGTTTCCATAAGGGCTTGCCCTTCGATTTTAGTCTCTTGGAGCAAGAGGATGTCTGGGGGTTCTATTTTCAACAGATCTTTGACGGCTTCGATTTTTGGTTGGGTCCCCAAACCTCTGCAATTCCAAGAGACTGTACGCATTATTTACCTAGTGAGGGGTTAAGGATGCCTCCCTTGGAAGGTCTTGCTCTTGTATTTCTTTCGATTGAAATTTCTATTGTGGATTGGTTGCCTTGCATTTTTATACGTTCTGCCTCTTCTTCCTTGACTGCTTTGTGAGGTTTCCTGCCTGCCCTCTTCGAGGGTCTCTCATAGATCTCGTCCTCTGAGGAGTCAAAGGGTTTTGCCACTTTTTTCTTTGTTATATCTGCATCTGAAGGGATGGAGGGGCTGCCCTGAGAGGCACCGAGTGAGGCAGCTCCGCCCCCATCTTTGTTTGGTTGAGGGACATCAATCTGTGTCGGAGTGATCAAATATGCTTCTGGAGGGTCTGATGGGGAGCTTCCAATGGGATTTGGATTCTCATCCAAGACGTGGGGGATCCTCTTTTCATTTCCTTGTTCTTCGGAATTATTCCCCTTTGTGGACCCTTTTCCATGTGCTTTTGCATGGCCAGCTTTCTGGACCGTGATCCACTGCTTTCCCTTCAATTTGTCACTTTGTTCTTCGGCTTTTTTCTTACATTATCTTGCAAAGTGTCCATAACCGTGGCAGTGTCTGCATTTAAAGGGGAGCTGCTCATAGTCCAGCTCTTGGATATGAGACCATCCAGCGACTGTGAGTTTTATCGCTTCCGGTAATCCTTCTTCCAAATCTACCTCCACACATATTCAGGCACAGGAATATTGATCTTTTCTGGCAGCCTGATCGATGTATTTTCCAAGGGAGTTGCTGATGATTTGAAGGAATTTCTGATTCCAGCAGTGTAAGGGAAGATGGGGAAGGCGCACCCATACTGGAACCACAGTGGGCACATCTTGGGTCGGATCAAAATCCGGCGACCATTTATTTAGGTATAAGCCTTGCGGCTCCATGAAATAGGGCCCATTCCTGAATATAAGACTTTGATCCTCAGTAGATTCAGACATGAACACGAAGAAGCCTTTGCCTACAAAGTATGATTTGATGCCTTCCTTGATCAATGGGGACTAGTTTCTCTTGATCCAATCTTCAACCGATTTGGGCGAAGGCCAGAGACTTGTAAACTGCCCTATGAGCCCTCTATTAACTAGATTCAGAGCAGTTCGACAAGTTTCTTCCTCAGGGAGGGCCACCGAGGGAATGTTGTCCTTCTTTTTCACAAATTTCTGTTGCTGAGCTGATGGGGGCCGTTTGCAGTTGGCAGCGACCATCTTCTGGAATTCGAGAACCTCAGGAGGGAGGGGGGGCGGGGGGCTTAGAGCCCCCATCATGAGCCATGGAAGCTAGAAGGCCGAGGGCGCGCAGCTGCAGGCATGTGCAGAGCAGAAGCTCGGGGGAGCTAGGTCACGCAGCGAAAAGAAAAAAGAAAAAAGGATCCTTAAGTTTTAAGGATTGTCTTTATTCTTCTACTTGCCCATGGAGGCCGCTGTGCTTTTACTTATTTTTTTGTGGTTAGGAGGCATTTAAAACGAGGATAGCTCATTGGTGCTTTGATAGAATTGAAACCCCCAAATCATGGTTGCTTGCTGCAGATTCACCTGTTCTAGAGGATTTAATTGAATATTTAACTTATGAATATAAATATGAATTATTTTATTTAAAAGAAATTATAGGTTTGGAGAATTGTTTGGATAAAAAAATGGTTTTTTTATAACCTCTCTTCCTTTCGTAATGATGTCTGATTATGCATTATGGGCCACATGGTAGACTATACAATGGAACAGATTGACTTGGAAATAAAATTGACTTCCATCTTCAATTTTTATTTAAATTTTTTAATAAAATAACTAATAATTTAATTTTAAATTATAGTTTTTAATAAAATAACTAATAATTTAATTTTAAATTATATTTTTTAATAAAATAACTAATAATTTGATTTTAAATTGTTTTAAATATTTGATTTTTAAGCTACTTGTATTATTTTTTATAATATATATTTTAATGTTTTTTTAATGAAAAAGGTGTTAATCTTCATTCACGATTCTATAATTTTTTCTTAAAAATCTTTATAACACAGAATCATCATCTTCCATTTCGCAAATGAGTAGAATAGTTAAAAAAGATTAAGCATTTTGGGTGTGTGGTTAGTTATAGTTTCATTCATCCTGTGAGATTCAAATCTCACCAAGAACATATGTAACTTCTTGCTTACTAATTATAAGCGAAACTTTACTAAGAAAATAGTGAATATCAAAACTATCACTGATAAGCCTATTTGAGTTTGATGAGACGCCTTTTATGTGATATTTGTTCCAACTGCCGAAATTGACAGAGACGCGAAAATGAGAAAGAAAGAAGGTGGGTTGCCCTACAGAGACCCACCATTAGAGAGCTATCATATCCGGAATGAGTGTGGAGGTATATGGTCAGGTTAACGAAATAATCACAGATAAGCACTCTCCCAGGAGAAGTATTTATCAGAGAGTGTGGCCTTTCTCCGGCAGAGGGTGTGTCACATTGATGGATCATTTAAAACACAGATAAGGTCTCTCCGAAGAAAATGATTTTATCAAGGTTTGGAGCCTTTCACTGGTAAAGGGTGTGTCTATATGGATGGATAATATAAATTAATACCGTCTATTGGTATCATTAATTATTTGTGAAAATGAGACGTTTATATTAACCTCTCCGGATTAAGTCTCAGAGGGAAATTCTTCTTCGCAGAAGAAATTATCAGCAACCAACGCAAATTTCTGGAACTGATCGGTGATGTTGGCGCCTGTGCTGATTGTTTTCAATATTCTCCTCATCGTAACATAAATTTGTAAGATTTATCGAACAAACACAGATTATTCATGCAATATCTGTTTCCACGTTGTTGCAGAATTTTCTTATTCTTGAATGATATGTATTATGTGCTGGAAATTGATTTTTAATCATGAATATGAACTGGAAATTGATTTTTAATCATGAATATGAATTGTTATATAAAACAGCATTTTTTTGGTCCTGAAAAAAAATTAATTTTCTTTTTCTTTTTCTTATTCTAGTTGTGTTCTGTTTACAATTTAGACATTAATGTCTACCAATAACTCGCAATGTTGTCATCGGAAATCTTCTCCACATTTGAAAAATTAACTACCGCTGAGACCGGATATTCTTTCCCAATATAAATTGCGATAAAAATTCCATCCCCGTGTCCGTTAGGAGTGAAAACAATTTTACCCCGTACAAATTTTGCCAGTGTGAATGGCACATAAATTTTGAAAGCAAATATCGATTCTATAATGCAAAATAAAAACTTAAAAGAATCGGAAAGTAAAAATTAAAATTGTCTAGTAAATCTTAAATACCTCCAGTGATTGATGTTGAAATTATTCCCCAAATCTATTTTGTATACAAAAAATTCCGGCCGCATCACTGTATGAAAACCTTTTGCTAACAATTTGTTTTGCTGAAACTTTTTAAAACTTCATATTTTTCTTCAAGTAATGAAACTCCCTAGCTATGAAAAATATTATTTCTTTGTATGCAACGAGTCTTCAACAAAATTTATGGCAAAGAAAAATAATATGCCCGAACAAAAACCAATAAGAAACCATAACCTCCAGTCCACAAGCCAAACGTTTGCACCAACAAAACACGTGTATGAACCCTTACGAAAATAACCATAAGCCTAAAGCTCTCCTTCGATTGACTGTGATTAGAAATGCATTCTCTGGTAACTAAATTTACCGCGGTAGAAAAACTCTAACACCAAATAAATGCTCTATTTTTTTATTAACGTGAGAGAATTCTTTCAACGTTCTATATACCCATTCACAATGCATCGCCCCTACTACTTCCACTGTAAGCAGATTGCTACTTCTACTGCAAACAGATTGCTCAATCAATTAACAGATGCCAGTTGAAATCGAGCGGACTACCCGGAGCACATAATTTTGCATATAACTTGTAGTGGCAGGGACTTTCGATTTTCCAATGAAGGGGTAGAGAGACTCTCAGCTTGAGAGCACACACAATGGAGAAAATCTGAAGGCACTTCCAAGCTGTGCTCACTCTAACTTGATGGTGTAAAACTGAAGGGGATTGAGTTAGTGAGCTTGGAGACCAAACATAAATCTTTATAGCCTAGCTTCCATCAAGCTTCTATTGGCTATGTGTCAAGTGTTCCACAAATCATGGTAGAGAACTTCAGTGGGAGTAATGGACCACTTCAGTAGCTCCCAACAATAAGTTAATTATCTGCGGTTGATTTCCCTAATTTAAGGAAATTACTGCAATTAGTTTCCATAAATTAAGGAAACAACTGCAAATTAGTTTTTAGAAATTAATGGATGCTATTGGGAGAGGGAGCGTAACATTCTCCCACTTGGTCCAAACTTCCAAACTTAATGTTTCATCTTAAAACCCATTGATAATCTGTATTAAGTAATAGATACATGAATCATGGCGATAAGTTCTCTAATGACGAGTATTATCTTCCATGTATTACTAATTATTTATTTCTATTAAAATTTATGTGGCAACAATTTCTTAATGAATAAACCCTATGTTTATTCTTGGTCCTACACAGATGAATTCTCTCAAATCAAATTAAGGTGCACATAAATATGAGAAAAACATCACAAAATTTAAGAATTTCATTAAAATAACATTGTTCATACAATGAGAAACTACATAATGGAACCAAGTCCCATATTCATTACATGATCCTTGAATTTAAACGGTGGCATGCCCTTAGTCAAAGGATCAGCGATCATCAATTCAGTGCTAACGTGCTCAATGACCACTTTCTTTTCTTTAACATGTTCCCTTATAGCTAAATACTTAATGTCAATGTGTTTATTTCGACTCCCGCTTTTGTTGTTCTTAGCCATAAAAACAACAGCTAAATTGACGCAATATATTCTCAATGGCTTAGAGATAGAATCCATAATTTTAAGCCCGGAAATGAAACTCTTAAGCCATACACCATGTAAAGTCGCCTCGAAACAGGAGACGAATTCGGCTTCCATAGTGGAAGTGGAAATCAAGGTCTGCTTGATACTCCTCCATGATACAGCTCCACTGGCCATCATAAAAATGTATCCTAATGTTGATTTGCGTGAATCAACACATCCAACAAAGTCAGAATCTGAGTAGCCAATCACTTCCAAATTGTCCGTCCGTCTATACATAAGCATGTAGTTTTTGGTTCCTTGTAGGTACCTCATTAATTTATTTGCAAATCTCCAGTGGTCTAAACCTGAATCACTCTGATATCGTCCCAGCATTCCCACAACAAATGCAATGTCAGGTCTTGTGCAGACCTGAGCATAGATTAAGCTTCTAACATCAGAAGCATATGGAATGTTCTTCATTTGTTCCCTTTCAAAGTCGTTCTTCGGGCATTGGTTGAAACTGAACCTATCACCCTTCACAATGGGAGCAACACTTGGTGAACAATCCTTCATCTGAAATCTCTCTAAAATTTTATTAATATAGGTTTCCTGAGACAGACCCAAGATGCCTCGAAATCTGTCTCTATGGATCTTAATGCCAATGACATAAGATGCCTCACCCATATCCTTCATATCGAAATTTTTAGAGAGGAATTGTTCACCTCATGCAACAAACCCTTATCATTGGTTGCTAGCAAAATGTTATCCACATATAAAACAAGAAAACAGATTTTACTCCCACTGACTTTCAGGTATATACATTCATCCATAATGTTTTCTACAAAACCGAAAGAAGAAATTACACTATGAAATTTCAAATACCATTGGTGGGATGCTTGTTTTAATCCGTATAATGATTTCTTGAGCTTGCAAACCAAATGCTCACCATCACTAGAGGAGAATCCTTTAGGTTGTTTCATGTAAACCTCCTCCTCTAGATCTCCATTGAGAAATATCGTTTTCACATCGATTTGGTGCAACTCCAAGTCAAAATGGGCTACTCATGCCATAATAATGTGCAAGGAATCTTTCTTAGATACAGGAAAGAAAGTCTCCTTGTAATCGATTCCTTCTTTCTGAGTGAATCCTTTTGCAACGAGTCTTGCCTTGTATCTCTCAATGTTTCCCAATGAGTCTTTCTTTGGCTTAAAGACCCATTTACATCAAATGGATTTTGCACCATTAGGCAACTCAACAAGATCCCAAACTTCGTTACTCTTCATAGAATTCATCTCTTCCTTCATGGCATCGTACCATAATTCTGATTCTTTGCAACTCATGGCTTGTGAAAAAGACTCAGGATCATTTTCGGCTCCAATGTCGTAGTCATATTCTTGCAGATACACAACATAATCATCAGGAATTACTGATCTCTTTGGTCTATTAGATCTTCTTAATTTTGTACCACAATATTCTTGAGAAGTATGTGGTTCAACTCGTTGTTCAAAAATTCTTGGCAATTCTTGAACTATCTGATCTACTGGAATGTCGTCAGCAGCTTGTGGAACTTCAACAATTGGCTGTTCAACACCAGTTTGTACTTGAGGGGTGCTGTGAACAATAAACAATCTATCACTTGATGTGGAAAGTTGAGATTCTGAATGATCCTTCTCAGAAACTATGTTCCTGGTTTGATCGCTCCCACTGATCAAGCCATTTTCAAGAAACTTTGCATTTCTTGATTCCACAATCCTAGTGCTATGAGATGGAAAATAAAATATGTAACCTTTAGACCTTTCAGCATATCCAATGAAATACCCACTAATGGTCCTTGGGTCCAGTTTCTTCTCTTGTGGATTATATATTCTCACTTCAGACGGGCATTCCCAAACGCGCATATGTCGCAAACTCGGTTTCCAACCTTTCTATAATTCAAATGGCGTTTTAGGAACAGCCTTGGTTGGAACTCGGTTTAATATATACACTGTCGTCTTAAGTGCTTCATTCCACAAGGATTTAGGAAGATTGGAGCTACTAAGCATACTCCACACCATGTCCAATAATGTTCGGTTTCTTCTTTCTACTACACCATTCTAGTCGGGTGAACCGGGCATGGTGTATTGGGCAACAATCCCATTCTCTTGAAGAAATTTTGCGAATGGCCCAGGTGTTTGTCCATCTTCTGTGTATCTACCATAATATTCTCCACCTCCATCTGATCTCACGATATTAATTTGCTTGCCGCATTGTTTCTCTACTTCAGCCTTAAAAATCTTAAAGGCATCTAATGCTTCGCTCTTTTTATGAAGCATGTAGAGATACATATATCGTGAGTAATCACCTATAAAAGAGATGAAGTATCTCTGACCATGTGAATCCATGTCTGGACTACATATATCAATATGTATGATCTCTAATATGTCTGAACTCCTATTGGCACCTTTCTTTGACTTGTTGGTCTACTTTCCCTTTATGCAGTCCACACAAGTCTCAAAATCAGTAAAATCCAGAGTATCAAGTACCCCTTCTTTTACTAATATTTTAATTCTTTCTATGGAGATATGACCTAGTCTCTGATGCCATAATTTAGAGGAATTTTCATTAATAACACATCTTTTAGTGCCAATGTGAACATGCATTGAATCATAAGTGACATTGTTTTGTAAATTAATGCAGTAAAGACCATTAGACAAAATACCATTCCCAACACAATCAGATTTATGAAATAAACTGAAGGATGTTTTTGAAAAGTTAAAGGAATATCCAAAAGGTACAAGCCTTGAAACTGAAATCAAGTTTCTAGAAAAACTTGGTACATAAAAGGTCTTTTCTAATTCTAAAACAAAGCCACTACTTAAAGTTAAATAACATGTTCCTATAGCCCCCATATGCGAGCCCATCTTGTTTCCTGATAAGATGCTTTTCTCACTTCCCACTGGCTTCCTTAGGTTTTGCAAACCCTGCAAGGAATTCAAAATGTGAATTGTTGATCCAGAATCAATCCACCAGGTGTTAATATTGACAGTAACCATATTAGATTCATAACAAACAAACGAGATTGGATTACCTTTGTCTGCAAGCCATTTTTGAAATTTGACGCATTCCTTCTTCATGTGTCCCTTCTTTTTACAGAAGAAACACTTGGAATCCTTCTTGATATCGGCTTGGGGAGGTATTTTACCTTTCCCTTTCCAATTGGCTTGAGATTTGCCCTTTCCTCGCGTTGCCAACATTGCACTTTCTCCCATTTCCATCACCAGTCTCTCTTCCTCTTGAACACACATGGTCATAAGTTCATTAATTGACCATTTATCCTTATGTGTGTTGTATGAGATTTTGAAGGTCCGTATTGGTGTGGAAGGGTGTTCAGGATGTAGTGCACCAGGAAAGACTCTGATATTTCAACCTCGAGTTTCTTCAATTGAGTTGTAGTGTCCCTCATTTGCACGATGTGCTCGCGCACACCTTTTACACTGGTGAGCCTTAGGGATGAGAGCTTCATACTTAGGGTGCTTGCTAGTGCTTTGTCTGAAGTGACGAATTGATCATCAATGGCTTTCAGCAAATCTCAGACCTTTTCGTGTTGTTTAATGGAACCACGAATACCAGCTGAAATTTTCGTCTTAATGAACATCACGCTTAGACGATTAGATCATTCCCATCATTCATAAAGAGTGATGTTTGTTGCAGTGCTGGTATTATTGAGTGTTGGTGGTTCGTATTTCCTAATAGTATAGTCTATGTCCATCCACCCCAAATGAAGGAGAACTCTCTCCTTCCAGACCTTATAGTTATCTCCCTTAAGTTCAGGGATATCAATACGAATTTCAGAGAAATTTGCAGGTTGTACAGCTGCATAAAATTAAAAAATCACATGCTTATGTTAAACTTGAGGTCTAAATAAAATTCCATGCTTTACCAATGTAAATCATGCTTTAAAAATTGGGTTTAATGACATAAAAATTGTCTGTGGACTAAATTTTCAATTCAAGCAGATGCAATTATTCTTTATGATAGAATTTATCAAATTCTATCTTAGTTTTGAACTTTATGATAAAACTATTAATTCATAACTCCTGTGAGTAAATTATGAATATTTTATCCTAATTAATTATATAAATATAACAAAAAATCCCGTGGGATAAAATTTATTATATTTAATATAATTAATTACAATTAATGTCTAAATATTCTTTATGTGATCCTAATCAATCATAATATATAATTTTATTTAATTAGAGATGCTGTGGCTATTCTCTAATCAATTAAAAATTATATAGATCACTATACATTATTTCTTATAAAAATTAACAAGATATAAGAATAACGATAATTTGCATAAATAAAACTCTAATATTTATGCATAACAATTATCCAAATTGCATATAATTAAACTAAATATTATAAGCATAAAAATTAAACAAAAAATAGAAATATTTTTAAATATATGCTTTAATTTAGAAAATCCTAAAAAATATGACATTTACCCAATCATATTTATAAATCACCAAGGCAGAGATGTAAATGGCTCTGATACCAAATGAAAACAAATATCGATTCTATAATGCAAAATAAAAACTTAAAAGAATCGAAAAGTAAAAATTAAAATTGCCCAGTAAATCTTAAATACCTCCAGCCATTGGTGTTGAAATGATTCTCCAAATCTATTTTGTATGAAAAATTTCCGGCTGCTTCACTGTATGAAAACCTTTCGCTAACAATCTGTTTTGCTAAAACTATTTAAACTTCATATTTTTCTTCAAGTAATGAAACTCTGTCGCTATGAAAAATATTATTTCTTTCTATGCAACGAGTCTTCAACAAAATTTATGGCAAAGAAAAATAATATGCCCGAACAGAAACCAGCAAGAAACCATAACCTCCGGTTTACAAGCCAAACGTTTTCACCAACAAAACACGTGTATGAACCCTTACGAAAATAACCATAAGCCTAAAGCTCTCCTTCGATTGACTGTGATTAGAAATGCATTCTCTTGGCTGTGATTAGAAATGCATTCTCTGGTAACTAAATTTACCACGGTAGAAAAACTCTAGCACCAAATAAATGCTTTGTTTTTTATTAACGCGAGAGAATTCTTTCAACGTTCTATATACCCATTCACAATGCATCGCCCTACAGATTGCTACTTCTACTGCAAACAAATTGCTCAATCAATTAACAGATGCCAGTTGAAATCGAGCGGACTACCCGGAGCACATAATTTTTCATATAACTTGTAGTGGCAGGGACTTTCGATTTTCCAACGAAGGGGTAGAGAGACTCTCAGCTTGAGAGCACACACAGTGGAGAAAATATGAAGGCACATCCAAGCTCTTCTCACTCTAACTTGATGGTGTAAAACTGAAGGGGATTGAGTTAGTGAGCTTGGAGACCAAACAGAAATATTTATAGCCTAGCTTCCATCAAGCTTCTGTTGGCTATGTGTCAAGCGTTCCACAAATCATGGTAGAGAACTCCAGTGGGAGTAATGGACCACTTTAGTAGCTCCCAACAATAAATTAATTATTTGCAGTTGATTTCCATAATTTAAGGAAATTACTGCAGTTAGTTTCCATAAATTAAGGAAACCACTGCAAATTAGTTTTTAGAAATTAAGGGATGCTGTTGGGAGAGGGAGCATAACAAGTTTTACACAGTAGATGCTATCCAAGCCTTAGATAAACGTGGAGTATGTTGGTCATACAATTGGAATCCTTCTGATTAAATCTGTAAGGCTTCTTGCATATTTATTTCGTTCCCACACTGGTAAGCGGGAACAGTTCCTGCCAAAGGTCGAAATGAGAGTTTTTAAATGTTCAAGTTAAATGCGACAAATATACAATTCAATAAATATTTATTCTAATTGCACAATGTACTTAATTTTTTGCTGGCTACCTACTGTGTGGTTTGAAACTCTAAGGAATCCCTGCGATCACATGGTTGTTATCTAAAGATTATTTTGAATCAATCCGACCCTGGAAAATAAAGTGTTATTAGATGATAATCTCTCTAATTCAGAAGCAGTTATTAATTCCATTGAAGAACAAAGGTCGAGCAAGAAACTTGCGGGATGGGTATATCTAGGTTGTAATTCTTGTGGATGGCTGCATCCATTTATAGGGTGAATCAAGACCCTGACGACTCTGAAGGCTCTATTATGCTATTGATGATCGGGGGGACACTTGTGGGTACAACATTCTTTCTACTTCCTATACTGTTGAAGGAATGTAGGTGTGCTATCGTCACTTATGGTGGGTAATCTATCTGCTGATCGTCTGACATCTATGGGCTTTGCGAGGACCAAGTTGAATATGGGGATGCGGTGATCCAGGTTGTTTTCCCCATGGGTGACGGCATTCATTTATGTGGATGGATTGGACTCTGACGAATCCGGTTTATACTTTATATTTGTTTACTCCTCCCTATGTATTTTGGATCGATGTATGACACATACTCTTCGCAGTTGATGCACGACATCCATCGGGGTATGTTTTGTCTCATTAGTTTGGCATATATCACCTGGTGGATACATTGGATGCTGACGTGGATCTCACGCTCGACACCTAATTGTCCTTGATTTTCGTCACATTTTAATTCAAGATGACAGACGTCAACGATATTCTTAATTCTAATATATCCGCACAGGAGGCACTAATTTTTGCTATCGATGTGGAGAACAGAAGCAAATGACTTCGAGATGAAGATGCATACTTGATTGCTCAGTCCGTTGTTGTGCCACCGACTTCTCGCGCTGGTGCATATCTGGGAAACAAGGTGGACAGGGTTTCTGGTGGGAAAGAGGCTTTGAGCTAGAGGAGACGAAATCAAAAGGGTTGCTGTTACAAGCCGACAATGGAGATTAAGGAAGTGATTATGGAGTATGATGATCTATGGGGAAGGGTGGCGAGCTTAAAAAAACACACTTTAATTGGCCGATGGATGTTTGCAGATGGCAAAGAGGTGGACATGGTGGAATGGGTAAAGTTGTACTAGAACCCTATTCTGGGTTATTCGCCTAAGGTCAGTATGTTGTTAAATCATTGGTTTAGTATACATTTCTTGAAAGAGGAGGATGTTGCAAAGATTATACAGAAGACATGGGTACGTGGAAAAAGTTTCATGCAACTTGTTCCCTGGTATTTGGGTTTTAACCCAGTGACGGAGGCTCCCAAGAGCAAGGTGATATGGGTGAAGTTGCTAGCGCTGCCTCTTGAATTTTGGACGTTGAAAGCCCTCGGGATGATTGGAGATTACATTGGGTATACTAAGTATATTGACCCCCATATCATCGGGACCTCTGACAAAAGGATAGCATGGCTATTGGTGGAGGTAAATTTCAAGGGAGGCTTGCCTGGGGATGTTGACTTAGTATGGGGTCTGTGCAGACACCGACAACGGGTGGAATACTGGGATTTAACGTTCCGGTGCTTGATTTGTCACCGTACTGGGCACCTGAAAAACTATTTTCCAATGCGCTTTAAGGCCTCCCAAACTGTCATGGCTGGTAAAAATGGAGTTGAACGTGTAAATGTTGATGATGGGGTGGTCGAGAATGATGCGCATTATCCGGGTAAGTCACTTCTGCCATCTTCGAGCAATGATGAATATATACCGGCTAATGAATGTGATGTAAATCTTGCTCATCCTGATTTGGAATTACCCTATGTAAATGAATTATGTGTTCTTACTTTTAATCGGGTTAATGAGGGGGAGATGCCTCTAGTTAATAATCATATATCCTCTGTTTCTCCTATGGGTAATAATCATATATCTCTTGATTCTCCTATGGTGAAGGAGAATGGATTGGGGGTTTTGCCGGATATTGGGCCTTCACATAATACTGTTGTACTCACTGATATTTTGGATGAATCCCACTTTCTCTGTATTCTCCAAATGGTATGGGGCATTTGCACGGGGCACGACCTTCCCATAAATCCAATTTACATTCTAATATACTAGATGAGTATCAAATTTCTGCCACCCCGAATACAACCCCTCATACTATGTCTCTTGGGCCATCACATAATCCTTCTGAGTTGCAATATGTATCCCCTTCGATGCCCCCCCTTGAATGGGCATCTCCCTCATCACCTCGCCATGATGTTGCCCTTGATATCATGGAATCCCCCAAAAATCCTGTCGAAAGTGACATTGACTCTTTGTTGGGCAACCCTAACCTTGACCTCGCTGCCTTAACGGTATTTGATAAAATTCCCCAACAACATGAGATTATTATATCACTTGAATCGGGAAAAAACACAAAACAGGGGTCGAGACACTTTAGGGGGAAAACCAAGTCCAAATCTCTGTATAAGGATGATTTTTCTGATCTTACGGATGTACCCATCTCTTCTGCTGGTGACATCGGGGCGCCTAGAGCAAGCATACCCCTGGATTGTTCCAAATGAACTCTATTCTTTCCATGAATCTTGGGGGTATGGGCGACCCCTCAAAATTACACCGCTCGAGGGAGATTCTTAATACGGTGAGGCCTATCATTATTCTTATCCAGGAAACTCTATGTGATAGAGTTAAAGCTATAAGGTGTATTCTATCCATTAGACCGCGCTGGCATGTGGTGGCTGTGGACGCTGTTGGTCATGTGGGGGGCGTTATGGCATTATGGAACCCGACATATGCTAAGTTTTTGGCTTACAGTTTTTTTGGCGGCATACTGTTATCCGGAAATATCTGTGGGGTACGAGATACTTTCAATATCCTTAACTTATATGCTCCATGCCAGAACAGATAGTTTTTTTGGAAGCGTATGCATAATTATGTTATTCTTATGATGCAGAACCTGATTGCTATGGGGGATTCCAATTCGAATTTAAATATCGATGAATCATGGGGTCACCAGGCATGGGCTGACCCACTAGCGGGATTCATTGGCAGGATATTTGAGATGGCTAAGATGACTGATGTGCGCCCAAATCCCATTATACCTACGTGGACGAATCGTCGTGCTGGAGCAGAATTTATTGGCAAAAGGTTGGACAGAGCTATGGTAAAGGAGAATATGGTGGAATGGATGGGTAATATGCGTACATATATTCACGTGTCTGATATATCAGACCACATGGTATTTGTCCTATCATGGCACATGGAATGTAAACAAAAATGGGTCCCATTCAAATTCAATCGGGCATGGCTTGATGATGGCGAATGCAATATGATCATCCGAGAACAATGGGATGATAATACACCATTCTCGAGTTTACAGGGGTGGGAGCGTTTTCATGCAAAGCTAAAGCAAATTAAGATCACTACAAAAGCATGGGAAATTCAAAAGAAGGAAAAGCTCAGGGAAGAGCTCAATGACATAAACAATACCCTCAGTGAAATTCACACAAAATTTGTCATCGCTGCCCCTGATGAGCAGACCTATTATCATATGGCCAAATTACAACAGAGAAGAGATGAGATTCTAAAGATTGAAGAGATTACTTGGAAACTCAAAAGTAGGATCACATGGCTCAAGGAGGGAGCTATGAATACTAAATATTTCCACAAAACTGCAAACGAGAGAAGGAACAAAAATGCAATATGGTATATTCAGAAACATGATGGTACTCGTGTACATACCAAGGATGAGATTATGGGGGAAGCATACAGACACTTCTCGACCTTTTCAAAGCTGATCAGGACATTTCCCATGAATGCCAGGAATGGATCCTCCAGTTCATGCCGCATATGTTTGATGAGGAGGCTATATAGCACCTTAATGCTCCAATTACAAAGGAGGAAGTTCAATTAACATTGAAATATTTTGCCCACGACAAATGTCTCGGTCCGGATGGATGGCCTGCGGAATTCTACATACATTTCTTTGAAATTATGGCTGATGAAATTACGGATGTTGTAGAATATGGTAGGATCTCGTGACATATTCCGGCAAACATGAATTCAACCTTCCTGGCGCTCATTCCAAATTCATCGGATCCCAAGTCCTTCTATGATTTCAGGTCGATTGCATTATGTAATCTTATATATAAGGTATCATCTAAAATAATTGCAAATAGGATGAAAAGTACTTTGTCTAAGCATATTTCCAAGAAGCAGTATGGTTTTCTGAAGGGCCAGTCTATTCATGATGCTATTGCCATAGCACAGGAAGCTATGCATTCTATGCACGTTGGTAAGCAGGCGACTCTCATTATGAAGATTGATTTATATAAAGCTTACGACATTGTAGATTGGTCATACATTCGCGTGGCGCTCCTTAAGATTGGGCTTCCGGTTCATATTATACGATGGATAATGGCATGTATTACATTTGTTGTATTTGTTGTTATTATAAAAGGCATGCCGACGGAATTTTTCGGAGTTGAACGAGGGATTAGACAAGGATGCACACTATCCCCCCTCATTTTCATATTGATTATGGACAGATTTAGCAGGCTTATGAAGATGGTTGTGACATCACGATTTATATCTAGGCTCTTCTTCTCGAAGGATGTAAGTATCACACACTCACTCTTTGTGGATGATCTTCTAATTTTTTGCAAAATCATTCAGAACCATTGGTTTTATATTCATTACTTGCTGACTCGTTTTGGGAGGGAAACTGGACTAAGCATAAACAAGGAGAAATCTTTCCTTATCTCTGAATATGGAGATGAGGGGGAGATCAATTTCATTGCGGATTTCCTTGGTGTACACATAAAGAAGGCAGAATATGGTTTTACATACTTGGGATGTAGAATCAAATCATGTGGGTACAGGGTAAAGGAACGGATGTGGCAGGTGGCGAGATTCAAAGCTAAGATATGCAAATGGACACATAGGTGGCTCACGTTGCGGGGCAGATTTATCATGATCCAAGCGGTTCTCACACAGCTAATTGTTTACTAGGGACATTTATTTTACTTCCCTGAACAAACTATGTTATGCATTAATCAAATATTGGCCAATTTCCTGTGGGGTGGTCCGGGGATGTATAACAAGATGCATCTTTGTAATTTTGAACTGTTATGCACGCCCAAAAAGCTTGGGGGATGGGGTTTTTAAATATAGGCGCATTCAACTCCGCCCTGCTCATTAAGTATTTATGGAGGGCTATCACAGGTAATGAAATTTGGAATAATACCATATCTGTCAAGTATTTACACGACGTATCTCTCCACGATCTGTACTGCGAGCATTACAACATGCCCATATGTATGTCGTCCATATGGTGGGGGTTCAAAAAAATCCTCTCTATATTTGTTGGAAGGTTAGTTTGGTGTTTTGGAAATGGACTGAAGATTATACTGGGTTCTGATAGAATATATGGTATGTGTGCGGATTCGCTCCCTACCCCAAGGATCATACACAGGCTATCACACCATGGGATTTTTCATTTCTACCAAATCATACACTATTGGGCCCATGGGGCTCACATATTGAAAACAGCTACTCTACTTGGCCTCACTGGGGAGGATGCCGAGGTTTGGAAGGTTTAAGTTCAGGGCATTCAGGCCACTAACTTATGCTACAGGTGTGAGGGGGATATGAGCACATGGGATGGTACTATTAAGTCAGGTGTTGTGGTTGTACAAGATACATATGCACATATTATTTCATTGTCTGCTACGGAGGGATCATCCAAGGAGTTCTGGCCTTTCTGGCCGACGACACATTCCTACCAAGATTCTACTATTCAGCTGGTCGGTTTGGAGAGAAAAAAATCCTTACTTGGGACTCCCTCTTGCGAAGAGGGTTTCAGGGCCCTGGTAGGTGTGCTCTATGTGGTAATGATGAAGAATTTGTTGCACACCTATTCTTCTCATGTCCTATGGTGCTTGGTATTTGGAAACTCTTCAGACATAATATTATTGACCCAACGTGGATCCCAAAGGATTTCATGGAGGCCACACACATGTGGGAAAAAACCCACGATAAATTTCAACCCTTGCATTTTTTTCTCATATGGGAAGTATGGATGGCACGGAACAAGATTATTTTTTACGGTATGGTTTATTCCTCTTCACAAATACATTCTGCAATTATGAAATGGTTCATTTATAGGAAGCCGGTAGAGGATGGCATTGTTGATGGTTCTCATAGGAATAGGCCTTATCCCATTGCTCTCCCTGTGATTTTCTTTGATGCAGCTTGCTAGGGGGGGATGATGGGCTGTGGGGCATGGATTAAGATTTCAAAGGCCGAGAGAATACATATATGCTAGAATGGAGGCCAAGGCACTAACATTCTGGCGGAACTTATGTCCCTTTGGGGTGGTCTTCTTGCTAGTCATAACTTAGGAATTATGGATGCCTACATTTTTGGATATTCTCGTATTATAATTGATGCAGTGATTGGGAAGATTGTTCTCGTCCTTCTTGTTGCGCAGGGTTGGCTATTGAGAACACAATTGTTATGGGCGAAGATGAATAAGCCATCTATAAACCACATCTACAGATAAATGATACTAGAGCTGATGAATTATCAAAAAATGGTCTTGGTATGAGTTTTGGTATTATGCAGGTCAAACAGTACAGGGACGGCCAATGTGTATGGTCAAATGATATCCTTATTCCCTAATCATTGACGTATTGACTGCAAGCGAGCTGGCATTCTTTTTGGGATTGGTAGGCTTCACCGCATATGCCTACTAGTTTTGTTTTATTATGCAGGTTTTCTCAAGGAGGCATCGACTGCAAGCGAGCTGGTATAAAAATGCCCATCCCTGTGTAGATATATTGCCCGCTTGTTCATATTGACAGGTGATCTGTGGGTGGCAACGTCTGCAAGCGAGCCGATATTATGTCCATCCCCGTGCATAAATATCGCCTGATCCCAGTCCATTTGGGAATGTGCAAATTTGGATATCTGCCTGCTAATTATGTTTATGCTTATTTTGCTGTTATCTTTGTTATTATGGATGCAATTTATGGAACGATGTATTTGGGACACTTGAATATTTTTGGTCTGATGTCTGTTGATATCTGTAATTATGTATATGTGTTATGACTAACTGTATTGTTGGTCTTGATCGGATGCTTGGAATATGCATTTGGAATATGTATTGTTTATCCTGATAATAGACAATGGTTTTTTTCTTCTGAAAAAAAATAAACTTGTGGCTTTGGGAAGCGAACACCAGCCTCTTTCGCCATGCGCTCGTCTTCTCCTTTGGTCCAAGTCCCTTTGTCACAACAGGGAAATCTTCCCATCTTGATAGACATAATTCTGTTCACAATATCCGCTCTCTCACTTCCATAGTTAACTTGCAGATTTTTGTCACAAATGATTGAATTAGGATTTGTATCCATAGTTTTCTTTATTTTTCTTATTTTTGTAATTGATTAATAACCATATTAAATTTTAAGATTGGCCTGTCTTCTTCACCTTTGGGTAGCTTTCTCTATTTTGTAATTGATTAATAACCATATTAAATATTAAGGTAGATATTATTTTAATTGTCTAACATCAAAATCAATGGTACAAGTGGCAGTTGAGGGGAGTTGTTTTCAAAGAGAGATGTTTTATAGTGTAAATATTTCAATATGTAGATTAAGTAATCTTTCTTTTAAACCAAATTTTTATTTTATGGTCATAAATGAAAATGTTGGCATATTCTCCATCAACAGATGGAATTTCTAATATTAACTCCCATTTATTTTTATATCTATGTATGAAAATGTTGGCATATTCTCCATATAACAAATGGAAAACTCCATTTAAAAAAGAAAAAGGGAAAATGACATCCATCTTAGTATTTATTAATGTGGTGGTGCTAGTATATTCAATTATTAATATGAAATTGTTATGTGATACTTTAAAAAGGCAAAATCTAACTTATGATGAAATGATTTTTTAATCTGAATCTAGTAATACAACTTCAAGAAAGATTGTATTTTTTTGGTGTTTAAAATACATTTTTGAATGCATAAATGGATTCAACCCCTTGAGAAACCCTTGGGGCACTCAAATTATATAGATTAAACAACTTAAACTCAAGTTTTTAAAAAACTCTGCTAGGTTTTAATTAAAATCAACCAGAAAAAGTGCAAGAAAAATGTTATTTCTTCTATTAGTTAGACTAAACCTTTAAAAAAAATATTAATAACGAAAAAAAAAAAAAATATTGTTTAAAAATTATTATTAACAAAAAAAAAACATTGTTTTTTATACATAAATATGTGGCATTTTAAATGTCCACTGGGAGTAGAGTAGATGGTGTTGAGTTGTACTGCTAAGGCACTTTGTGATGTGAATGTTGCTCTAGCCATGTTAAGGGCCCAGATGGCTTAGTCATCTCTAGACTCACACAATTTAGCCAATATATATATATATATATATATATATATATATATATATATATATATATATATATATATATTAAAAAAAAAGGTTATAAATAAAATATTTCAACATGTTCATTAATAATACATCTTTTAATTCAAATCTTTATTTTATGGTGATGAATGAAAAAGTTGGCATATTTCAGTCATCCACTTTAAATCAACTTCATGAAATTTCAAATATTAATTAGGAGAATGACATACAATAACAAATGGCAAAAGGCATTAAACAACAAATGACAAGTGATATATAAAAAGGGAGAAATTATGGTGTTAGTTTCTTCAATTCTTAATATGAAATTAAGACGTGATATCTAAAAAAAAATGTGGGTTATATATATATATGTGGTATTTAAAAAATATTAATAACAAAACAAAAATCAATGTGAATTATAAATAAAATATTGCAATATACACTAATTTATCTTTTAATCCAAATCTTTATTTTATGGTCATAAATGAAAATGTTGGCATATTATTGTTATCTCCTCTATATCAAGGGACAAAATTTCAAATATTAACTACCATGCATCGTTATATCTATGTATACTTTTTCTCATTTACTAAATACAATATTGCTTTTGGCATTTATAACATCTAGAAGCAAGCATTAGGGGAATTTTGAGGTCTAAAATGGGCCTCCTAAGGAAATAATAAAATAATAGCTAAACGAATAAAATAATATTTATGAATTTTCAATTCACTTTTTGCACTAAAATCCATGTAACCATAGTTAAATTCAGTTCAAAAGTTGTACCAAAATAAAATTAATAAAAAAATTGACTATAAATAAGAATGAGTTTTTCAAGAAAAAGTCATTAACATTGAACAACTAATGCATTTCTCCTTTGTACTTAAATAACTTAAAATAAAATATAAATATAAATTTATAAATTCTTAATTATATTATATGCTATTAATTAAAATTTATATTATTTAAATTGTATAATAACATGTAATTAAGCTATATAATTTTGTGCATAGAGGAATAAATGTTTTATTCATTGAATTATTAGAAGATTTCATGTGATCAACGCATAATACTTCAAAGTGTGGGGAGCGATGGTCGAAAACCCTAATAATGGAAGAAATTTTCGGTAGCTGCAGGTTGGCTCCAGGCTTCAGAGCCCACACGCATGGAGGCCCTGGAGGTGACAAGTGCTCGAGCTATACTATATAATATAGGATATGCATTGTTTCTTTCAAGAAATATGAAATGACAATAATATATTTTTATTCAAAAAATGTGAAATGACATTTATTATGAGTATTTTACCTTGACTTTAAAAGTACTTGGAGCACTACCATGGTTAACCATGAGTTTTTATCCACCATTGAGAATGTGACAAATAAGTACCTTTAACTCAAGCAATGCCACCTCAACCATTAGGGATGATGTCATCCCCTAAAATGTGATTGATTCTCATAAAGTGAATTTTGATTGTACATTTTCCTTAGGAGGCCCATTTTAGACCTCAAAATTCCCCTAATGAAGAATGTTTGAAATATGTAGGTTATGTTCTTTCCACACTCTTTGTTAAAGTCACAACTCTTCTTCTTTATGTTGATGACGATGATATATATATATATATATTGTTGGTGAAGAGCCATTACAATATTGAAAAGAAACTAAGAATCATTGGTAAAGTCATAGCTCTTCTTCTTTATGTTGATGATATATATATATATATTGTTGGTGAGGAGCCATTACAATATTGAAAAGAAACTAAGAATCCTCTAAGGTGTCTGCTCCAAGATGGGTATGATTGTCAATACTCATGTCATAATAATTAAATCCAAAAAAGATATGTATGATACTTTCATTTATGACAACAACTATTTAGAAAAAGTTCTTTCACTCAAATATCTTGGAATTGAAATGCATCACAAGCTCACTTGGACTTATGATTGTTGATACTAACAAAATTAAAGTCATAATAATTAAATCCAAAAAGATATATATGATATTTTCATATATGGTAACAACTATTTAGAGAAAGTTCTTTCACTCAAATATCTTGGAATTGAAATGCATCACAAGCTCTGTTGGAATTATACCATTGAGAAAATGGAGGATGTAAAGCTTATTATGGGTTCAAAAATAATTGCGAGTCCGCAAATATTTAGATATGTCATAAAATACATAAATAAATAGTTCTCTTTGAAACTCTTATCACTCATGTTATTTTATATAGATGTGAGGTTTGGGGTTGCATTGTTTCTAGATACTGGTGGAGGAAGGTAGAATAGATCTAAAATAATTTTACAACTTACCATCTCAAGATTGAATGAAATACTCCATATCTTTTTCTCTTGATTGAAGCAAGTCTTCCCCTCATTGAAAGGATGGCTATGACTATGTATCATATGTATAAGAAGAAATTAAAAGACATGGAAGCTAAAATGTTTCTTAAAATTGCTTCTAATTCAAGCCAAAACTGCAATCTTTGGCTCAAGTAGGAATGGCATAAGGATGTCAAATTTTGGTTAGACCATTGAGAATAAAGAAAAAGATCATTTTACATAATACATTTTATTTAATAAAAATAATATTAAAAATATTATCACTTCAAAATTAAAAAAAAAAAATGTATATCTTGATAATAATAATAAAAAATAAAAATAAAAATAAAATTAAAAAAAATAAAATTAAATAAATAAATAAAAAATATTATATAAAACTAACCAACCCCTGCATCAATAAAATTCATTGAAAAGACATCCCAAATCATTTTTTCAAAACTTCAAGCAATACATGCATTTTTAAACAACACACAATATTTTAACACATTGTTTTTGAGAATAGGATTTGTTTAATTCTCATTGTCGAACTTATTATTTTTTCTCTGAGTGATTTTGTTTGGAAATTCAGTTGGGTCAAATTTAATAAACACATATGAATAAACCAGCCTAGATCCCTCTTAACTACGGATCTATCAAGCGCCGAGAGGGATCAAATATCTTGAGGTGCAAACCTATTTTGTGAGTGCAAAACTTGAGGAAAGGTTTGCACCTCGAGAGATTTGATCCCTCTCGGCGCTTGATAGATCCGTAGTTAAGATGGATCTAGGCTGGTTTCAGTCGTGTGCGACCAAGGAAAATCTATCGATAATATGAGGAATATATGATTAATTTTATCAATAATATGTAAATACATCTAGTATTAATATAACCATTTTAAATATGCTAAATATGTTTGAGATTTATCTAGTCATTGTAATTTTAAATTTTCTTAGTTACCTCAGTTTGTTGAGATGATAAATATTGTAAAATAACTTTAATGATGAAATGAAATTTTCGAATGCAAAGTGACAATGTCATAATATTGAATGATATAAAATGTGAATAATAAGAATGTAGTCAATTACAAATAGCCTTCATTATGATCAATCTCAAACGATTTTCTTCTACTATTCTTATTGTCACCCTTATTAGTTTTGTCATCTTTTCATATCGATTATATGAAAAAGATAGTAGAAACCGTAAATCATAAACCATTTAAATATTTAGCTCAAGTTTTTGTAGTAAACATCATACCTTGTCTCTCTTGCTCTCCAATATTATTAGGTTTAATTACTATAACACAGAAATCGTTATACATTGTCAGTAATTTTTTGTGCTTACACTGAAATCAATGCACATTGTTAATCCAATGACTTTAAAATTAACATACCATCATACATCCAATTCCATCAAATCAGAAATCAACATATACACTGAAATCAATGCATCTAATGCAATAAATCAAATAAGATTAGAAAACAACATCTACACAGAAATTAATGCATCTAATGCAATTAATCAAATAGGATTAGAAATCAACATCTACACTCAAATCAATGCATCTAGTGCAAGTAATAAAATAGGATTAGAAACCAACATATACACTAAAATGAATGCATCTAGTGCAAACAATCAAATAGGATAAGAAATCATTTATATTGAAATCAATGCATATAGTGTAAGCAATAAAATATAATTATAAATCAACATCTACATTGAAATTAATGCATCTAGTGAAAGCAATCAAATAGGATTAGAAATCACCATCTACACTGAAGTCAATGCATTTAGTGCAAGTAATCAAATAGAATTAGAAATCATCTACATTGAAATCAATGCATCTAGTGCAAATAATCAAATATAATTAGAAATCAAAATCTACACTCAAATCAATGAATCTAGTGCAAACAATCAAATAAGATTAGAAATCACCATCTACACTAAAATCAATGCATCTATTGTAAGAAATATTCTTCCCTCTCTCCCGCCTCCATATATATCTATATGTCCATCCATCTCTCCTTCTTTGTCTCTTTATCTCACCCCCACAAATACACACACACACACACACTCACTCTATATTTATCAATCTCTTGTCCCTCCCTCCTTGTTTACATCTATCTCTTCTTTCTCTTCACCTTCCCTCTATATCTCTATCTCCCTTTGTCTCTCTATATCAACCCCAAAACATACACTCTCTTTCTTCAATCTATCTATCTATCACTCCCTCCTCCTCTCCCTCCCTCTCCCCCACTTCTATCTCTCTTCCCTCTTGCTATCCTCTATCGCTCTCCCTCCATATTCCTTATCACTCCTTCTCTCTCTCTCCAAATTTCACTCTATGTATTTCTTCTTACCACCCTCTCTCTCCCCCACCATATCCATCTCTCTTTACCTACCTCTCTCCACTCTCTCTTTCTCTTCCTTTCTCCCCCACCTCTCTCTCTCTCTCTCTCTCTCTCTCTCTCTTCTAACTTTGTCACTATATGCCTCTCTCTCCCCTTCTCTCCATATGTTCTTCTTTGTCACTTTATCTCACCCCCAAACATACAAACTTTCTCTCCATCTATCCCTTGTCACTCCCTATCTCTCTCTCCACTTTTCACTCTCCTTGTATTTCTTCTTTCCTACCTCTCTCCCCATCCAGCTCCATCTCTCTATCCATCCCTCTCTCCCCCTCCAACGTCATCTCTCTATCCCTCCCTCTCTCCCCATCCAGCTCCATTTCTCTATCCCTCCCTCTCTCCTCCTCTCTCTTAAGTCCCCTTTTCCTTCATCTCTCTCCCTTTCTCTCCTACCTCCCTCTCTCTTCCCATAACTCACACACACACACACTCTCTCTCTTTCCCCTACAATCCTCCATATTCCCCCATCACTCTCTTCCTCTCTCTCAAGTCCTATCTCTCGTCCTTCCTCTCTCTCCCTTTATCGTCTGCCTCCCTCTATCTCCCCCCCCCCCCCCCACTTCTCTCTCTCTCTCTCTCCCCCCATCACTCTATCTCTCTCTCCAACTATGTTACTATATCCCTCCCTTTCTTATTCACTTTCCTTCTCTCCCCCCTTGTCTCCATCACTCCTTCTATGTCTCTTTATATCACCCCTAAACACACACACTCTCTCTCCATCTCTCCCTTGTTCTCTCTCCACTTCTCACTCTCTATGTTTTTATTCTTCTCTCCCCCTACAACTCTGTCTCTCTATCCCTCTCTCTCTCTCTCTATCTCCCTCTCCAATCCTTTCTCTTTATACCTCCCTCTCTGATGCAGGGGCATTAGGCACAATGAAATACTTTGTAATTCTTAAATAATTAGAGTGATTTTAATTAAATATAGTGAGGAATTGTAAATGTTCTCAAATCATTGGAGAACATGAGGGGAAGTCGATTAGCTAGGAATGTGAAGAGTCAGTTCAGTAAATTTAGGGAGTTAGGCTAAATTTAGGACTTTGGGAAATCCAAGAGTTTTGTTAAGTCATTGAAGGAGCTGAATCGATTGATTATCAATTGTATAAAATTAAGCCTCAGAGGCATTAAGTGGAGAGATCTGGAGAGGCAGAGTAGTGAGGTAGAAGGCCATCGAATTGAAGATCTGGCCAAGACAGGAAGTTTTGTAAGTGATTCCACTTGTCTATATATGAAAGAAGTTGTTTCAAAATTATATGAATATTGATTGGTTTAATTATGTGTGAGAATGTTTTGAATCTTCGTGAATCATGTATAAATAAGACTCTGTGATAGGGGTTTGGATGGTGTTCTGTTCTAATGAGAAGTCGATGTCAATTATCATGATTCTGGGCTGAATGCATGAAGGATTGATTATGAGATTAAGGATTATATGGGTATTGTTTGGTTTAACTCTGCGTAGAGAGTATTTTGAACTTCAATAAGCAATTGAGTAGGATATTGACAGTGCATTGAATGTATGTGTTCGCTGTATGAAGGAGACTTTGGTTCTTTTTGAGATTCCTGAAATATATACATTATGTGTTAATATGAATGCTAAAGAAGAATTGTTTGTAAACTCGGTTATACATAACCAGTATAGCAAGACCCGGGTCTCGAAATTGTATCTGGGTTTTTGGTGAAATGGAAATCGGTATTATAGAGCCGGAATGCTTCAGAAATTGAATATGCAGAGTCCTTGTTGAGAAGTGAGAAGAAAAAACTGCGCGTTAATTGGAAGTGGAACTGTGTATCAAAGGAAAAAGAACCAGAATGAGAAGTTATAACCCAAAGGAATGAAATGTTGATAGTGCGCGAAGAGGAACCATGAGGAGGAACCATAAGGGTGGTTTTGGAGGTAGAAAACCGGCAGTATCGCATGGGGTTAAGAGTGGTAAGTTGTTTCCACTTTTTGAACGCGATATCGTTATTTGGAGGACACATGTAAATGAGTGGTATTCAAAAACCACTTACATCACGTAATTTTTGAGGATTAAGTCCTGAGCATTTTCATAACGCGATATCCGTCAGATGAGCGTTTAATTGGGTTTTGGAGCGCGATGGAACATGGGCCATCGGATCCATTCGACATTTAGTGCAAAGTAAGGACGTTGGGGCCCAGATGCATTATAAAATTGATGTGTAGGTTTAGTTAGTTCAGAGTCAGAGTTTATTTATGGGCAATATTCATATGCGGTGGCATTTTAATTAAGGCTGCGAATATTATAATATGTTGGTGGTTGGTTATTAAACCAAAGTCAAAGTTTATATTAGCAAATCATCATATGAGCGCATATCGAAGGTTGTTAAAGGCAGGTTCTAAGAGTTATTGCAAATAAGTGTGGCGTTGATATGTCGAGTTTTAACCCAAAAGATAGAGTGTTAAAGCTGTGGACCACTATATAAGGATCTCTTATAATAAAGCAAAGATTTATTTGAAATGTCCATGAAATGGGGTGAAGGTTATTACTTTGGAATAGTTGTATTATTCCAATGTTAAATTGAATAGTCATAAGAAGAGTTTAAAACAAAGTTCGAACATTGGTCCAATTAATTATAAAATGGGAAGTATTAAAAGCAGCTTCCGCATATACAATTTGATACATATGGTTTCATAACCATAGGGTAAGAGATAAAGAAGCTTCCGCATGAATTATTGAGTTTGCGATTATGGGCTCAGTTTTGGTATAACATTTGGAATGCATTTTATATGCATGAGAGTGGGAATTTGGGGTAAGCATGGGTAGCCCGCTATCATGTGGTATCATAGCTGGAATAGCTCTTTGAAGGTTCAAAGTTTTTATTAATTGCATGTGTGATGAAAAGAAATCAGATTTTCGAAAACTGATAAAGATTGCAGCATACATAGATGCAGTGCAGGTGAGAGGAACAACAAGATCACTTAGGGATCTTGGAAGGTGAGTTGATGAGCATTATTTGACTCTGGTTTGAAGAATTTTTTACAGAACTCAGATTACAGGAAATTGAAGAAATCTCAGCAAAATAAGATCATAGCTTTGAGAGCAGTGATGAAAGAGTCCAGCAGAGGATTCTAAAGTGAAGAAGAAAGTGTGGCAGAGCCTGGAGAATTCCCAATAGAGGTTGGATGAAAGAAAAATAGATGTGTTCTTGAAAATCTACAGAGTGAAGCCTAGAGAGAGCAAAAAAGAGTGCTTAGAAGGTTCCAGCAGATAGGGGACTAGTACTTGCCAAAAGCTCAGATCCGGAGGAAAGGATTGGTGAGGTAAGTGGCAGCAGGAGAGCTTGCTGTTTCAGAGGCTTGGTGCAGTTGATGAGTGAGGAACTCATGATGGAGGAGAATATGACTTCCAAAATTCATAGAAGATATTGCAGAGGTTCTGAGAGAGGGCACAACAGAAAAGAGAAAGAAGATGCCAGGACAAATTGCATGAGGAAGAAATTGACTGATGCAGAATATTGGAAAGAGGTATCTGATATCAGAGAAAAATTTAATAAACTGGAAAAGATGATAGAGGAAATCCAGAGAGTTGGTTGGCTCATGAAGAAGAAAGTAAAGTGGCATGGGCTACAGATGAAGAAAGAGCAAATGATACATGCTCAGCAGAAAGAGAGACTACTCAGGATGATTGAGTATTTGGAGAAAGACTTGAAGAGTGAAACTTCAAGTGAGACCAAGAGGTCAAATGACTTTACATATGATGATTTTTGTACGTTTGCAGAAAAGCTGAGAAAGCTTGAACAGAGGATGGATGTACAGTTGGAATGTGCAGAACTTAGAGCAGTTGAGTTGAGAAGAGAAGTTTCTGTTTGTGAAGCAGAACATAGTACAGATGAAGAATGGAGATCTGCAAAAGATCTTGTGAATCATGGTGAAATTTTAAGACAACAAGAAGTTTGTCTTGCTGAGGAGAAAATCATTGATGATTTCCTGAGTTATTGGACAAGTCTAGATCAGCTGGAGATCATGATTAATTTTAACCTTGGGAGTCTGATGCAGGGGCATTAGGCACAATGAAATACTTTGTATTTAAGTAGACATAGGGGGGTCTGATGTTTTTAATTTCTCATGTAATCCTTAAATAATTAGAGTGATTTTAATTAAATATAGTGAGGAATTGTAAATGTTCTCAAATCATTGAAGAACATGAGGGGAAGTCGATTAGCTAGGAATGTGAAGAGTCAGTTCAGTAAATTTAGGGAGTTAGGCTAAATTTAGGACTTTGGGAAATCCAAAAGTTTTGTTGATTCATTGAAGGAGTTGAATCGATTGATTATCAATTGTATAAAATTAAGCCTCAGAGGCATTAAGCGGAGAGATCTGGAGAGGCAGAGTAGTGAGGTGGAAAGCCATCGAATTGAAGATATGGCCAAGACAGGAAGTTTTGTAAGTGATTCCACTTGTATATATATGAAATAATTTGTTTCAGAATTATATGAATATTGATTGGTTTAATTCTGCGTGAGAATGTTTTGAATCTCCGTGAATCATGTATAAATAAGACTCTGTGATAGGGGTTTGGATGGTGTTCTGTTCTAATGAGAAGTCGATGTCAATTATCATGATTTTGGGCTGAATGCATGAAGGGTTGATTATGAGATTAAGGATTATATGGGTATTGTTTGGTTTAACTCTACGTAGAGAGTATTTTGAACTTCAATAAGCAATTGATTAGGATATTGACAATGCATTGAATGTATGTGTTCGCTGTATGAAGGAGACTTCGGTTCTTTTTGAGATTCTTGAAATATATACATTCCTTGTTAATCTGAATGCTAAAGAAGAATTGTTTGTAAACTCGATTATACATAACCAGTATAGCAAGACTTGGGTCTCGAAATTGTATCTGGGTTTTTGGTGAAATGGAAATCGGTATTATAGAGCCGGAATGCTTAAGAAATTGAATATGCAGAGTCCTTGTTGAGAAGTCGGAAGACAAAACTGTGCGTTAATTGGAAGCAGAACTGTGTATCAAAGGAAAAAGAACCAGAATGAGAAGTTATAATGCAAAGGAATGAAAGGTTGATAGTGCACGAAGCGGAACCTTGGGAGTCTGATGCAGGGGCATTAGGCACAATGAAATACTTTGTATTTAAGTAGACATAGGGGGGTCTGATGTTTTTAATTTCTCATGTAATCCTTAAATAATTAGAGTGATTTTAATTAAATATAGTGAGGAATTGTAAATGTTCTCAAATCATTGAAGAACATGAGGGGAAGTCGATTAGCTAGGAATGTGAAGAGTCAGTTCAGTAAATTTAGGGAGTTAGGCTAAATTTAGGACTTTGGGAAATCCAAGAGTTTTGTTGATTCATTGAAGGAGCTGAATCGATTGATTATCAATTGTATAAAATTAAGCCTCAGAGGCATTAAGCGGAGAGATCTGGAGAGGCAGAGTAGTGAGGTGGAAAGCCATCGAATTGAAGATATGGCCAAGACAGGAAGTTTTGTAAGTGATTCCACTTGTATATATATGAAATAATTTGTTTCAGAATTATATGAATATTGATTGGTTTAATTCTGCGTGAGAATGTTTTGAATCTCCGTGAATCATGTATAAATAAGACTCTGTGATAGGGGTTTGGATGGTGTTATGTTCTAATGAGAAGTTGATGTCAATTATCATGATTCTGGGCTGAATGCATGAAGGGTTGATTATGAGATTAAGGATTATATGGGTATTGTTTGGTTTAACTCTACGTAGAGAGTATTTTGAACTTCAATAAGCAATTGATTAGGATATTGACAATGCATTGAATGTATGTGTTCGCTGTATGAAGGAGACTTCGGTTCTTTTTGAGATTCCTGAAATATATACATTCCTTGTTAATCTGAATGCTAAAGAAGAATTGTTTGTAAACTCGATTATACATAATCAGTATAGCAAGACTTGGGTCTCGAAATTGTATCTGGGTTTTTGGTGAAATGGAAATCGGTATTATAGAGCCGGAATGCTTAAGAAATTGAATATGCAGAGTCCTTGTTGAGAAGTCGGAAGACAAAACTGTACGTTAATTGGAAGCAGAACTGTGTATCAAAGGAAAAAGAACCAGAATGAGAAGTTATAATGCAAAGGAATGAAAGGTTGATAGTGCACGAAGCGGAACCGTGAGGAGGAACCATAAGGGTGGTTTCGGAGGTAGAAAACCGGCAGTATCGCATGCGGTTAAGAGTGGTAAGCTGTTTCTACTTTTCGAACACGATATCGTTATTTGGAGGACACGTGTAAATGAGTGGTATTAAAAAACCACTTACATCGCGTGATTTTTGAGGATTAAGTCCCGAGCATTTTCATAACGCGATATCCGTCGGATGAGCGTTTAATTGGGTTTTGGAGCGCGATGGAACATGGGCCATCGGATCCATTCGACATTTAGTGCAATGTAAGGACGCTGGGGCCCAGATGCATTATAAAATTGATGCGTAGGTTTAGTTAGTTCAGAGTCAGAATTTATGTATGGGCAATATTCATATGCGGTGGAATTTTAATAAATGCTGCGAATGTTATAATATGCTGGTGGTTGGTTATTAAACCAAAGTCAAAGTTTATATTAGCAAATCATCATATGAGCGCATATTCGAAGGTTGTTAAAGGCAGGTTCCAAGAGTTATTGCAAATAAGTGTGGCGTTGATATGTCGGGTTTTAACCCAAAATATAGTGTGTTAAAGCTGTGGACCACTATATAAGGATCTCTTATAATAAAGCGAAGATTTATTTGAAATGTCCATGAAATGGGGTGAAGGTTATTACTTTGGAATAGTTGTATTATTCCAATGATAAATTGAACAGTCATAAGAAGAGTTTAAACCAAAGTTCGAACATTGGTCCAATTAATTATAAAATGGGAAGTATTAAAAGCAGCTTCCGCATATACAAATTGATACATATGGTTTCATAACCATAGGGTAAGAGATAAAGAAGCTTCCACATGAATTATTGAGTTTGCGATTATGGGCACAGTTTTGGTATAACATTTGGAATGCATTTTATACGCATGAGAATGGGAATTTGGGGTAAGCAGGGGTAGCCCGCTATCACTTTCTCATTCTCTCTCTCTCCCACCTCCATCTTTATGTCTCCCTCTCTCTCTCTCTTCATTCCTCCTCTACCCTCTCCTTCAGTTTATCTTCATCTCTCCCTTGTCACTCCCTCTATTTCTCCACCTCTATCACGTGTCTTTGTTCTTCCCTCCCATATATACTATCTAGAGTTAATATATATATATATATATATATATATATATATATATATATATATATATATATATATATATATATATATATATTGTATTAGTATAAAGTTATTAAATTTAATAATTTTAATATTATAATATTATAATAAATTAATATTAATATTTTAATATGAATGTTAAGGTTAATAATATTTTTTTTTGCATACTATTATTATTAATTTAGTCCATGGTATTTGGTCCATAGGCTTAGATGCTTATTTCTACTCCTATTTGATATATTTTTATTTATTGACTTTACCTTTCTATGTCTATTTTATAAATATGGTATTTGGCCCATGGTATTTGACCCATGGTATTAATAATAATTTGTTTTGTAAATATAAAAAGGTTTATGGAATAAATATAAAAATATGTTTTTATTTATTTATTTATTTACCATATATCTAGTTTATTTATATTTTTATTTATTTACCATATCTCCACAGTAAGTATAAAAATAGGTTTTATTTATTTACCATACCTATGGTTTATTTATATTTTTATTTATTTATCATATCTCTTTTTTGAGTGTTCGTAAATTTATTTTTAATTGTTTATTTATATGGTTATGTAAGTTATTTTTAAAGCCGACATTATTTATATTTTATTTTAAAAAAATAGGTTTTTTTTTTTGGGCTTCCAACATACTTACACATCGGGGTCATACAGGGCTGTAGAATGCACCTCTCGGCCCAACAATATCGAGTGTTGTAACATGTTATCTGTCATAATCGAATTTGTTTAATTCTCACTGCCTAACTTAGTATTTTGTAAGACAATTTTGTTTGTGGTGGAATTTTAGTTTACAGAAATTCAAATATGCGTTAACCATGTGAATTACTTTACACCCAAGCAATGAATCTTGATTAGATTTTCTCTGCAACAAAGGGATTTACCTTCAAGCTTTTAAATTTGAACATATTGTTCATGGAATAACCATGGAAGTTGTGATAACATGCTAGGAACTCATAACTGGTTATGTTGGATTATAGCAGCCATGGAATATGCAAATAATGAACTTCAAGGATCACTAAAAATACAATTATGTTTGAATAATCTCTACAACTTGTTTCATGTATACAATTATGTTTGAATAATCTCTACAACCTGTTTCATGTATATTATTTATAAAGTGTCTTATGATTTGTAGAATATGTTAGATGATAAAAATAGTGGCTTGAGTTTTGAAATTCAATAGTCACGAGAAATGTATCTAAGTGCACAGAAATGAAAAGAATTAACTAATTCAAAATATAAAAAGTATTGTGGAAAATTGAACTTATTTAGTTGCTTTGTAAACTTGGTCACTTGTGCACACAGTGGAAACTATTCTTTTGAGTATCATATCAACGCTTTCTAGTCCCAATGATTAATCACCTGCAAACATCGATGCAACGAAAGAATGGCGAGAGCACAAAGATGAATTCAAAAAGAAAATTAGCAGAATTGTCCGGCAATCCCAAGATCCATTAGTGATATTTACCTCAGAAATGTGGCATCCAAATAATTAGCAGAATCATCCAGTGGTGCCAAGATTCATCAGTGAGATTTACCTCATAAATGTGGCATGCAAATGTTTATCCAGACGGCCGTGTTTTCATTTCTATTCTTCATGCGCTCGGGCATGATCCAAATGGCTATGAGCTTGCTAGTGAACGATGGTCAAATGTGCACACAGTGGAAACTATTCTTTTGAGTATCATATCAATGCTTCCTAGTTCTAATTATGAATCACCTGCAAACTCGGATGCAACAAAAGAATAGCAAGAGCACAAACATGAATTCAAAAAGAAAATGAGCAGAATCGTCCGACAGTCCCAAGATCCATGGGCTTCCTCCGGCATGCCACTTCCAATAGCATAACCCCGAAGCTGAACACGTCGGTGCTCGGCGTGGCCTTCCCGTGTGTACGAGCTCCGGCGCTATGTACCCAGCGTACCACCACACAAGTTGTCCGTGGATTCTCGTTGTGATCATATAATGGCTATGATCATATAACCGAGTGAGGATGAAGTTGAGTATTTCTAAAATGGTTTTACTATGTAATTGATTAATAATAATGGTATTTAATCTGAAGGTAGACACTATCTCAATCATCTAACATCAAAATCAATGGTGCATAATGATACACATGGTAGTTGGGGAGTTGTTTTCAAGGAAAGACGCTTTTACAGTGTAAATATTAAACCCTGATTGGGGTGCCACGACGAAAGGGATAGACAGAGGTTGGTGCCACGCAGAAGCGCGCACCTGACCCTCCATCACGGTTAAGCATTAGTGAAGTGGAGGAGGCCTGTCCTTGGCACGATCCACCTTAATGGAAACTAATACAAACGTCTAAAGCCATCAAAGCATGTCAGAAAGGAATGGGAAACTACGCCGGTTGTAGAGAGGTGTAAGGCATAAAATGCAATTGCAGAAAGGGAATGTTAGTGTAAGCCAGTTTGGAGTTCAGTTCGGAGGAGCAGAGGAATTTTTGCGGCAACGTCAGCGCCGGGTTAATTGGTATGTTATGGCTCTTGTTACCCTCATATCTCAATTCCCCGTTCCAGTTCTAAACACTGAAGTCAAAGCTGATGGTTGTACTGAAGTATGTGCTATGTTTAGTTTCTCTAATGGGATATATTACAAGTCTGTAATGGTCTTTTGTTTTTCTGTTTTAATTTAATTGACGGGTTGGTAGTCGAGGCTTGCATGCTACCCCTCATAATTCTAGCCTTGGAAATCGAACCCTGCTTTAGAAGCCCATCTACAGAAGACCCTCTTTTCTGGGCCCAGCTACAATCCAAATCTAAAACCCGCCTGTATCATTGCAAAATTCTAAAGCCCGGTCTAGTAGTAAAGTCGTATGGTCTAAGTTTATATTTACTTTGTATGCATTGCATGAAAAATCATTCTAGGGGGTTCAATTCTAGCATGCCATCCATGAAAAGTATCTTCAGGTTTATGAGCAGGCCTGCATGTATAGTCATGACAGTTTGAAAGTCTTCCCTCAATGTCAAGGTTGGCCCAGTCGTAATCTGAGTTGCCCGAGTTGTGTTTTCCCTCAATTTCACTCTTGGCCTAGTTGTATTCTGTGGTTCCCAAGTAGTAAATGGTGGTATATGCAACTTCCTTTTGGCAAGATGGACTGTGTAGCAAAAATTCTTCCCACACATACTACTATTTGTGCGGTAATGAATGAGGCTCCACCTAAGGGATCCACCAACGCTCAACAGAATTATTTTACAGATTCTTCTCTGCCATATACAGGATTATCTTACACTATTACAAGGGGATCTTTCTGCCAATTTATTATGGCAAAAGGAAAAACAGGGAAACGAAATGGAACAGGAAAAGGAAATCAAAAGAAAACAATACAGAATGAAGGACCAAGCAAGCATGGAAGGAAAATACTAAACAAGTTCTGGAAAATATATCTGATCTTTATGAATCAGGAAACCCAATACATATTCGCAATACCATTCAGGGTTGGGAAAGAGAGAGTAATTATGATGATGAGGATCAAACAGTAGGAGGCAACCATGGATTTCCTCTGCAACCCGGAGAATACAAGAGGACGGGTATCTCTGTTTCATCAATCTGTCAACACTTATTGGAAACTCAAATGTGTCTTGGCAAAGGCCATGATAAGCATGCAGGAAATGGAAGGAAACCCAACATTGGTTTCAAAATTGCAGCAGATCAAACAGGAAATCCGAGACATTGCCATGTCTCAGTATCATGCTGCGGCAAGAATTGGGAGGATTGAACGTCAACTTCAAGGAATGCAGCAAGTAGAGATGTCGGGATCCACTGCAAAAGACCCGACTCCAGTTGACTCTTCTAATGGATAATATTAGCTTTTAATAGTTTCAAATGTTTTTTGCGGCAAGTTTTAATAGTTTTTGTTTACACTGCAACTTTTATGGACATAGTAAAGTAGTCATAGCAGCAAGTAGAAGGAAAAAACAATTTTAATACTGGTTGGCTTTTAACTCTGAGGTAGCCAACAAATCTGGTTTCCTATAGCAACTTGCTTTTTGATAAATAAAAAATAGAAAAGCTCTATGAAATTAAAAAAAAAAAAAAAAGCTTAAATATTAAAAAAATATATATATTCAACATAAATACATGTAGTATTTAAAAAATAATTAATAATAAAAATATTTAATGTATTTATTTCGTGAAATAACAATGCTTTATAAAATTTTAACATGAGGTCAAATGTGAAAATCTTAATTTTCATAATTCAATGTGAGTTATAATTAATGCGTGGCTGAAACATAACATCTACAAAAATATATTAAAATCTAAATATTAGATTGAATATTTTAGAAATTAAAAAATATTTTTTAAAATTTTAAAATTCAAATTTCTATTATTAGTGAAAATTTTAATTTTCATAATTCAATGTGGGTTATAATGGAATACATGGTTGAAATATAACATTTTAAAAATATATTAAAATTTAAATAATAAATTAAATATTTTGAAAATTATAATTTTTTTTTTTTTTAAATTATAAAATTAAAATTTTTATTATATCATTTGGAGATCTAGAAAAAATGACTATAAAAATATCATAAATTAAAATTATATATATATTAATTATCACCAAGTATAAAAAAACTAATATCACTAAGTGTCTTAACTATCAATCATCAAATAGGGCAAATTAATATAGTTTGAATTCCTAACCATTAATTATGCGTACCATTAATCTTTATTAATCATTATATGAGACAATATGATAGTCACTTTATTATATTTTTTCATTTTTATTTTTTTAAACATATTGTTTTAGAAATTGGTATTAATATTTTTTCATTTTAATTAATGTATATCACATATCATTTATAAGTTTTAATTAAAAATACATGATTATTTATTTGTAAATTTTTATTTTATTTATTTTTTAAATTCAAAAAATATTAATATAAAAGAAATATTATAATCATTATTTTTGAGATATATTTTTTCAAGTTTTGTGTTCTAGATATCCGAACTCAAAAAGAGATTTGCACCTCAAGAGATTTGCAGACATTTTCTCAAGTTTTGCATTCTAGATATCTGAACTCAAAAAGAGATTTGCACCTCAAGAGATAAATCCATATTTAAGATGGATCTATGTTAGTTTAAATTATGTAAAATATTGTAACTTTGTTTTACATTTAAATTATTCTTCATTAGTTTTCCTCTTTTAAATAATGGAATATAATTTACAAGTTTGAATAGTCTGAGTTCAATTAAATTATGCACCTATATTATGCACTCATATTTCTAATAATGATCTTAAATTTTTATGTCTTAAATATTTATTATTTTTTACTTACACAAGCACATTTTAACTAAACTATCTATTTATACAATTTATTAGTAGCACTGTTTTCCATTAAAAATATTATTATCATTAAACATTTGTTTTTACATTAAACAAAATCATTTATAATTTATACCTATTAATTTGTACTTGGATATATTTTATCTCATACAAAAGCAATTTAACTATCATATCAATTTATGTGATTTATATTGCAGAAATACTTATTGTTTTTTAGTTTAAGAAAATTTAACTCACAAAAACAGTTTTAACTATCATATTAATTTACTTAATTTATATATCATAAATACTAATTATTTTTACTTTGATAAAATTTACCCCACAAAAGCACATTTAACTACGATATCAATTAACTTTATTTTTGTAGGTGTCATTTTAGTTTTGTAAGTATTCAAATTAATAAGAGTTGATTGTGTTTATTAAGTTTCACATTTTGGAAACCCCCACCACAGGTGCAAATGCAAGGCTATCGAATTGATATGACTGCCAACGACGGTTGGGCTCTACAACTAGGGGGACATATGTCAACACAGGTTCAACAGTACGCTCCCATAAATCTTATCATGGTTGTAACATCCACTACAGATGCGAGACAATACCTTTGAGCTTGTTTCATTATTGAGCATCATAATTACAAGGCCGTATTCAACCTCTAGGAGACTTGAGTGGGTTTCATGCTTTGTCGTGCGAGGAATACATACATCTTTCCAACTTCATGGAGAATAATACTATGTTTTGGGTTGCAACTCAAGTTATGGTGTCTCGACAATGCAATGCCACTCATCTTGGAAATTCATTGGCATTCAAGGACGACACCTTTATGCAGAATTCTCCTTTCTTCATTCGCATGGAGATTGGGGCTTGTTATACACTGGACATGAAGTAATTCGTCACCCAAATAATTCTTATGGATGAACAAGAGCTCCACCTCGGCCCTCTAACTCGCCTTGCAAACTCGAGGCGTCTAGCCCCTCAATGGAATTATCACACTAGGGGGGGGGGGAATTCACGGTGCTTAATCATCATCTCTAAGCTCAATTGTGGAGGAGACTGGTTCATGATTGCTATGTTTGTCAATTCTCTTTGTTATGGCTTAAGTAGGGGCATGGTCTATAGTGCTGGCGGGCTAGCTCGACATTTTAGAGTGTGGTTAGGTAATCCCAATGTGCCAGTGATCTGAAATTAAAAGTGAAGGACTCAAATAAATTTTTGCAAGCTAGTTTATGTATTTTGGGAAATTGATCGTGATTGCAAAAGCACACAAACTAAGTTAATTTTTTTTCAGATTTCAACAGTTAAAAATGGAAAATAACCAACATCACAACATAGCAATTTGATGACGAAGTTCACCCCTCCAGGGCTATGTCTTTGAGTCCAACATCCAATGGTGGTCCTTTATATTATATGCTCAAATTTTAAATTAAGTCAACATACGATACTCAAATTGCAAAAATAACACTACCATTGTGTCCAAAATACCCGAAAACCCTTATGTAGGCTCTTCTTGGACTCAAAAAGGTTGAAAAATGACCAAGTTAGGCCTCTTTCTCCATTTTGTTTGCTAATTATTCTCCAAAATTATTCTCTCTGTAAACTTGGCAACAAACTAGGCCATTGGTGGACTGGTAAGACGAAAATTTGGTTACTCTAAGGTCACGGGTTTGACCCGCGAATACCGTCGCGTTGGGTGCATTTTGTTGAACTGTTAGTTGATTTTTTAAACAAAATCGGGTCGAGCCCCTTTTCTTTTTATGCGCTCCTAGTCATGTGGTCCATATGGCTTGGAGTTGAGTGCAGGCGGGGTGCCATGTGCCCATAGCCTCTGCCCTTTAATCGGTGGTTGCAACATTATAACGGAATCGGGGTTGGGCGCTCAATTGTCACTCGTTTCCCTATGCTCCTATCACCTGTTCGCTCTCATATCATTTTTTACAAAACCATGGGTTGGGGTGTGTGCAGGGTGCCGTGCACCCTTTCCCTCCCATCCTTTGTCGCCGGTCACAGGGTTTTAACGAGACCTAAGGTTGGGTCGGTCGGGCACGCCCGCCAACTTGAACTTCCCCCCAACAACAAAACCATGTGACTTTAAATATAAACCTGCCACCATTGTATAACAAGAAACACTGTGGCGTGATGGTAGGGCGGTCTGTTAGTTGGTGGGAGGTTAACGATTCAAACCCGACGGAGGGTTGGTCAGTCCATAACAAAAAATTGGCTTGAAATCCAAGAACACTTGGCAGCCTCTCATTTGTGCACCATAGTGACCGTACAACCAATCACCGTGTGCCACGTGCCCTCATGTTACTGGTCTAACATGCCATCTGTACTTCCAAATCATTTGATGACATCAATATGGCATCATCATACGAACTACCACGTGGCAGTCATACACTGCCTAGTCAACCTTGCAAGTTGAATTTTTTTATTGTTTCCCAAAAATATCAAAACGTGATAACTTCCTTATACAATGTCAGATTGAGGTGATTCAAGCATCGTTGGAATCAGAACAATGAGATCTATGATTTGGAATTGATTTTGGGAGAATTTGGTCACTTTCATTTTTAAGCATATTTTTTATCCCCTAGATCATTCTTCCCCACTAGAAGCTTTTAGACCACTAAAAGTTTGTTTTTACTCAGAAAGTAAGCGAGCGTAAAACTCCCTCAATTTATCGATCTCTATCCACCAATATTTGTTTTTATTGGTACCTTTGAGCCCTACTTGAAGATACTCCACATTACCTCTGCATGAAGTCTTTATCCTCTTATCAATATTTGAGTCTTCCTGCAACTCATTTAAATATTCAGGAGAAAAATCTTCTATAGATGGAATCTGAACATTATCTTCTTGATCATCAATCATTGGAGGCTCATACAATCTCAATATTTCCACATTCACAACAAAATAAATTTGCATGTAAGGTGATAAATCTAATTGGAAGGTGTTGTTACCAATATTATCCAAGATTTTGAAAGGACCATATCTGATTGGCTTGAGATTTTTACTTGGTTTTTACCTTCACCTTGTAGTCACTTGTTGATGTACAACCAAACTTGATCTCCCACTTGGAAATAATGATCAACTCGATGCTTATCATGTCTTGCTTTGTACTTGTCTTTGCTTTTCTTCAGTTGTTCTTGTACCCTTTAATGCACTAGTTGAAATTGTTCAATAAAATGCTTGGCTTTGTCCACATCACTATGTCCATATACTGCAATATATTTACTAAAGATGAAATCCAAAGGAGACTTTGGAAAATAACCCAAACAAGCTTCAAATGGAGATACTTGTGTAGTTGAATGCTTGGCACTATTGTAGGCATGTTGGATGTAATACAAATGCTCACCCCAAAGTTTAGGATGCTTACCACAATATCCTCGAAGGATATGCACTATTGTTCAATTCACTACTTTTGTCTAGCTGTCTGTTTGTGGTTGAAATCATGTTCTCTTCTTTAACTTTGTGTCTATGAGTTCCCATAAACTTGACCAAAACTTCCTAATAAATTGAGAATCTCGATCATAAATAATAGAAGTGGATAACCCAAAGTGAACCCATACATTTTGGAAGAACATCTTTGCGATTTTTTCAGTTGTAACTGATTTCTTACATCGCATCAACATACACATTTTTCTTAAATCATCCACTACAACATATAGATAATCATGACCTTTCCTAGACATTAGTATTCCCCCAACAAAATCCATAGAAATACTTTCCCATGGATGAGAAGGGATAGGAAGTGGAGTGTACAAACCTAATTTCCTATTGCTTGGCTTGCTAGTAGCACACATAACATCGTTTCACATATATTGATACAATTTCATTCATGTGAGGCCAATAACAATACCTATGAATTTGAGTAATTTTTTTTCCTACACCAAAGTGGCTAACAATAAGAGAAGTGTGGGCTTCCCTTATTACATTCTTTCACCTTGTGGAACACATAACTTGCCATGATGATACAACAAATTGTTATGAACATAATAATCTGACTCTTCAACATGATTTCCTTGACTCAAAGTTGAATAAACATCATTAAAATCTTCATCTTAAGCATACTATTCAATATAAATTTCATGCATGATTGAGTTATGCTTAAGAATAACATATGCATTAAAAATAGTTCTTGATAACATATCTGCAACTTTGTTGTACATACCTTTCTTATACCTGATTACCAAATGAAATTGTTGTAGGAATCCCATCCACCTGAAATCTCTAGCTTGTTGTAGCTTGGTTTGCAATTGTAAATATTGAAAAGGTTGATGATCGGTATGAATAATCGTTTCTTTACCCATCAAATAATGCTTCCATTTCTTCGCGCTTTGTACTAAAGCATACAGCTCTTTATCATAAGTTGGATAGTTAATTACTGCACTGGTAAAGGTTTCAGAATGATAACATATTGGCTTACCATGTTGCATCAAAATTTCTCCCATAGCATATTCGCTTGCATTGGTTTGAATTTAAAATGGTTGCTTAAGATCTGGAAGTGCTAGAACTAGTGTTGTACTAATTTTATCTTTCAAAGTTTCAAAGGATTTTTGTTGTTTGCCTCCCCACTAAAAGACCTTTTTCACACTTTTCAAAGCGTGTAATGGTGTTTCAAAGAATGAGAAGATAACAATAAATTTTATCAAATACTGGGTTTCTCCCAAAAAGATCTTAACTTTTGTTACATTGTTGGGTTTAGGCCAATTCACAATAACATCAAATTTTGAGGGATCAATCTTCAATTCACCCCCTCCTACAATATGACCTAAATAAACCAAAGAGGTTTTCCCAAACTTACATGTAAACATCTTCAAACACAACTTCTCATCTTTTAAGACATCTAGAACTTGTTTCACATGCTTGACATGCTCTTCACGAGTCTTACTGAAAATCATAATATCATCTAAGTATACTATGACAAAATCATCAAGGAATGGTCACAATACATCATTCAAAACTCTCATGAATGTAGCAAGTGCATTGAAAATATCATCTTCAACAATCCTTATCTGATGATAACTGCTTCTCAAATATAACTTAGTAAAATAAACAACTTCCTTTTAAATGATCTAGTAAATCAACAATGTGGGGAAGAGGATAGTGAATTTATACCGTGATCTTGTTCAAAGCTCAGAAATCTAGCACACACATGCACCATGTACCATCTTTCTTTGGAACCAAAACAAGAGGAGACCCACAAGGAGATGTGCTAGGCTTGATGACCCCTTTGTAAGGCAGCTCTTAAATTTTCTTTTTAATCTATACATTCTCCAAAACTGACATTCTATACATGCCAATATTTGGAAGTGGTGCATCCTGCTACAAGTGAATCTCATGTTAGATTCATCTTTTTGGAGGTAACCCTTCAGGCTCTTGGAACATCTTGTCATGAGTGTTAATAACTTCAACCAATTCATGCTTGATTTTAGAATCACACCCTGTGAAAGCTTGAGATTCAATGATATCTTTAACTTTAATCATCAATAACACAAAATTCTTACTAGAATTTACAAGCATTTTCGTCTGACCAACACTAACAAGAGATAAGTTCATATTCTTACGATGTGCTCTAACAATATACTCAACTCCATATTTAAAAATATGATATTTTTTCTCATGACAATAGAATATGTATTTTCGGTCATACAAGTATGGACTCCCTAAAAAAATCCCACAAATATCATGTAGTACAACATCAAGCTCTACCTCATCTATAAAATTAAAAGTGATGGAAAAATTGAGTTTACATTTTCTTGTCACTTGTAATTTGGCATCATCAGGTACCCAACCCAAAGGGTAAGGTTTAGCATGAGGTGTAGTTTCTAAATTAACTTTCTTGATAGTTGCTTCATAGATAAAATTGACTTTGGATCCACTGTCAAAAAATGCATCAACCTTTGTATGCTTTGTAATGACCCTCAAATGAAAAATCTCACTTATTTCTTTATCATTTTGAGATTCAATAGGCTTTACTAGAAGAACTAGTACTTGCATTAGAAGTTATACCTTTCATTCCCATGGCTGTAATTTTGGCTTCATCACCTGAATCAGATCCTAGATCTTGTTGAGTTGTAGCAAATGTGAAAATTTCTAAATTTACTAAACATAAATCCTACGGTAGTAATATGATCTACTTCTCCTACTTGTTTGTATTAACTTAATAAGTTATTTTTCTAAATAATACAAGAAAAATATCAAAGTAAATACACTGTTGCCTACACATCTATACAGATAAAGTGCTGAAGAAATAAGCACATTCGACAAAGGACACACAAGATTTTTTGGAAAAATGTCCCCGGAAAAACTCAATGCGAGAAAACCAGTGCAACATCTCTTGAGGATTTTATTATTATGTAGATTTATGAATACAAACTAGGGTACCAGTAGTAGTTTACCCAACAGATAAAATCCCGATAGAAGTACCTCTATCTCTGGAGACATTTATTTTGTTGATTCAGCTCAGAATGAAGAACCCCACATGTGCCTACACAATCCCCAACAAGATCTGTGTTGAGACTGCATCACCCTTCAGTGTGGTTGTGTCAACCGATCTATTGAATACAAGCCCAATATGGCCCACTGAAACCCCAACGCTTCCCCTTCTGGCTCTGCGCCAGCTCCTCTAGGCCTGCCTCACCCCTCTGGGCCTACGTGAGCCTCTACGCTGGCTCTGTGTGAGCTTGGTTGGGCCTGTGTCACCCCCGTTGGGCCTGCGTCACCCATCCTAGGCCTGCGCTGCTCCTCTGGTGTTGGTCTGCCTCTCTGATATTTTATTCTCGGCCTTAGATCTGAAATCCCAATGCCGAACTGCCCCTCGCTGCACTGCAATCTCACTGAAAAATTCTCAGCAAATCACGCCCTAGAATTTCGACTTAGCTCAAGTGTTGCCACTCTGTGTGTGTTTTCCAATTGACCCCAAGCCTTCCTTTAATACTTTTCCCGTTGAACATTCAACGATCGTGATCTAATCTCTAATAGATGACTAAGATTAGAAAAGAATTGTTCCTCGCCACTTAGAAAATTCTCACCCACATGTTTATATTAATTAACTTTAATTATTTAATTTCCCTAAGTTATACTTAGGGACTCCATTAAAATAATTAATTATTTGAACAACTTAATCTTCGAGTGGAATTTCTCCAAATTATTTATGGGTCTTGGAGATCGTATGTGCCCTAGCCCCTCCACAAAGTTTCAAAGCTAGATCACATCTGATGCTACCCAAAAATCAGCACTCCCTCTTAGCGAGGAATGTGCTCTAGCAACACTTCAACTTGAAGCATCACCCTGATCCACAACATCCATCCCCTACGTTGTTGATGCTTGGCCTGCTACCCTTCATCCACTGCGTTGCTGCCTTCTGTATTGCTGCCCATGATTCTACCACAGTCATTGCCTCATCTATAATGCAAATCCATCTCAAATGTTGCGTCATGCTGCCCAAAGCACTGCCACTGCTAACTGTTACACTGTAACTTAGTTGCTGAGAAGTAAGCAATTGAAGGACATCACCCAAAATCCCAACAGACAAGTCAGTCTGGCTGCATCTTGATACTGAAATTCCCTCTACTGCTAATATGTGTTGACCATCTGGTGCCTCTGCGCTGCTATTGCTCTGCACTATGGAAGCATTGCCCCTACGCTATTGAAATCCCATGAACCTCTGCATTGCTGCTTCTACGTTGTTGCTACCTCTTCTCCAGTATTCATCGTCCTATCATTGCTAATGTGCCTCCATAATCCTCTGCACCAAATGACTCTAGTCATCCTGCTACTGTCATTAAGGGCTCTCGTGGCTCGTATGTGATCCAAGAGTTTGGGCACCTCAAGGATACTGCCCCTTACCACCATCTGTAGTTCAATCTACAGATCTATATCGCCCCACCTCTTCTCTCGAGGCACATGAGCACTCATAGCCACATCGTCATCACTCCCATCATCACCCTTAAATACTGCAGTCTTTGAATCAGAATCTTCCTCGCCCTTCTTATTTTTAGGACAAGTTGTGGCGAAATGTCCTAGTTCACCACATCTGAAGCACCTGACCTTTGAAAGGTCTTTCTTCGTCTTCCCTTGTTGCCCATATTGTCCCTTAAATGCGAGAGTTGCATCTTCCTCCTCCTCCTTCTTGATCTTGATTCCATCGCAAGTGTTGCCCGCTTTGGTCAACCTCCTAATCTCTTCTTGTCGAAGAGATGCCTACATGTCTTACCAATTTTGAAGTGTCCCTTTGCCCAAAATGCCTTGGACAAAGGTCTCCCACTTGATTAAAGGCTTGGTATTTTAGCTCAAAAATTAAAGTGCTCAGAATTGATTGGAAACTAAACGACAGAAACCGACCCGTCGTCAGGAATCCAACACAACTCATTTTGTCGAAAATCGAGTTCGGATGAAGAAGTTATAGCCTACTGACTGTCGTTCAGAATATGAATTTTTTTTTTTTTAAATTGCAGAATAGTGACAGGTTGATGACATGGTAGCCCAGTCATCATGCAGGGAATATTCTTCAGTTTATGCCTAGTGGCACTGTGAAAAGTGTCACAACCAGATTCGCCAGTTTGGTTTGAAAGTGAACTTTTTTTAATTGAATTCGATTTTTTTTTTTAATGTGGGAGGACAACCCGACTAGGGGTCGCCACGTGTCCCCTCTGGTGGACCCTCTCCAACTCTAAGGTTCGAAGATCATATATTTTTAGTGGGTGCAAATTATATTCAACCTAAGGTTTTTCGTTATATATATATATATATATTCCGGTGGAAACTATAATCCAAAGTTCAAGCATTAATCAGTGGAGCGCATTGCATTGGATATAAACCATAGTCTAAAGTTTATAATGTGGAGAGCGCAGACCATAGTCCAAAGACCATATCCAAGTTTAATATATGGTATGTTGGTGCATATTTTAATATGGAAAAACTTTTATATAGGATGGGCAGAGGGCGGGTCGAACCCGTGACCTCCCCCTCCTAACTCTACGGATTTACCAATGGACCACGGGGCGGGACTTGTAAAGTCTCCACGCCCAAATATATTTGAATTTTATTGCAGAATCCGATGGCAGAAGGGAGGGGGCTAGCCCGCAGGCCAACCCTCCTCCCTATATGAATTTACCACATGAATTATACCTTAGCGCCATCATAAACGCGCTTAATCCACATTAATCTATGCTTATCCAGTATTAATCCGCCATTAAATTTAATTAAATTAGAGCTTACAACGACGAATTTTTTGGAGGTGCCACCATTTTCGACAGAATTTCCAAATTTGGCAGAGCTATCTGGAGTCTTCTCCAGATTTGGAGGAAGATTCTAGGGGAAAATTGAATGGACCATATCTTGAGCAATTTTTAACCAATTTTGGCTCAGAAAGAGTGATTCCTAGTATATTGGCATGCTCTGAACACATTGGAACAGGTTGTAGAGGTAGAGGAGTAATTCTACAGGTGTTTTTTTTACTTTGAATAATTTTGAAGCCTAGGGCCACTAGAGAGGAAGGCCATGCCTAGAGCATCTAAAGGCTAAATTGAGTAAATGAATAGTCATTTCTGATAGATTTCGACATTCTAAACTCATTGGAGTATGTTTCAAGAGAATTTGATGCATGTAAATAGTAATTTGATCGCTATTGAGCTAATACAGAGGCCCAAGCAATTGAAGCTGGACTAAGGAGATGTAGCCCAGGAGGGGTGAACTCCTTCATCAAAACTCTCTTTTAATGGATCAATTGTGATGGTTTTTTGTTATTTATGTTGCTGTTGTTTAGCATTTTAAATTCATACTTTATGCTCTTGAATTCACTCATAAAAATCAGTCAAATTACATCTTTGACACACATAAGCAACAAGGAAAAATATATACCTCAAGCATAAGATCAACAAGTAAATTATAAATTTGAGGTTGAAATTAGCACAACAAAACTAACATTCATAATCACATCAAGTTGGTATCAGATCTTGGTCGAAAGGCAAGGTTATTTGCTTGATAGTTGCTTGAGTTTTGTGCAAGTTTAATGGTTGCAAATTTGTGATGTTGACAAGGTTAAAGTTGCAGAAAGGTGAAGGGAAATTGTTGGTTGCAAGTCCTAAGATTAGGACTAGAATAATGGGAACTACAAGAGCACCATATTCACTCAAATTTCCACTCATAGCTGCACTTGAAACACCTCAAGTTTTTTCTCAAGAAGCTGAGATTGAAGAGGTACAAATTGCACAAGAAGCCGAATTAATTGAAGAGGTACAAGCATCGGAAATTGAGATTTAATCCATAGCCATAATGTCAGGTGTTGGAGAGACTCAAGGTCATTTAGAAGAGGATGATGTTAAGAGATAATTCAATGACATAAAGAGGATGGTTAAAATTGTGGTTGATGAATTTACTGTTGGGATGGCAGGAGAAGGTTCTAAGCCTCCACATGGAGAAGGAACTTCAGATGGTAAGAAGGATTAAGAGAAGAGTTCAAAGGGTAGTGGAGGAAATCCACCTCAATCTCCACCATATTCATCATCTCTATCAACATCATTTTCCATTTCCACCACAAAAACCACTCACACTCACTCAAAAGACACAAAAGGAAAGACACCCTTACTCAAACTAGATGTCAAATTTGAGCTTCCAATGTATAATGGCGAGGTAAATGCAGAAATATTGGACAATTGGATACGTCAATTGGAGGTGTACTATAGGATTCCGAACCTTCATGAAGACAACATAAAGATTCAATTGGCTTCTTTGAGGATGGAAGGATTTGCACTTGTATGGTGGGAAGCAAGGACTCAAGAAGAGATAAAAGAATATAGTAAGATCTCTATGTCTTGGTCAAGTTTTATTGCTGCCATTAAAATGAAATTATATGCATTAGCATACATGCAAAAGGAAATTATGGATTGGAAAATTTTTAGACAATTGAAGGGGAAAAGTGTGCAAGATTATACTCACGAGTTTAGGAGAAGAACTCTAATTTTGGGTATTAATTTATATTCTCAAGAAACTTTGTTAAAGTATGTTGGGGGTTTGCACAATTAACTTAGGCACACTATTCTCATGTTTAATCCCACAAACATAGATGAAGTTTATGTTCAAGCCACACACTTAGAGGAAATAGGGAAACAAAACATAGATGAGAAGAGTGAAAGTGAGGGTAAAGGAAAGGGAAAGTTTTATGGAAGAGGAAAAATAAATAGCTCTGTAAAAATAGAGAAAGAAAAACTCACATGTAAAAACTGTTCAAAGACTGGCCATGATGAAGACCACTGTTGGCAACTTCATCCAGAGTTGAAGCCAAACAAATTGAAAGCCAAAGAGAAGGGGAAAATTGTTGCTATAGTTGAACATGACTTAGGGTCAGATTTATGAGATGAGATCAAGATTACAACCATGGGTTTGAAAGGTAAATATATTGCAAGCATTAGTACTTCAAAATTTTCAAATGTTACTCATGATGAATATACAAGAATAGAACTTTTCCATATTAGAGTTGTCTCTAAACATACCAAGATTGATACACTTTTTGATAGTGGGTCACAAGCTAAATTGATTTCCGAAGACTTGGTTAAGCAACTAGGCCTTGAAAATATTATACATCCAAGGCCATATCCTTTGGGTTGGATATGAAAGAATGCAAACTTGCAGGTTACAAGGAAGTGAAAACTAAGGTTCGCCATCAATTCAAACTATCTTGATGAAGTTGAACTTGATGTGGTGTCGCTTGAGATATCAGGTATTGTATTGGGAAGTCCTTATATGTATGATAGGAAATAAATATTTCATCGCCATGAGAATAAGTATCAATTGTTTAGATTATGGTATTGAGTACATAGTTAGAGCACATAAGAAGAAGACAAGTTTGTCTCTTATACATGCAGGAGAAATGAAGAGGATAGTGAATGCAAGTCAAAATTTGATATTTTTGATGATCAAACAAAGAGATGTTTTGAATCAAACTTTTCAAAAAAATGCTTATGCTTGTAATGAGATGTTTCAGGATTATAATAGGTTTCCTTTGAAAGAAGGTGAACAAGATGTGACAGAATTGCAGCAATGAACATCAGTGTTGGAAAAAAGATGTCGGTGCCAGAGAATTCAAAGGTAAAAAAGAAAGCGACAAAGCAGTTTGGAAAAGAAGGCATGGGTTCCACAAATGTTTATTATTGGTTTCCAAAAGGTACATGGCAATGGCGAAGATACTTGGTCAAGAGTCGATGTAAGTACAAAGCAAGATCATCTAAAAATCGCCATGGTGACAGTGTGCAAGGTGAGATAATTTTTAAGTTTCCTTTGATTAATGACCAAGGTAGGAAGAAGATGGTTTATGCAAGAATAGCTTGCTTCTCTACAAATTCAGAAAAATTGCAGCAAGACGGTGTCAATAACAGTAAGAGAAGGTCGCAAGAATCAAGGAAAAAGTTAACTTTTTGTGAAAAGCTTCAAACGATGAAATTGGGAAAATTTATGTGGATAGAGATTGGAAGGGTGAGAGAATAGTCCCCTTATCCACATGAACAATATTCCAAGAGATTTTGGGGTAAAAAAGGCTTCTAGTGGGGAGGAATGATCAAAGACTCGGTATTTTAGCTCAAAAATTAAAGTGCTCAAAATGGATTGGAAATTGAACGACAGCGACCATCCTGCCGCCAGAAATCCAATGCAACTCATTTCGTCGAAAATTGAGTTCGGATGAAGAAGTTATAACATGTTGACCATTGTTCAGAACAAGCAATTTTTTTTTTTAATTGAAAAACAGTGCCAGGTTGATGACATGGTAGCCCAATCAACATGCAAGGAATATTGTTCAGTTTATGCCCAGTGGCATTGTGACAAGTGTCACAACCAGATTCGCCAGTTTGGTTTGAAAGTGAATTTTTTTTAAGGATCTGCTCCTAAGGTTGAATTCAATTTTTTTTTTTTTTTTATGTGGGAGGACAACCCAACCAGGGGTTGCCACGTGTCCCCTCTGGTGGACCCTCTCCAGCTCTAAGGTTTGAAGTTCATATATTATTGGTGGGTGAAAATTATATTCAACCTAAGGTTTCACGTTATATATATATATATATTCCAGTGGAAACTATAATCCAAAGTTCAAGCATTAATCGATGGAGCGCATTGCATTGGATATAAACCATAGTCCAAAGTTTATAATGTGGAGAGCGTAGACCATAGTCCGAAGACCATATCTTGAGAAATTTTCGACCAATTTTGGCACAGGAAGAGTGATTCCTAGTAGATCGGCATGATTTAAACACATTGGAATAGGTTTCAGAGGCAGACGAGCAATTATACGGGTATTTTTGTCACTTTGCAGAATTTTGAAGTCTAGGGCCACCAGGAAGGAAGGTCATGCCTAGAGTAGTTGAAGGCTAAATTGAGTAAATGAATAGTCATTTATGATATATTTCAACATTCTAAACTCATTGGAGTATGTTTCAAGAGAATTTTATTCATGTAAACATCGATTTGAGCACTATTGAGCTAATACAGAGGCCCAAGCCATGGAAGTTGGACCAAGGAGTTGTAGCCTAGGAGGGGTGAACTCCTTCATCAAATATTTGTTTTAATGGATCAATTGTGATGGTTTGCTTTTATTTATGTTGTTGTTGTTCAACATTTTAAATTCATACTTTATTCTCTTGAATTCACTAATAAAAACTCAGTTGAATTACTTGTTTGGCACACATAAGCAACAAGGAAACTTATGTACCTCAAGCATAAGATCAACAAGTAAATTGTAAATCTGAGTTTAAAATTAGCACAACAAAACTAAAATTCATAATCAGATCACCACTCTTCAGACATAACAATCAAGGCAGTCCTGACCAATAGATCCTCATCAAGAGTGGCCCCCATAACAGCCAGTTGATCATGAATCGCCTTCAATATAATGAAGAAGGGGTAGATTTCCTCTCCCTTATGCATCTGAAATAGTCGAAGTTGATTCTCCAGAAGAATCCTCCTTTGGACAGAAGTCCCTTGATACATTGAGGTCAATGTCGTCCACATTTCATTTTTTGTGTACTTTTCAGCAATGTGTGGGATCACATGATCCTTAACCCCATCCATAATCAAGCGCTTGTCTCTTTCTTGCACTAATTCATACATCTTAAACGGATCAAAATAAACAGTAACAACACAAGCTCTCTCGACGTGATCTTTGTTGTGATATTCATCTAGAACTGGCAGGAATCTAGCCTTCCAGACGACGAAGTTGGGTACTCCATCCAACCTGTCTTGATCCCACAATCCATGTGCGGCCATCTCTGCCCAAAATATGTTGAAGCGATAACTCCTCTCCCTACTTCTGCGGCTACCCTCCGCAAAAGAATCAAGTTTGCGTTTCTTAGCCCTAGAAACCCTATAGTGAATACGCTCCCTTTGACAAGTGATTTCCCTCCCAGAAATCCTCCACCAACTACTGTTGGATCAACCCTCTCCAATCACTCTACTGATCATATATCAGACTTATTGGTGAGAAAATATGATGAGGAACTGCTTCCCCTTACTTTGTCACATCCTGCTAGACAATGTTCTGCACCGACAGAAACAATGCCCCACCAACAATTTCCGAAGAACAAAATTGCACTTCTAGCCATGAAAACGGGAAGGAAAAAGACTCGAACCCTCTACGCTAGTTTTGCGTCACTTCCTCTTGAACTTCTTCACCCTTCTGGGTTTGCATCAACTAGAGTGGCTCTGCGTCACCCCTCCTGGGCCTGCGATGTCCCTCTACGCTGCCTCTTCCTAGATGTATGTTGTCACTTGGGACAACTGCCTTCTTGCAACAAAACTTTGTCTCTTCTTTGATGGCTTCATCTTTCGCTGATTTGCAATAGCTCAGATACCATGTGAAAAATTCTGAATTTACTAAACAGAAATCCTACAACAGTAATCTGATTTACTTCTCCTAATTGTTTTTATTAACTTAACAAGTTAATTTTCTGAATAATACAAGAAAAACATCGAAGTAAATACACTGCTGCCTACACATATATATAGACCAAGTACTGAAGAAATAAGAACATTCGACAAAGGACACACAATATTTTTTGGACAAATGTCCCCAGAAAAACCCAATGCGGGAAAACCAGTGCAACAACTCTTGAGGGTTTTATCATTATGCATATTTATGAATACAAACTAGGGTACAAGTAGTGGTTTACCCAACAGAGAAAATGCCGATAGAAGTACCTCTATATCTGGAGAAACATATTACGGCTGATTCAACTCAGAATGAAGAACCCCATAGGTGCCTACATAGTCCCCAACAAGCTTTGCGTTGAGACTGTGTCACCCTTCATTGTGGCTACATCACCCTTTCTGATTTGTTGAATACGAGCTCGATCTAGCCAACTGAAAGCCCAATGCTGCCCCTTCTGGCTCTGCGTCAGCTCCTCTAGGCTTGCATCACACCTATGGGCCTGCGTGAGCCTCTGCGCTGGCTCTGTGTGAGCCTGGTTGGGCCTGCGTCTCCCTTGTTAGGCCTTTGTTACCCCTCATGGGCCTGCGCTACTCCTCTAGTGCTGATCTGCCGCTCTGGTATTGTATTCTCAGCCTCAGATCTGAAATCCCACTATCGAACTGCCCCTCGCTACACTGCAAGCTCACTCTAAAATTATGAACAAACGATGCCCCAGAATTTCGACTTAGCTCAAGTGTTGCCACTGTGTGTGTATTTTCCAACTAACCCAAGCCTTCCTTTAATATTTTTCTTTTTGAACATTCAACGTTCATGATCTAATCTCTAATTGACGGCTAATATTAGAAAATACTTGATACTCATCGCTTAGAACATTCTCACCCACCTGTTTAAATTAATTCACTTTAATTAGTTAATTTTCCTAAGTTAGACTGATCAAAATTGGATCAGGGCCTAAGGGATAGCTCAAATTTAAAAGTGTTCAAAAGTGCAGCGAACCTGAGCGACCGGATAGGTCTCATCTTCCTGATTTTGGCGCCGTGAATGATTCAAAAAACCGACACCGTATGAAGAATTTATCGCGTTTTGAAAAGCCTAGTAAACTGCAAATTTCAACAGTTGACCAGGTTTGACTGGGCATTGGTATAGTCAACAAAAAAGGAATATTCAAGGGAATATTCCTCAAAATATTCCCCAAAATATTCCTTCCGAGCCAATTGGATCGTGACAAGTTTCAGCATCGGGTTAGATAGGTTGAAGGTTGGGCCAATCAAAGAGCACCACGTGGCAAGCCTGGAGGCTGCCACATGGGCCCAACAGTTGGTATCAAAATTTTATATGGGAGGCGGGGCTTGAACCCTCGACCTCCCCCCGACTAGCGCGATCACATGCCAACACGCCACACAAGTGGTTCTTAACATATTATGGACCAACGACATATTTAAGTTTAAAGGGTTTTGCATGCGGGGGAGTGGAGGGGCCAGCCCCTCGGGCCAACCCCTCCCCCATAGGATCATGCCCGTGACCCAAGGGCTAAACCATCGGCGCATAACTTAAACCACCGGATTAACCACCCTTAATATGGGGATTAACCCTAATTAAAACTCCCAATAAGTGTGATTTATATGGTGGGGGAAATAGCGGTGTGCCAAATTTGGCGCTCAAGCTGAATCTAGCTAGGCTAACTGGCTGTTGTCCCACATTTAGTGGAGGAAATTGGGGAACATTGGGTAGAAAAATTCAATGAGCCATAACTGGAGCATTACTCAACCAAATTTCAAAAATGAATAGTCAATTTTAACTATCTTGAGTATGTTGGAGCCATTGGTGAGGTTTTCAGAGCCAAATAAGGACTTCAGAGTGTGATTTTACTTCAGAGAAGTTCTAAGGGCCACAAGGGCCACCGGGACCCAGCAGGGGAATGAGGCCTAGCCAGGGCATCCAGAGGCCATTCTCAGTAAACCAATAGTCTATTCTGACTATCTTGAACCTTTTGAATCCAATGGAAGAATTTGTAGAAGGATTTGGAGACTTCTGAAGGCCGAGATGGTACAAGGAAGTTTTTAGTGAGCCCAGAACCACAGGGTGCCACTAGGTGTTGAAGGCATAGCCAGAGCAGCCAAAGACCATTTTGAGGTGAATAGTCATTTATGGCTATTTTGGACATTCTGAATCCAATGGAGGGATTTTCAGAGCCATTTGGAGACTTATAGAGCTGAAGAAGCCACATGGAAGTTTCAGGGAGCCCAATGCCACAAGGTTGGAGGCATAGATTGGGGAGCCATAGCTCATTTTGAGCAAATGAACAACATATTTTGGATGATTGATAAGTGTTGGAGATAGTTGAAAAGGTTTCATGAGCAGAAGAAGACTTATAAGAGAGTTTGTGCCACAAAGAAGCTCAAGGTAGCTCAAGGACACCGACAGAAGAGGTCAAGCTCAAGGGAGCCTAGGTCCATTTCCAGAGATTTAACAGTCAATCCAGGGGTAATTTGGCATTCTAAACCCATTGGTACAGTCCAAAAAACCATTGGAGTTGAGCATCAATTTGTAAAATAAATTTTCTATCTTAATCCCAAAGAGCCAAGTCAATTGACGAAGGCTCAAGGAGACGTAGCCCAAGACATGAGGGTGAACTCCTTTATTATGTTTGTTGTTATATGTTGCTGGTTAATTCACTACAATTTATGTTTGTTGTACATGATTTAAATCAGCTTAAACAAATGTTTAATTTCTTACAGATAAATCCTTAAACCAGTTAAAACACATACACCTGAATCAAGAAATCAATTCCGCTCATGCAAGTAAGCAAGATCCTTAATTTGTTTTAAGTGAGTGGGAGGTGGTTTCATAGCATAACAAGTCAGCCACCCATTTTAGATCAGGTTGGTATCAGAGCACTAGGTTGCTTGCTTGACAGAGCACAAGGTTTCTTGCTTGCTTGTTTGACTTTAAGGGTGTTTAATAGTGCAAAGAATTTAACTGTTTGAAAATTGACTAATGCTTACAAGTTTGAGTTTGCTAGAGGTGAAGGGGAGTTTGCTATCTAAGTCTAGAAGAGGACAAGAAGGAAGAAGGCTGAAAGCATACTCCTTACCCAAAGGACCTCAAGGAAACCCTTGAAGCACAAGAGGGATTGTTTGCAAAAGAGGTTTCTTGAAGAAGAGATACAAGCTGCAGAGAAGAGCTTGAATCTATAGCCAAATTGTTAAGAAGCTTTGTCAATTTTTTTTGAAGCTTTGTGAATTATTTTTGAAGTTATTTAATTCATTTACATAGTGATGACAACTTTATCTAGTGAGGTTTCTAAATCCTCTTCCTTTGCAAGACTCTTTGATAAAGAGATGAAGCAAGAATTCTACATCCTGAAGGATATGGTGCAAATTATATATGAAGATGTAAGGGAAAGCACTAGAATTCATGAGAAATTGGTTTCCATGAAGCAAGAGAAAGAAGGACTTCTTAAAATAATGCATGAGATGGAGATGTAGCTCCATCATGCCCAAGATGCCTTAACCAAACACATACTTGGAGCAGAGGTAAATCACTCAAATTTGTCTTCAATTTCCTCTTCAGATAGATGTGTAGGTTCATTTTAAAAACACACTAGAGATATAGGGTCGAAATTGATGTTAAAAATGGGCTATGAAGGAAAGGGTCTATGAAAACAGGCACAAGGCATGATTGAGCCTATTATGGTTGAGGAAAGGCCTAAGAAGTTTGGTCTAGGCTATGTTCAACCTTATGGCGAAAAATCCAAAGCCATGAAGGCACTTGAGACAGTTCCAAGAAGGAATTTTGTTGTAAGTTCAAATCCTCAAACATGCAAATTTTGTAATCAAGATGAATGCAATTGTTTGAATCCCATGATGCATCAAGATGTTTGTAGACATGCAACTTATGGCGAGAAAGAGAGTTCTGTCAACTATCAAGACATGAACATTGATGTAGGTCTTCAAAAGAGAGTTGGAACCTCTACAAGTTCATCTCCTCGAGAAGGTAAAAAATATGGACATGCAAAGCAACATTCGAGGTATAATTCTTCCCATAGTCAATTTTTTTATGATTATATTAAGCATGACAAATCTGCATGCATGAATGGGAGAAAGAGTTGTTGTTCCTATTGTGGTTTGTGTAACCGTGAAGTTTCAAAATACTGGAAGAGAATGAAGGCATACAGGAAACAGTCAAAGCGAAGGCGACTTGAACAAAAGATGCAAAATACTTGCACACATTTCTAGAATAAGGGACATCTCATTGCCCAATGTTGGACACCGAATCCAACTAATCATCCCAAGCATTTGAAGCATGAGGATAAAAAGACCGACGAGAATGGAACCAAAGATTCCATCATCGATGTGAGTCCAGATGATTGACAAGAAGAAGATATTCCGCAAGAAAAATCACAATTGAAGTGGCTTGGTAAGAAGTGGTTTGATTTCTTGACCCAGTAAGACATACATTCCTTTGTACATAGATGCAAATTTCATTCATGTATGCATGAATTTCTGTTGAAAGTATGACAAGTTGCAGCATAGGATCACAACTTGTAGGATGCAAGATTCCATGTGAATGTTGTTCAGTTGAAGGAATTTATTTTTTGTTGCACAATTTCGCCGTGGAGGTGTAAAAGATGGGTATGTTACTCACTTATGTTGCAGAAATATCATTTAGTTCAACTCTTATAGTCACCCACATGTTTTGGGTTTATGTACTTGTTTGTACTTGAAAGTGTACATGTGCATGAAAGTTCGTATGTGTAAATAGAAAACTTGTAAATAGGTTCATTGTACATTGATACATGCATGAGTGTTGTTAATATGTATCATGTGTATATTGACTTGTGTCGATTGTGTCGCACACATGTTTGTCGACTTGTGTCGATTGTGTCGCACACATTTCACATCGATTTTTTTTGTCGATTGTATAACACATTTCATGTCAACTTGTGTTGGTGTCGCATGATGCATGACTTATGTTTAAGTCAAAGGTATTTGTCGATTGTGGGTCGATAGATTGATACACCAATGTGAAAAGGGGATCGCCATGTATTTGATGTTATAGGAAGGTGAAAATCAATGCTTTGAAGGAGCAAAAAGAGGTGGTCTTCATTTCAAATATTGCATAAGATTTTATTTTCAAGATTGATGTGCGTTATTGTGACAGGATGTTGCAGGAAGTTTTGGTCCATTCAGTGAGAAGTGGACAAGATGCAAAATTTTTTTGCAACCATTGCAGAACAAGCTAGTGTTTTGTTGACGACAAGAGTTCACTCATCTTGCAAGCTTAATTTGGAAAGTGAATTTCCAAGACAGAGCTTGTATGCCATAGTTGTGAGAGGGACTTCAATCTCAGTGGGAAGGCTAACAGTTTTCCAAGCACATAGAGAGATCAATGGTAAAAAAAAGAGTGTATCAGTTTACAACAGCCAACAATGCTGAAGTGGGTCAGCAACAGCCAGAGAGCAGTGGTCAAGAGACATAGTTAGTTGCGGTGCAAGGCATGTCAGGGTGATTGTTAAAGAGACTTGTCAAGTAAAATCAATTGATATAACTTGAAAGTAACAAAGTGTTGAAGCTCAAGGCAGATAATCATTAGATTTTTTGGGTCCAAAATCCCTTCAGTGGGAAGGAGTGACCAGAATTGGATCAGGGCCTAAGGGATAGCTCAAATTTCAAAGTGTTCATAAGTGTATCGAACCTGAGCGACCAGATATTTCTCGTCTTCCTAATTCCAGCGCCGTGAACAGTTCAAAAAATTGACACCGTATGAAGAAGTTATCACGTTTTGAAAAGCCTAGCAAACTGCAAATTTCGACGGTTGACCAGGTTTGACTGGGCATTGGTACAATCAACAAAAAAGAAATATTCCAGGGAATATTCTTGTAATATTCCTTGGAATATTCCTTCCAAGCCAATTGGATCTTGACAAGTGTCAGCATCGGGTTGGATAGGTTGAAGGTTGGGCCAATCAAAGAGCGCCACGTGGCAAGCCTGGAGGCTCCCACGTGGGCCCAACAGTGGGTATCAAAATTTTATATGGGAGGTGGGGCTCGAACCCTCGACCTCCCCCCAGCTAGCGCGCCCGCGTGCCAACATGCCACACAGGTGGTTCTTAACATATTATGCACCAACGACATATTTGAGTTTAAAGGGTTTTGCATGCGAGGGAGCGGAGGGGCCAGTCCCTCCCCCAAAGGATCACGCCCGTGACCCAAGGGCTAAACCACTGGCGCATAACTTAAACCATGGGATTAACCGCCCTTAATACGAGGATTAAACCTAATTAAAACTTCCAATAAGCACGATTTATACGGCAGAGGATATAGCAGTGCACCAAATTTGGTAGTCAGGCCAAATTTAGATGGGCTAACTGGCACCACATTTAGTGGAGGAAATTGGGGGACATTGGGCAGAAAATTTCAATGAGCCATAACTGGAGCATTACTGAACCAAATTTAGAAAATGAATAGTTAATTTTGACTATCTTGAGAATGCTAGAGCCATTGGTGAGGTTTACAGAGCTAGATGAGGACTTCTGAGCGTGATTTTTCTTCAGAGAAGTTCCAAGTGCCACCAGGAGCCAACAAGAGAATGAGGCCTAGCCAGGGTAGCCAGAGGCCATTCTCAGCAAACCAATAGTCTATTATGAACATATTGAAATTTCTGAATCCAATGGAAGGATTTGCAGAAGCATTTGGAGACTTCTGAAGGCCGAGATGATACAGGGAAGTTTTCAGTGAGCCTAGAGCCACAGGGTGCCACCAAGTGTTGGAGGCATAGCCAGAGCAGCCATAGACCATTTTGAGGAAGTGAATAGTAATTTCTGACTATTTTTGACATTATAAATCCAATGGAGGGATTTTCAAATCCATTTGGAGACTTGTAGAGCCAAAAAAGCCACAGGTAAGTTTCAGAGATCCGAGTGCCACCAGGTTGGAGGCATAGATTGGGGAGCCAGAGCTCATTTTGAGCAAAAGAACAACTTATTTTGGATTATTGATATGTGCTAGAGATAGTAGAAAAGGTTTAAGGAATAAAATATGACTTTTAAAAGAGTTTGTGCCACAGATAAGCTCAGGGTATCTCAAGGAAACCAACAGAAAAGGTCAAGCCCAAGGGAGCCTAGGTCCATTTCCAAAGAGTTAGCAGGCAATCCAAGGGTAATTTGGTATTTTAAACCCATTAGTATAGTCCAAACAACCATTGGAGTTGAGCAACAACTTGTAAAATAAATTTTCTATCTTAATCCCAAAGATCCAAGTCAATTGATGAAGGCTCAAGGAGACATAGCCTAAGACATGAGGGCGAACTCCTTTATTATGTTTTTTGTTATGTGTTGTTAGTTAATTTGCCGCAATTTATCGTTTTTTACATGCTTTAAATCAACTTAAAAAAATGTTTAATTGCTTACACATAAAGCCTTAAACTAGTTAAAACACATACACCTGAATCAAGAATTTAATTCCGCACATGCAAGTATAAGCAAGATCCTTAATTTGTTTTAATTGAGTGGGAGGTGCTTGCATAGCATAACAAGTCAGCAGCCCATTTCAGATTATAGACTTAGGGTCTCCATTAATATAATAAATTATTTTAATAACTTAAGCTCCGGGTGGAATATCTCCAAGCAATTTTTGGGTCTTGGAGATCTCATGTGTCCTAGCCCCTCCACAAAGTTTCAGAGCTAGAGCACATCCGATGCTACCCAAAAATAAATAGCAACAATCTTTTGTTTCCCCTTGTTATTGAACTTTTTTTGTCTCAATTCTGGATGTAATATCGAATATTGGTAGTCATCATGGCCATCTTTTGAACAATGTTTACAGGTAAGTTTTTCTCCCTCTTTCTTGACAGTAGCATTCTTTTTGCCAATACTATTAAACCCCCCATTTCCTTTGTCTCCAGTTTTAAAAGGTTTATTGTTGGTCTCTTGAGGAACATTCTTGCATCTTGAGGAACTTTCTTGCCTCTTGATTCTAAATGAGTTGCTTGAACACATACTTTATCTAGATTGGTGGGATTAAACATAAATATAATATGTCTCAAATAACTATGTAGTCCACCTATATATTTAAGGAGAGTATCTTGTGAAGATAAATCAACACCCAAGATTAAAGCTCTTCTTCTAAATTCTTGTGTGTAACTTTGGACACTCTGACCTTTAGCTTATCTAAATTTTTTCTAAGAAGAGATAATTTTACCACTTTTCTTCAAATTTTCTTTAGTTCTGACCTCCCACTAGATGAGGGTTGCACCTGTAGAAATTATACAATATGCATGCATATCTTGGATTCACCCGATCTAACAATGTTCTAAAGTTAAATACCGAGTTGCTTCTACAAATATTTGCGGAATTAAAAACAGAATCGCCAGTCCAATGAACATGAAGAAAGATCAATCACACACAACACATATAATTTCCTGGGGAAAGATTACAGCTAAAAACCCCACTTTCTTCTATTGTATATTATATCATGGACCATGGAACAATTACATAAAAAACTCTTCTCACAAGAGCCCTCAGTACATCAGCTAATTGTCTCACACTGTCATACAAAATTGGCAAATCCCTTGGCCAATTTACTGTCTCCAGACAACCTGACTTCACTACGTAATCCCTGCTAAAATAAATCCTTGAATTGATGCCTTCTGGCCTGCCTTGACTGCGCAAGTATTGTTTGGTCAATTTAGTGTGTCCTAAATTGCTAACATAAATTATCAACCAGGGATTCGTAAGCTGACGAAGTGTGGCGCACTATATGTGCAAGATAACCTATCTCTTACTTTTTGTCGTTTTTGGATTTTTATTGATCTTGGTTGGTTTCCTAATGTGAGATGGAAATTTTAAAAGACAAGTATGGTTATGAATATTCAAGGCAATGGTGTCCTTTATAATGATTTACCAAACTTCAAACTTAAAAATGAATTTGAAACATACAATGACAAAACTTGAAAGGAAATGAAAATGTGCTGCTAGCCTAATAAATCAAACAGTGAACTATTGAGCATGAAAACCAAATTAGCCTTGCTGCTATTTAAACACAAAAGAAACTATGCTTAAAGAAATCCAAGAATTGCAACAAAGTAAATCTAAATCAAATTACATCAACTTATATTCTGATCCCTCGCCATTATTCCAGCTATGGCTTTCGGAGGTAACCATAAACCACTTGAGCAATCTGATATCTAATTTGCAGAAAAAGAAACTAATATCAAACTACACACTCATACTTCAATCCCTCACCATCAGTCCAGCTGTGGCTTTCGGAGGTAACTGAAAATGACATGAGCAATTTAATATATCTAACTTGCAGAAAGTAAACTAATATCAAACTACACACTCATATTTCAATCCCTCACCATCAGTCCAGCTGTGGCTTTCGGAGGTAACTGAAAATGACATGAGCAATTTAATATATCTAACTTGCAGAAAGTAAACTAATATCAAACTACACACTCATACTTCAATCCCTCACCATCAGTCCAGCTGTGGCTTTCGGAGGTAACTGAAAATTACATGAGCAATTTAATATATCTAACTTGCAGAAAGTAAACTAATATCAAACTACACACTCATACTTCAATCCCTCACCATCAGTCCAGCTGTGGCTTTCGGAGGTAACTGAAAATGACATGAGCAATTTAATACATCTAAATCTAACTACTGAAACAAATGTGCAAGACTGAAATAAACAAAGCAGTACTGGAATTAAACAAAAACTAAGAAAAATAAATTAGCAGCAGAACAATATTGATTCCATGTCATTAGTCAAAAGATATGCAAATGCCCGGGCTGCCATGAAAAATTATGCTAAAAGCTATGATTTCGGAAAACAATATAAGTAATGAAATATGACAAAACAGAATTGAAAGCAACTTATCTAGAAAACATGTAAAAGCCTCCTTGGATAGCAGGGGCCCTCTGCTACCAATTTGGTGTAGTTCTTAGCTCCTTGAAGTTGTAATCAAAACATCATCAAAGAACTGAATTTCTCTATTAAAAAGAACTCACAAATTTACATCCCATTCCATCTTGAACTTTGTTACAAAAGACTTCTCTACTACTTTTTCATTACCTCATTACCTATGATAGGAGAAAGTTTCTCCTATTTATACAAAATATGAGGAGACATCTAATTAATGGGAGTCCATGAATCTCTCCCTCCATCTCTAGAGTTACAATCAAAATAGGAAATGATAAGACACATGTCTTTCTAGAGTTTTAACACAACTTGAGGAATGAGACACATATCCTCTTAGAGTTTCAATACAACAAGGAAGTGAGACACATATTCTCTTGATCCCATAATCTTCTCCAACCAAATTCGAATTTGGCCTTAGAGTGCCACATAAGGGTCTTCTAGAAGTCTCATTTTGACCTATACATGTCACAAAACTCATAACACATATATAGATATATGAAACTATGTTAATTTTCTAGTTTCTAATCATAAATTCACTTAAAATACATAAAATAAATAACTTTGGAAAACAAGGATCCTAACCCATATATTTATGAAAATGGTTACTTGATGTAGGGTTTTAGATCAAATGGCTATGAAATAAGAGCTAAATGGTTATGACATAATGGAAATATGTATGAATATGGAGAACACTTTTGAGACTCAACATACCCCCCAACTGAAGTTGTTGCATGTCCTCAAGCAACTATTGCAATGATTCATTTGTCCATGAGTTGATCTTTTATGAGTTTTGACTCATATAGATTCATTCCAACTTTGCTTCTTGATATTTTCTTTTTTGGCAAAGTATAATACATTTGATTGCAACTTTTTTTTTTTTTTTTTTTGAACAATGGTTCTTGTGTAACAATGCTTTATTTTATTTGTTGCATCAAAGTTCATGAAAACATTTAGAATCAATTACTTCATCAATGAATTGATCATTTGCAAGACATATAATCTTTTGGATCATGTTGCAACAATAGTTGGTTGGGAAGTATATGTGGATGGAAATGAAATGAAAATGTGTGATAGTGTATGACATGTGGATATGAAATGATGTCACTTCCCCCCCCAACTAAAGATATGACAATGTGGAAAAGGGAGTGAGGAATTTTTCCAAAGTTACAATTTTAGCATTCTAATGAATTACATGACTAAAAATTAGAAAACAACATATCTTCACTTACCTTAAATGTGGATGAGTTGTGTATGTGTGGTGGCTGCAAAATTCTGATCATATTCTTCTTCAAGTGGCTGAACAAGAGGAGTCATGGATAAATAGATGAGATGACTTTTTATTGCTCCTACTAAAACTTGCTGAATCTGCTCCAAAATGCTGAAAATAATAGTCTTCATGTCTTCAAAACTCATTGGCACAATTCCTACTATGTGAAAAGATGTTCTGATGTCGAACATAGTAGGAAATTGTTGAATTAGTGGCCATTAATAGATGCCACTAGTCAACACGAGAACTTTCACCATTGATGACAATGAGAGTCAAGATGACCAAACACATCTTGCGAGGTACGAATGATTTTGCTGATGTCAAGTCACCTAGAAGATCTGACGAACAAGAGACATTAATGTATTCCCATTGTTTGTCAGCTTGAGAACTTGCCATTAAAGCATGCAAGCCTCAAGGTGTTTTTACAAAGAACTTAGACTCAAAGGACTATGGACTCAATAATTTGCATTGAAGCAGGGCTTATTTGCGGAATGAAAATGACAAGAAATGGAAGATGAAAATGGAAGATGGCAATGGAAAGTAGAAATAGCAATGGGCAATAAGCATGTGAATGAGCCTCCTGCTTTTATTTGTGGGTTATGAATGGACAAAAAGAAATGGAAAGTGGATGTGAATGTAAATGGAAAATATGAAGTGAAATGAGGTGAATGGTTTATTATGATGTATGGATGTGATGGAGACAATAGTATCTGAAAGTTTTTCAAATGTTTGGATCTGATTTTACATCAGCATATTTCCTCCTCTTTGTTGCTGATCATCCTCTTATGAAACAAATTGGTATCTTAGAGAGACACCATTCTCTTGTAGTCATTTGTCCTTCCTCCTGGAACCTGCAAAAAAACTAATACTTCTTCTGCAATGGAATGTAAGATTATCAAAAGAGAGAGGTGATCAATCTCTCTAGTTATGATATTTACACACAAAACTAAGAATTTGTATTAATGAAACAAGTTCTCAAAGGAAAAATCAAAAGAATTTATACTTGTTTTGGAATTAGTGCCTCAAGTTGAATGTAGCTTCTTTTCAGCAATTTATTTCATTATTTGCCATTTCAAACTCTAATGATGGATTTCTCATTGTATAGATCTTGTTGAGACCTTTCCAACGATACTTAAATCATCAAAATCTGATTTTGTATGAGAAAGTTATGCTGATTTGAACAATGAGGTTTTTCAGCTGCGGAATTGGAGAACAGCTGCGGAATTGGACTTCAGCGGCGGAATTGGAGAACAGCTGCGGAATTGGACTTCAGTTGTAGAATTGAAGAACAGCTGCGGAATTGGACTTCAGCTGCAGAATGTCGACGGTTTCTGTAGCTAAAAATCTTGAATAAAAAGTTAGCCATTCATTCTTCATCATCAGTCCAAAATTAATCAATACCTTCAGAAAAACGAGCAAATAACTTATTCATTTGATTGATTCAAAATTTTTTAATTTTTTTTTAAATAACAAAATTGAATTTTTTTTTTTTTTTTTTTAATGTTATATTTTAAAATATATACATATATAATTTTATTAAACCAGTATGTAAACACTCTACAGAAATAAGAAATGAGAACAGTGCTACCCAAAGTGTGCAAGCAATGTAAATGACACAAGCTTGTTGAAAAAAAAAAAATAGACCGCTGGCCAGCTCCGGTTAAAATCATTGCGAAAAATGCGGATAGTACCATCAAGTGGATTGTGTATTCTAGGATATTTTAGCCCAAATGATAAATCATGAATTACATGGCTCACATTAACATGATTTGCATCCTCAAATATCTATTAAGCAACAATAATATTCAAGCCGTGCACCTAAATGTAGAAATTTCCAGCAACCCTTTGAACATCAAAGACCCGACATCCTTCACCATCATAAATCATGTGGAATGTGGTTGAATGCCACGATAGAATTTGATTTCATTTTGGATTCTTCTTCCTAGAGATCAGGAAACCGAATTATCAATGCAGAGTGCCGTTTTCAAATTCTTCACTCAGAGAAAACCGTTTTTCCTCACGCGGCAGGCAAAAATGGCCTTCAAAGAACCGAGAAATTCTCCCAGACCGCCACGAATTTCGTAAAACAATTTCTGGGTTATCTGATTGACCACGTTGGCGAAAAAACCCATGTCTCGGTTTTTCAAAATTCATCTCCGTTTGGCCAAATCGTGCTTTCAAAATTTGACGTTTTTCTCTGTTTTGCGTTTTTCTGTTTGTGAATAATTTTTAACAATATTCTTAATCCTTTCTGGATCAGAGTATTCAAGCTTATCTTCAGTGTTTAAATGCAGAGTAATGCTCGTTCCTCTTGAAATCAATCTATCAGATACCCACACAAACAGATTATATGATATCAATGTTCTCAGCTCCAACTCTGGTCTACCAAACTCAATTGAAGTTGAGTTCTAAAGAGAGCGCAACTTTGCCTATATGGAGGCCGAAGGGGACTTTATTCTGCAGGCAGAAATCAGGTTTAAAGACGTTCTCAAGAACCAATGCTGGTATGGATATACAGAGATTCAGATGTAAACGAACATGGTACTATTCATGGGTAAGGCACAGGCATCATGGACGCAGAGGGGCTTCAATGGTCTCAAGCAGTATGTGGGAAGCAGACTGGTCCAAACCAAATGTTCTCAATGAGATTCTCAGGCACTGGGTGAATCTCAAATGTTCCAGATTGGACCACAGCCAGGAGATATTGCAGAAGTTGAAGCATTTTGTCATATATTCAGAGTGGCTGAGCAACTTCACACTTTTTTTTTTTTTTATAATTTGTTTTTGTTAATAAAATTACACATGTTGAATTTTGAAAAATTAAAAATATACATATGTAATTTACTAAACAAAACAATTTATTGATTTTTTTTTTTTTTTTTAAATGATTTGTTATTAAAATTATATATATATTTTCAAAAATTTTAAAAATTATACATATATATCTTAGTAACAAAACAATTTAATTTTTTATATTTTATTTTTTATTTTCATTTTTTTTAATTGATTTGTTTAATAAAATTATGTATGTTATATTTTCAAAAATTTAAAAATACACCTATATATTCATTAAACAAAACAATTTTATTGAAATCAAAGTTTTTCATGAAAACAAAATATTTTTTTTAAAATTGCTGAATCAATTGAAATGATGAAGTTTTATTTTGTCTCTTTTTTTTTTTTTTTTTTTTTTTTACATAACAATTCTTTTTCTGATCCTCCAGATCACACAAAGTGCAGGGGGAGAGCATACTCAAGAATTATTAATTTTTTTAGATGTAAGAAATAAGGCTACCTAGTTACACTTCCCCGGCAACGGCGCCAAAATGTTTGGTCAATTTAGTGTGTCCTAAATTGCTAACATAAATTATCAACCAGGGATTCGTAAGCTGACGAAGTGTGGCGCACTATATGTGCAAGATAACCTATCTCTTACTTTTTGTCGTTTTTGGATTTTTATTGATCTTGTTTGGTTTCCTAATGTAAGATGGAAATTCTAAAAGACAAGTATGGTTATGAATATTCAAGGCAATGATGTCCTTTATAATGATTTACCAAACTTCAAACTTAAAAAGGAATTTGAAACATACAATGACAAAACTTGAATGGAAATGAAAATGTGCTGCTAGCCTAATAAATCAAACAGTGAACTATTGAGCATGAAAACCAAATTATCCTTGCTGCTGTCTAAACACAAAAGAAACCATGCTTAAAGAAATCCAAGAATTGCAACAAAGTAAATCTAAATCAAATTACATCAACTTATATTCTGATCCCTCACCATTAGTCCAGCTATGGCTTTCGGAGGTAACCATAAACAACTTGAGCAATCTGATATCTAATTTGCAGAAAAGGAAACTAATATCAAACTACACACTCATACTTCAATCCCTCACCATCAGTCCAGCTGTGGCTTTCGGAGGTAACTGAAAATGACATGAGCAATTTAATATATCTAACTTGCAGCAACTAATATCAAACTACACACTCATACTTCAATCCCTCACCATCAGTCCAGCTGTGGCTTTCGGAGGTAACTGAAAATGACATGAGCAATTTAATATATCTAACTTGCAGAAAGTAAACTAATATCAAACTACACACTCATACTTAAATCCCTCACCATCAGTCCAGCTGTGGCTTTCGGAGGTAACTGAAAATGACATGAGCAATTTAATATATCTAACTTGCAGAAAGTAAACTAATATCAAACTACACACTCATACTTCAATCCCTCACCATCAGTCCAGCTGTGGCTTTCGGAGGTAACTAAAAATGACATGAGCAATTTAATATATCTAAATCTAACTACTGAAACAAATGTGCAAGACTGAAATAAACAAAGCAGTACTGGAATTAAACAAAAACTAAGAAAAATAAATTAACAACAGAACAATATTGATTCCATGTCATTAGTCAAAAGATATGCAAATGCCCGGGCTGCCATGAAAAATTATGCTAAAAGCTATGATTTCAGAAAGCAATCTAAGTAAGGAAATATGACAAAACAGAATTGAAAGTAACTTATCTAGAAAACATGTAAAAGCCTCCTTGGATAGCAGGGGCCCTCTGCTACCAATTTGGTGAAGTCCTTCAGCTCCTTAAAGTTGTAATCAAAATAGCATCAAAGAACTAAATTTCTCTATTAAAAAGAACTCACAAATTTACATCCCATTCCATCTTGAACTTTGTTACAAAAGACTTCTCTACTATTTTTTCCTTACTTCCTCATTACCCATGATAGGAGAAAGCTTCTCCTATTTATACAAAATATGAGGAGTCATCTCATTAATGGGAGTCCATGAATCTCTCCCTCCATCTCTAGAGTTACAATCAAAATAGGAAATGATAAGACACATGTCTTTCTACAGTTTCAACACAACTTGAGGAATGAGACACATATTCTCTTAGAGTTTCAATACAACAAGGAAGTGAGACACATATCCTCTTGATTCCATAATCTTCTCCAACCAAATTCGAATTTGGCCTTAGAGTGCCACATAAGGGTCTTCTAGAAGTCTCCTTTTGACCTACACATGTCACAAAACTCATAACACATATATAGATATATGAAACTATGTTGATTTTCTAGTTTCTATTCATAAATTCACTTAAAATACATAAAATAAATAACTTTGGAAAACAAGGATCCTAACCCATATATTTATGAAAATGGTTACTTGATGTAGGGTTTTAAGTCAAATGGCTATGAAATAAGAGCTAAATGGTTATGACATAATGGAAATATGTATGAATATGGAGAACACTTTTGAGACTCAACAAGTATCATGGGCACATCCAATGTGTGTGTGCTTGCATGTGTGTAAGCGGATAATGTCACAACTGATAGTCATCTTCCCTTTCTCCTAGAACTCAACTAGGTCTCCACTGGATCTGACATGCATGCAATTAATAATAGTAAATATTCAATTGCACGTGAGGTCACTACATATGAATTAATTAATATTTAATTCACTTGATCTATCACTAGAGTATCTTTAGTTACAACTAGCATAACTGAGTTTAACTCACTTAACTGATTTAAACTATTTACAACTAGCACAAACTCATGCACCAACACTTCCAACTACGTTACAACTAGAATCACTCAGTTACAACTAGAATTATTCTGCATGTCCCACCAACCAACCTCTAACTCGAAATTCACTTAGCTAACTGATTTTCCACTTTAGTTAATTATTTTCAAGTCCACATTGAGAATAGATTACAGTTTAATGTCAATCTAAATTAAGGGATAATAAAAATAGACATGCACCTAAAAATAGCCTGTGGGCCCCACCCTAGTGTAGGTGCTTAATTTTCACTAGGATCATGGGTGCCAAAAAATTTTCTTATTTAATCTCAACACTCCCTCTCAACAAGAAAGGGAGTATCCTTCACCCCGATCCTGTCTCTATGGTATTCAAATTTTCTCATGGTGAGCGCCTTCGTCAGAATATCTGCATCTTCATCTTCGTCAGAATGTGTACTAAAACAACATAATTATTCTCTGCACACAATCTATGAGATGATGGGACCAGATATCTATATGCTTGGACCTATCATGAAACAAAGGATTAATCGAGAGTTTAATGCAACTCTGGTTATCACAATGAATCATTGTCGGATCCATCTAAGAACCAAACAAACCAACCAAGATCTTTTTCATCCAGATAGCCTCACATGCAACTTGAATTGCTGCCATGTATTCCGCTTCCACTGAAATGAGTGCCACGGATCTCTACTTCCTGTTGTACCAAGAAACAGCTGTAGATCCAATGCTAAAGATCCCCCTTGATGTGCTCTTTCTATCTGTTGGACTTCCAGCCCAATCCGCATTCGTGAAGCCATGAAACTTCACTCCATTCATCTGTCTGGACCATAAACCATACTTTGATGTGCCTCTCAGGTATCTCAGGACATGCTTCCATGCCTTCCAAAAGAGATTGGTAAGCTTAACCATAGTTTGACTAAGCTGGTTAACCACATAGCAAATGTTTGGTCTAGTGTTCACTAGATACATTAGCGAACCCACTAATTGTTGATAGAAAGTAGCATCCACTACCTCTCCAGAAGTAGCATCCTCTTTCCTCCAATTTCCTGGAAGAGGAATATCCATGGGTTTGCATCTCTCCATGTTAAACTTAACCAGTATCTCCTTTGCATACTTGCCTTGAGACACAAAAATTTCACCATCTCGCTGCCATATTTACAATCCAAGGAAATAATGAAGGAGGTCCATATCCTTAATTTTGAACACCCTTGCAAGATCCTCCTTGCACGAGTGTATCATCTGCTCATCACGAGTCAATATTAAATCATCAACATAAACAATAATGATTAAAATCTTACCCTCCACCACAATTTGGCACAGGTTTGCATCTGCTTCACTTTTGGTGAAGCCCAGTCCAGTGAAATATCTGTCTATTCAAGTGTACCAAACACGGGGTGCTTGCTTCAGCCTGTTGTACCTCTTTCCCATAGGCAGTCCTTGTTTGAAAAAACGACGCTAGGAAACCAACTCAATCAGCTTTAGGTTCAAGCTGGCCCTTGAACAAGAGGGGGCTCCCTTAGTTGTTATGAGGCCTTGTTTAACATTGTTCAGTGTTACCGAATAGTAGCCTTTGAAGCACAATGGCTAGATTTATGATTTTTAATTGTGGGTGGTTGGATATCAATGAAAATCCCTATTCAGGAATAAATCCCTCCTTCACAGAGTTCTTTCTCAAAGTGTCAACTTCTAGCCCGACAGAACGACTTGATTTGTATAAGAATTTTGACATAAGAATGTAAGGAGATCCCTAATAATGTAGCAGCCAAACTAACAACTTAACCACTAAGGAGATTTGGATGCGTGTAGAAGATTCCTACAACCCAACAAAACATATTCAGGAGAAGATAGAAGAACAAACAATAACCAGTTTCAAAGAGGAGCTTGATCAAACAGATAGTCTGATATACTAATCTCTTTAAAAAATTATAGTTCTGCAGGGGATTTCAGAGAGATCGAAACCCAATCTATCCTTACCTAGCTCTTATATGCAACTCTAAACATGGCAGAAATGATGAAAACTATATTTTCATAATAAACAAAATATAATCAAGTCATTACAGAAACCTTATGTAATTTAGATTTCAAGAGGAATTTACAATAACAGATAGTCTTGTAAATTAATCTCTTAATCCAATTACAACTTCACAATGAATCAGAAACGAAACTGAGATTCAATTAAGTTTCCAATTGGATAACTGTACTTGAATTAAATTATATGAAGAAAAAAGATATGGAAATACTGGAAAAACGAATGAGAAACACAAATTTTGTCAAAGCCAGAGCTGAAATACTTTAATTAGAATTTTTGGAGAAATTTTTTACAAAGCTGAAAAGGTCTTGGCCTCAAAATCCCACACTAAATACTTCCACAAATGAAGTATTTATACAAAATGTAAAATATTAAAATCAATGCCTGAGTGATAAGGCATACTAAAAATATCTAAAAACTAACAAGAAAGGAAATAAACCAATCTAAAAGGAGTGCATCTGTGTTTCTAGCCCTGTTCTGCTGGGAGATTGTTTCTGAGTCACCACCTTTTTAGTGCTGCACTGTCAAACTGAGTGTCGTTCTTGGAAAAATCTGTTTTATCATGAATCTGGATGTTATATTATCATAGTTATGAATGAACGTATTTTTCTCTTTGTCGGGTCTTATCTACCCGAGTCCTTTCTGCCGTGTTTAGCCCCTTTTTCACAAAACAGTGTAAAAAACCCATATACCCAGATTTGAAATTGTGTAGGCTTTAGTTCTAAACTTCATCGCATCCATATGAATATCGCACATCGGATGTTTTAAGGTTATGTTATGAAGAACGAGATCGGCGATGTGATGCGAAGTGCACAAGTGACGTGGCAGGAGGGGTGATGGTTTTGGTGATGTGGAGCAATGGAGCAGGAATGGTATAGCGATGGACAACTATGGTGGGGCCAACCACATCACAAATCACAATTGGGACTAGATAAGTTTGCGATATGGTTTAAAACAAATAAAGTGCGATGTGATGAGCAAAAAGTTAAGATTTGTGCGATGTGATAAATATCACATATCGACGATCACAAGATTTAAAGGTTGGCGAAATGGGATAAGTTATTTTCGCCGATATGCGATGAGGTATGTTTCCCAATGTGCGAAATAGTATTTGCGATGTGAAAAGGTGTGGTTCAGCGGAAGGTTAAAGGTAAGTAATGTCAATCGCGCCCGAATAATAAATAAAGGGTTTTATAATGTATTTGAGGGGAATGAAGTGGCGAGTGAATGGGTCCCACTATCATCACATCGGGAAATTTATGAAGGGGCAAGTGAGATGCGAAATGGTAAAATATGCGAAGTGCGTAAATGCGAAAAGGAATATGGGTGTGAGGTAATGAAATAAAGGGGAAGGACTTAGGGAAATGATAATGAAAAGGGAAATATAATGGCGGGGTGATTTTATATAAGTTTTGAAACTTAGGATACTAGTTAAATAACCTAGGATAGTATTAACATCCTAAGCAACATATAACCCTTTGAATAAACTTCTCATTTGGTAATTTCTTCTTAATATTTTCAAAATTATTTGACTAATTACGCTAACTTATCAAAACTAAATAATGTTACAACACAACCCATACAATGCTCTTTTGAGCCTGCACACATGCGACTCGCTGTTAAATATCTCGAAACCTTCAGGCTACTCTATGTACACCTCTTCCTCAATGATCCCATTGAGAAACACATTTTTCACATCCATCTGATGAATGTGCCATCCCATCTGCGCTGAGAGTGTAAGTATGGTCCTTATGGAAGAGTACCTTACGACAGGTGCAAAGGTCTCATCATAATCTATCCCCTTGATTTGTGAGAAGCCTCGGGCCAAAAATTTGGCCTTTTATTTCTCCACACTCCCATCAATAGCTTGCTTTACCTCGTAGATCCATCTTGAACCTACCACTGATTTGTGAACCGGTCTTGGGACAATTTCCCATGCACTGTTTTTGACAATGGAGTCATTCTCCTCCACCATTGCATCAACCCAAGTGGGCTACTGCACTGCTTCCTGAAAGGAAGATGGTTCAATCACAATACATTTTCTCATGAGAGCCATGTATCCAGTAAATCGGTTAGGAGATTTTCTCTGTCTGTGCTGTGAAGTAGGGGCTCCTACATTCTATGCAACATCAAGTCTCATCCTATCATCTTCCATGGTGCACCTTCTGCCATTTCTGATGGATGGCTCTGCATGAGTGGATTCCTCCACTCCATTAACCTCCTCATGTGGCTGAACCACATATTGAGACTCATCTTTGGTAACCAACAGTTCCTCCTCCACATGCAAGTCAAACTCCCTCTCAAGTGACAACCACATCGCTTTCCCCTCATCAAATTTTATATCCCGTCGCACAATAGTCATTCTATTGTTTGGAAAATACACACGATAATTATGGGGTGTTTATGTGTACCCCACAAAATTCCCAACTTCAACAGTTGGTTCCAGCTTCTTCCTGGTGTCCTTGGTCACATGTACATAAACCGATGCGCCAAAAATATTAAAGTGTGAAACACCTGGTTTCTTACTAGTGAAAGCTTCTTTAGGTGTACTCATGCCAAGTACTCTATGAGGACAACGGTTCTGCACATAAACCGCAGTGTTGCATGCTTCCGCCCACAAATGCATTGGTAGCCCTTGATCATGCAACATCGCTCGTGCTGCACCCACAATCGTTCTGTTCTTCCTCTTTGCGACCTCATTTTGCTGTGGGTTATGAGGCGCTATGAGTTCTCTTCGAATTCCTTCTTTGTTGCATAAGTTATTGAATTCGTTAGAGAATTATTCTCCACCATTATCACTCCTAAGAGCCTTCACTTGCTTCCTCGAATCTTTCTCCACCAATGCCTTAAACTCACAGAACTTAGAGAATGTTTGATCTTTCTTTTGCATGAATAAGATCCGAAATTTACGAGAAAAGTCATCAACAAAGATTACATAGTACTTATGTTTTGATGTTGAAGTAACCGAGAATGGTCCACACATGTCTGTGTGAACTCTCTCAAGGATCCCTAAAGCACAGTTCTCCTTCTCATGAAAGGTGGACTTTACATACTTCCCCATGGTGCAACCCTTGCACTTATCTAACTAAGCAACTGTTCCCATTGGAAGTCTAGTATATATTTGATGCATGACTTTCAAGGTTCCATGATGAAGATGGCCCAATCGCCTGTGCCATAATTCGCCCTCATCCTAGCTCACCACTTTTTATGCCTTGCCTATCATGGTAGCACAGCCATATACCTCCAGCTTGTAGAGATTCTTAACTCGAATCCCTATCCTCTTGGCTTGACCCATTGTTTTATGTCGTAGGAAATATTTTCCTACGACATAAAATAACATCATAGCCTCTGTCCTCCAACATTGCGATTGAGACCAAATTTTTCTTTAGACCTGGTACATGCATTACATCTTTTAATTGAAATGGTTTACCTGAATCCATCTAAAAGGTAATGGTACCAATCCTGGTAGCATTGTACCGTCTGTCGTCACCCATCTCAATATTCATCTGTAGATCTTTCTCCTCCAAGTCATTGAAAAGTTCCTTATCTTCCGTCATGTGAAAGGAAGTGCCACTATCCAAATACCACACCGATTCTAATGCACTTTACACCATTCAATAAATCAAGGAGAAGTCAAGCTCAAATTGCGAGGCAAGGGCCTCACCAGCTTCAGATCTAGTAGCCTTCATGTTATTCTTCTTTTGTGGATAGTTAGTAGCAAAATTCCCATGTTCGTGACAGTGAAAACACTTCACCTTGGACATGTCCTGCTTCTTGCCTTTAGACTCAGATTTAGAATATAATTTTTTCCGTTTCCCCTTCTTCGCCTTGCCAGCCAAAGCACAATCCTCTTCATCATCATGCTTTGATGAAGAGCCATCTTTGGTGTTCTGCCTGAACTCCTCCTGCACCAGATACGACCATAGTCATTCCCATTCTGACAAATTTTCCCATCTGTTGACAGAGTCTTCATAACTGTGCCAAATCTTAGGAAGTCCTAGGAGATCCAAACTCACCAAATCATCATCAACGACTGTTATTCCCACACTCTCTAGTTCATCCCGAGATTGGACAAATTTTTTGAGATACTTTGGAATGGTGTCGCCCGTTTCCATCTTGATCTTCCTGAGTTTATCTTTGAGCGCCAATTTCCTATGGTCGATGCTGCTTTGGAATAGATCTGTCAAAGCCTTCCACATAGAATATGGTGTGGATTTCCCATGGATGCTTGAGACAATGTGGTATCGTACTCCCTCCAATAGGATCCTCCTCGCCTTTTCCACTTTCTTTTGTCATGCATCAAGATTGGCATCATCTGGCTTAGGAACATCTTTTTCAATGAATTCCTTTAAGCCATTGTCTTCGAATACCGGCTCCATCCTATCCTTCCAAGAAATGTAGTTCGATCTGCCCTCGAGTGCATACTCTAACCTCAAGCCATTGAAAGCCATTTTGATCTTGAATTAGATGTAGCACCAAGAAAGTCTTTCCGCAAATTCGAATTCTATCCAGTCACAAACTCAGCTCCTGCTTCACTTCTACAATTTCCTATGCTCTGATACCATGTTGAAATTATACAATATGCATGTATATCTTGGATTCACCCGATCTAACAATTTTCTGAAGTTAAATACTGAATCAATTCTACAAATATTTGTGGAATTAAAAACACAATCGCCAATCACATGAAAATGAAGAAATATCAATCACACATAACACAAATAATTTCCTTGGGAAAGATTACAGATTAAAACCCCATTATATTCTATTGTAGATTATATCATGGATCATGAAACAATTACACACAAAAATCTTCTCACAACAGCCCTCAGTACATTAGCTAATTATCTCACACTGTCATACAAAAATTGGAAAGTCCCTTAGCCAATTTATTGTCTCCAGACAACCTGGCTTCACTGCGCAATCCCTGCTAAAAGCAACCCCTGAATTGATGCCTTCTTTCCTGCCTTGAATGCGCAAGTATCATGGGCACATCCAATGTGTGTGTGCTTGCATGTGTGCAAGAGGATAATGTCACAACTGATAGTTATCTTCAATTTCACCTAGAACTCAACTGGGTCTTCACTGGATCTGACATGCATGCAGTTAATAATAGTAAATCTTTAGTTGCATGTGAGATCACTACATGTGAATTAATTGATATTTAATTCACTTTATCTCTCACTAGTGTATCTTCAATTACAACTAGAAAAAATTATTTTAACTCACTTAACTGAGTTAAAATATTTACAACTTGCACAAGATCATGCACCACTGCACTTCCAACTCTGTTACAACTAGAATTATTTTGCATGTCCCACCAACCAACCTCTAACTCGAAATTCACTTAGCTAACTAATTTTCCACTTCAGTTAACTATTTTCAAATCCACATTGAGAATATATTACAGTTTAATGTCCATATAAATTAAGGGATAATAAAAATAGACATGTGCCTAAAAATAACCTATGGGCCCCACCCTAGTGTAGGTGCTTAATTTTCACTAGGATCATGGGTGCCAAGAAAATTTCTTGTTGAATCTCAACAACACCTTCCAGGCGAAGAGAAGCAAGGTGGATCTTTGTGACATCATCATCAATAATGAATCCTACAATAGACTTCAATTTAATGAACCCAATTATCCAACTTTTCAGCATTTACTTCCCCATTTCACATATTAGGCAATTCAAACTTGACATCAAGCTTAATCAAAGGAGAATTAACATGTCCTTTTGGAGATCAGGGAGGAATAGGTATATGAGATGAAGGAGGTGAAGAAGGAGATGTAGATGGAGGTGAAGTAGGAGGTGGAGGTGGAGGCTTGCTCCCATCACCACCATTACCTTTTGGTTGATTATAACTTTCTTCTTGCAACCTTGATTTCATGTCATTGTTCAACAGTTTCATCATATTAGTCATATCATACAAAGCCTTTCTAAAAGTTATCTCATTCTCAGACATCAACTCTAGTCCTTATCCTTCTTCATGTGTCATGACTTGTGGAGTTTGTGGCCTCCTTGAACCAATTTGAGGGTTTGGTTCTTCAAGCACTCCTCCTTTTCTCACTTTAGACCTTGTAATATTTCAAGAAAAACACTTGCAAAATTTGTCAAAACCTCACAAAAACCATGCTCTAATACCAAACTGATCTGGAATTAAAAGTGAAGGTTTCATATAATTTTTTGCAAGCTAATTTATGTCTTTTGGGCAATGGATCATGATTGCGAAAACTCAAAAACTAAGCTAATTTTTACATATTTTAATAGTTAAAAGTAGAAAATAAGCAGTATCACAACATAACAATTTGATGACGTAGTTCACCCCTTCTGGGATACGTCTCCAGGTCCAACTTCCAATGATGGCCCTTTATATTATATTCTCAAATGTTAAATTAAATCAATATAGAATGCTTAAATTGTAAAAATAACACTGAAATTGTATCCAAAATACCCAAAAACTCCTATGTGAGCTCTTCTTCGGATAAAAAAGGTTGAAAAATATCCAAGTTAGGCCTCTTTCTCCATTTTGCACGCTAATTGTTCTCCAAAATCGTTCTCTTTGCAAACTTGGAAACAAACTGGGTCATTGATGGACTGGAAAGGTGAAAATTTGGCTACCTGAAGGTCACGGGTTCAACCCATGAATCCTGCTGCGTCAGGTGCATTTTGTTGAACAATTAGTTGTTTTTTTAAATAAATCAGGCCAAAGCCCATTTTATTTTTTTGTGCTCTTGTTCATGTGGTCCATATGGATTAGGGTTGAGCGCAGGCAAGGTGTCGCGCACCCATAAACCTTGCCCTTTCATCGGTGGTCGCAACGTTGTAATGGAATCGGGGGTCGACGCTTAACTTTCACCCCTTTCCCTATGCCCTCATCGCCTGTTCGCCCGCAGTCATCACATCGTTAACAAAACCATGGGTTGGGGCATGGGCAGGGTGCCATGCGCACTTACCCTCCCATCCTTTTCCATCATTCACGTGGTTATAACGAGACTTGGCGCACCTGACGGCCAAAACCTTCCGTAACTGCAAAACCATGTGACTTTAAATATAAACTTGCCACCATTGTATAACAAAAAACATTGCGGCATGATGATAAGGCGGTTTTTTAGTTGGTGGATGGTTCGAATAGTGCGGAGAGTTGGTTGGTCCATAACAAAAAAATTGGCGTAGAATCCAAGAACACTTGGAAGCCTCTCATAGGGCCATGTGGCACCCTTTGGTTGGCCCACATGGTGGCTTATGATTGGTCCACCACAACAACCGTAAAACCAATCACCATGTGCCATGTGGCCTGAAATTATTGGTCCAACCTTTCATCCGTACATCCTAGTAAGTTGATTATGTCAGGATGACGTCATCGTATGAACTGCCGTGTGGCAGTCATACACAACCTAGTCAACCCTGAAATTTGAGTTTTTTAACGTTTCCCAAAAACTTCAGAATGCGATAACTTCCTCATACGATGCCTCTTTGAGGCGATTTAAGCATTGTCGGAATTAGAACGACGAGATCTACAATTTGGCATTGGTTTCGGGAGAATTTGAGTGCTTTCATTTTTTACCATATTTTTTATCCCTTGGAGCAGATGGCTCGTCAACTAGGAGTATTTCTTAGGGGGAGCATCTCTAGGTACCTTGGAGTTGTTCAAATCTTGGACGGGTTTGACAGCAGGGATTTATGGGTCGTCAAATAGCTAAAATAAAAGGTGAGACCAGGGTGGTGAGATGGAAATTCGCGAAGGTTTCTCATGATTTACTATTGGGGCAACATCGCCATTAAGGCTTCGGGGGTGCTGAGGACGTTCTTATTGTGTGTGGTCAAGGTCACTACTCGGGGATCGTGGCTCTTTAGAGTATGGTTGTGCGGTCCATTCATCTCTTTTCAGTTTGTTGGTTGGTCATCTTATATGTGGCCTTCTATCCTTTATAATTTATATGCATAGTGTTAGCATTGTTAATTTTATGGCTCCAAGCCAAAATTTTGGATATCCTGTGTTATTTTGCAAATCATGCTCACTCATTGATATTATCTTGAAAGAAATACTAGTTAAGTTTAGCATATGTAACCTCAAGACTTTAAATTGGTGATTTTGGGTCGGTTTCCCTGTTGGGCGGCCCTTAACACCAAGTAGACATGCTTATACTTATTCTCATCAGTAATTAAATTTCAAGCCTTACAAAAAAAAAGATTCACATTTTGGAAAATAACCTTACGTGATTTTTTACCTTACCAATAAAATATAATCTAATATTTTTGAGGAATGAGGTATTGGTAAGTTTTATAGATGGGTGAGTTTGTTTTCTCGATGTGAAGCCGTGCAAAATTTATAGATAAATAGTTGTATTTCATCACTCTAGGTTACATATTATACAGTTTAAGAATTTTTTAAGAACACACATATCTTAATGGAAGATTTTTGCATTGGTCCTCTTCCCCTAAAGGAACTTTATACTCTTTTTGTTTTTTTTTTGAATTTTCTCTACGCTTTATTTTCTTTTGTGATCAATAATATTATTGTGTATATGCATTTTTTTTTTTTTAAAGTTTAATTGAACCAACACATATATATATATATATATATATATATATATATATATATATATATATATATATATATATATATATATTGTTTAATGTAACATTATACAAATATCACCTCTATATACACAGAGATGCTCACACAATTACATGTTAAATAAAGAAATAAAAAATAAAAATAATATTGGATCAGTTAAAAAATAATAAATCGAAGTTGTGATATTGTAATGTATTTTTATTAATAAAATTATAAACAATATTTTATGTACACAATTAATAATATACATGTCACTATAAAATAAATTTGAATAATTATAATTTATAATGTTTTTTTTTTTTTTAAATTTATTTATTTATTTATTTTTAAATTAAGCTAAACTATATTAGATGAAAAGAAATCTTTACATAGGCATCGGGCTGAGATGGTAGGAGGTGCTTAACCAATCCCAACCTTAGAGGCTTTCAAAATAATGCAGTTTTGGGGTTGCCTCATAGGAGGAAACCAACCCCTTAAAAGCATCAAACAGTCAATGTTTACAGAGTGTGTCATGACACATACAAAAACAAAAGATCTGTAGTATGTGCTGAAATAACAGAAAACAGAAAAGAGTTGAGTAGCCGTGCAGTCATGGTGTTCCTTCATCATCCTCTGTAGTAGGGTCCTCCTACTTGATGAGACATCCATATTCATGCGCAATGGCCTCCTCCTCAGCGGAAGACACATGTAGGGGATTTGTTGTGGGTTCGTAAAGGATGGGAGCGACTGGGTACTCAGTGTCAGGAACTCGCGTCCAGACTCTGTCCGAGTCCATGATCCACACATCTGTGTCCTCCCCCGAGGCCTCTTGAATCGGGAGAGGATTGGATTTGCGAGAAGTGAGCTGCTTAGAGTGTGAATCTGTGGACTTCCTGGGGCCTCTTCTACCCCTCTTATTCGAGCGATCTCCTCCTGGTTGCACTCAGATCATTGTGGTGCTTTCCTGTCATGGCTGCTAGAAGAGGAGCCTTCAACGGATTCCAAACGGTGATTCGGACCGCATTGATAGCAACCCGTAAACGAACCTATTTGGTTACCCCTGATGGTATTTTGGCGCTGACACAAAGCCATGGGTGGGATAACAAACAAAGAGATAGAGGCCAGGCTAAAAGCGGTGATGTGCTCAACAGTGGAGCACGCAACAGAGAAGCATAGCAGGGGGGTGCATAATAGAGAGATATGTAGCGAGGGGGCACGCAAAAGGGGGGCGTGCAGTGAGGGATCCTGCTTGAGAAACCACACAGCAGGATGAATACAAAGAAGCAGGGAATTTTGGCGGGAAGCGCGTAGCCAAGGGGTGTACCGCGGGGAGTGCGTAGCCTAAAGGGAAACAACGGGAGATACTCCCAACAAGCTAGCTGTTACACAACAATTTGTCATCGTCCCTGCCATTCCCCATCCTGCACATTGGAGGGCTCATTCCGTGACCTGTGAGCAGAGACAAGACTTGAAAATACTTTCATGACATCCCTCTGAACATGAGCTTTCATTGCCCTGAAGACATCTCCTTGTGAAAAACCCTAAAAACACCTCTTTTTGCATTGGCGCGGGCAGCCAGTTCAGTACTCGCGCCAATGGGGGAAATCCTTCAAAGAGGGCGCGCCAATTGGCTCTCTGTCCCAGAGTCGCACTCGCGCCAACCAATTTAAGCAGTGTTTTTTAAAAATAAATGGCGGAAGTTTCGTCCTAACAAATTCCTGGACTGCTATCTATCTTGAGTTGGGAGGTTTGGCTAGGATCTCCATAGAGAGGAAGTGGTTTGCCACCTCTCATGGAAGCTTCCTTGATGATAGGGCCAATCCCATGATTATAGGGATCCCAACTCCCCTTCCTCCATCTATAAAAGCTTGCTCATCTCCATTGCAAGCTGGTCTTCAAGTTCCTAAATTCCCAAGAGCCTTATGCTGCAAGAGTCTTGATTATTCCCTTAAGGCCAAACTCAAGCAAGGAGACTATTGTCAAGATCTGAAGAGAGAGGTTTGTCCCATCCTTGACAGGCTTTTCGAGACGTGTTCTGCTGGCGACCCTTCGAAGGAGAATTCAGCGTCAGAACTATGGTTGTATTCTTCCTTTGATTGATTAATAATAAACGACTATTGGTTATGGTTCCACTCCTGTTGTTGTTTATAATGATGAGTTATGTCCTTTCTGACTGACATATAGTTGCATCTACTGGATTTTACGCTTGCGTTTGTTTTGTTTCTCGCATGTGCATGTGTCCATCACAGAGATCGTGGAGATCGTGATCTGCCAAGGCTAAGGAACGGGAGCGCTACCTCTTCTACAAGAAACAACATTGGATTCCAGGTAAACCTTCATCGCTGGTTGGATTATTTGCAATTAAGAACCTGCACCATAGCGTGAACGATTGTTGCTAGACCCGGTCTGGGCTAGTAGGGATCACCTCTGTCCGTAGAGGGGATTTACCTCCACAACAAATTGGCGACTCCGCTGGGGACGTCTAGCTTGTTGTTGTTCGTTTTATAAGCTATAAATGGAGCCTGAAGTTAGCCAGATAGCCTTCGAAACGCTTTTGCTCTGTAATTTCGAAGTAGATCAAAGCCGCTTCAGTCAATCTCCGGTTTAGTTTGTAAACTGAACATTTGGAGCACTGTCTTGTCTTTTCGGTTGATTCTTGATTCTGCTTGCTTGATCAACTCTTTTGGGCTGGTTATTTCTGCGAATTTGGGTTTTTGATAGCTCCAAACATCACTGGTCTGATCTTGGATTGCTTATTTTTTATTTTTGGCATAGCAAACTTGACTGGCGCGTTTTTTAGCGTGACAGTCGCGCCAATTGGCGCTAGTTGTCAATGTATTACCCGCGCCAATTCGTTTCTGGCGCTAGTTTCAACCTCACAGTCGTGCCAATCCTGTGAGGTACTAGGGTTTGCTCTGTTCCGAGCTTCCTGAGCTTGATCAGTGTGTTTGGTGGTTTGTCTCGCTTTGAGCCTAGATTACATGGTTCATTTGAGTCTTGGAGATTCAGCTTGAAGTGGTGAGTCTGGTCTTGGTTGGGAGAAATTCTTTGTTTTTTTCCATTTTCAGGCATTGGCGCTTGTTTTCAATTAGCAACCCGCGCCAATTGGGCATTGGCGCTAGTTGTCAGTGAGCAAGTCGCGCCAGTTGGCGCTAGTTGTCAATGACAAAGTCGGGCCAATTTCAAGGTGTGTGAAAACTGAGACTTTTTCCCTAAATCCTTCACTAGTGTGTCTTTCCCTTCCGGTATTTTCACCGTGTATTTTGTTGGTGATTGGCATTGTCAGCTGCTCATTGTGTCTTTCCATGATTTGCTTAAAAAGGGAATGAATTTTGTTTTGATCTCATGCTTTGGAAGTCCTCTTTGTGTTTTGACCTCATATGGCTTGTCGCCTTTTGAGGGATTTCGAGACAAAGTGTTTGAAACAATGATTTCATTCTTAGTGCTTGTTTACATCTCTTTTGCATTCATCCTTCATTAAGAAGATTTTCATTTATTTATTTTTCGTCTCCAAGTGTTCTTTTTGTTAAAATGCATTAGATCAAATTGCATTGAAGAGTATTTTTGAGATTTATCATTGAACTTAGATCACATTGTTTAATGATTGAAAGCTAAAATTCACTTTGAGTGCATTATCTTTTATTAAAAGCATGCATTAACTATATTATCATTTCATCGAAAAATGCATTGAGTGCATTCTTATAATTTGAAAAGGAAAAGGAAATTGTGCATAAATTATAATTGCATAGTTTTCGAAAAGAAAAGAGGATTTTGCATATAGATTACATTGCATCATTCGCATCGTTGAATGTTTGAAATTATTTTTGGATAGTGAAAGTCATCTAGTTTGGAAAATTTTCATTTACAGTGTTGTTGTTTGTTGCATCATTGTTTGAAGCTCTTCCCTTAACTAGATAGCATTCATCGAATTGAAAAGTTTTCTTTTCTCATATAGTGTGCATTTAGGAGATTTTGAGACATTACATTCGCTAGGGCCTGAAAACTGAGACATAATTGAAGATAAACGTTAAAATTTATTCAATTTACCTTAAGGCAACATTGAAACATTAACGAAACATTTAGAGGTCTAGGTTAGAGATGTGTTCTGGCATCTTTAAACCTAGTAGCTATTGTTCGCCTCTTGGCTTTAGACAACACTAGTATGGACTTGTGCTCCCCATACCATCACGTATATAAAGGGAGACGCCACTAGGTTTCTATCCTTTATCCATAGGAAGCCAAGTCTGCTGCCCTATACCCGTGATACACCGGACACAACATTAGGGGAGATTGCCTTCATGTATGTTAAGTCCTTGGTTGATTTCTCTTTCATTTTGAAACCAAGGTGTATATTATAGTTCACGGTTATTTGGTACACCCTTTTCCTAGATTACCAGAGTAGTCATTTGATCTTTTCTGACTATTTAAATTTGAAAGGATCACCAAGTGCTTGTCCTTTCACGCTTGTTTCAAAACTAAAAGAGATAGAGTCACCTTTTATCCATTTCTCAACTCTTAAAATATGAAACGGTGAAGTTTCTAAGTTTCAATGTGGTAAAATAAATCACCCGCGATCACATGTCCTATTAGATTTTGCTTGTTGGCCGTTTGATTTTGTGCCTTGGTTTTTAGCCCGTGTGCGGTTTTGAGTTGTTGATGGTAACTTTTCCAGAGTTCACCAACCAAGGAATCCCCTCCGATGGGAATCCTGGTCATTTTCCTCCTTTTGGGAATGTTGGCGCTCCGTATATGGCAACATTGTCCCTTCTTGGGTTAACTGTTGGGTTGCCTGTTTGGTTGTTTTCAACCTCTGCAACTGAATGTCTTGGCTACTCGTCAATCCTCGAACTCCGTTCTCCGCTCTTCCCCGGACGCACTGCAATTGATTCTGCTGTGACCTCCTCCCCTTCTCCTCAAGCTCGCGCGTCCTCCTGCTTCGGCCTCCCAGAAAGTCTGGATTCTAGTAACCGGGTGGCTAAGAAGAAGAAGAAGAAGACAAAGAAGAAGAAGTCCGATAAAAAAGAGGCTAGCTCGGCGGCTATTGTGCCTAAGAAGTCTCCTCTTGATAAACCTTCCAACCCTCCGTGGAAATTCAAGTTCCCTTGTATGTTGTGCACGGGAGACCATCTTCTTCGAGACTACCCTGGCATTACCAAGGTGCTCGAAGTATGGTCCAATGGTCAACCACCATTGCCGTTGGCTTCTGGGAGTCAGGTTGGGGGCACGTCTTTAACTGGTGCTAGTAAGGCTCCTAAGAAGTAGGGTAAGATCACCAATCCCTGTAAGTTGTGTGAAGGGAACCATGCCATTCACCTTTGTCCTTATATGGATGAAGCCAAGCGAGTTTTGGACAACCCGACCGGTTCTACACCACGCCTTCCACCTGGTTATAATCGGCTTTCTGTGAGTCCTCCGCCAGCTGATCTTACGATTGGTCAAGAGTCATCCTTGGTCGATCCCACTCCCCCAGAAATTCAAATTCACGAATCCGTCCCTAACCAACCATTGGTCGTGGGATCGGTTGAGCTGGCCCCTTCTACGGTGCACCAGGTATTTTCCGTCGAGAGTGGATCTCATCCCCCTCATGTTCTTCTTGTTTCTTCAGATTCCTCGGACTTGGAGAAAGATTCTACTATCCCTATATCTCAAGAAGTTTCTCCTCCGCCTCCTATAATAGAGGTCTCGGAGGATACTCCTCCCACCTTCGAGATGGAGGTTGTGGAGGATGCTCCTTCTTCTTCCGTAACACTAGGGGAAGACCATCTCGATTCGATGGTAGCCCCTCCAAGTAGTTTGGTCGCTTCCTTTGATTGGAATCGATTCGCAGGATACCACCTTCCGTCTGCATGCCGAGATCACAAGAGTTTTTTGGTCCGGTCAGATCTAGAATTGAGGATTTACACATCCGTTAAAGGTTTTATCCTCAACTACTTGGCAAGCTTTCGGTTCACCACCGCTTACGCCTGTTACACAGAATCTGTTGGCATTTAACAGAAGAACGAGTCAACCATTAGGGATCCTTCCAAGGTTACTTATTACTTTGGGAGGTAAAACCGTCCATATGGACGTGATGGTTGTTCCAGGCCCCTTGGATTTCAATCTGCTCTTGGGGCGCGATTACACCAATGCCATGGGAGCACTTGTCTCCTCCCTTTTTCGTGTGGTCTGTTTTCCGCATGAAGGACGGATCGTGACCATTGATCAGCTTTCGTTCTTTGGTCCTGATGTGGTAGCTGGCCCGCCATCATCCCTTCCTGGTTTTTATCCACCCGTTGTATCTGCCCCACCGCAGGTCAACAATGTGGCTACCTACCCCGTGCCTGTACCCAGTGATAGTGCCATTGTGCATCAGGTGCTGCGGGCATTGGGTCCTGACTTCCAGGATGTTTTCCTTCCATCGGGAGTGGAACTCTTGGAAGCGATGACTTCTTGTTTATTATGATGAGGTCGTCGGAGCATGGTTATTTTCCTGTGTCAAGCTCCTTAAAAAATGAAACCGGGTCTGGTCGGAGCATGGTTCCTTTCCTGTGTCAAGCTCCTTAAAAAATGAAACCAGGTCATCGTAGCAGAGTTCCTTGTCTTGTGTCAAGCTCCTTAAAAAATGAAACAAGTTCGTCGGAGCATAGTTCCTTGTCTTGTGTCAAGCTCCTTAAAAAATGAAACAAGTTCGTCGGAGCAGAGTTCCTTGTCTTGTGTCAAACTCCTTAAAAAATGAAACAAGGTTTTCGAAGCATGGTTCTTTTCTTGTGTCAAGCTCCTTAAAAAATGAAATAAGGTCGTCGGAGCAGACTTCATTTCCTTGTGTCAAGCTCCTTAAAAAATGAAACAAGGTCATCGGAGCATAGTTCCTTGTCTTGTGTCAAGCTCCTTAAAAAATGAAACAAGGTTGTCGGAGCACAGTTCCTTGTCTTGTGCCAAGCTCCTTAAACCATGAAACAAGGTGTCATGAGGATAGTTCTTTTAATGTGTCAAGCTTGTTAAATAAATAAAACACGTTCCTATTCAATTCGAGTCTTTGTTTAGATCTCGTAAAATCCCAATCGAGTCTTCCTCTTGATCTCGTAATTTGAACCTTCACTCCATCTGCCTTTCATATGGACTGAAGCTTGGGGGGAATGCACCTCGAATTGAGTCACCATGCTGGGGGGCATGCTTACTTTTTCAAGCATAGTTTGTTTCCGTTTCAAGCTTGTGTAAAAATGAAACCGGTTTCAAGCATAGTTTATCTTTGTTTCAAGCTTGTGTAAAAATGAAACCAACTTCAAGCATAGTTTATCTTGATTTCAAGCTTGTGTAAAAATGAAACCTTTCCCATTTTACCTCTTGTGATTGCCATTTTTATCAGCCTGTTTCTGCCAGATGAGTCTTGGTTTTCTCACTCCATTGTCACTATCTGCTTGGCCGATCATATGCCTTCACTTAGTTGTTTTACCCGTTCCCGAGGAACTGCTGCAATGAGTGGTCTTTTTAGCCAGCCTCTCAGCCTTTATTTGTTCAGAGCAGTTCCACCATTACCGGAACCAGTTGCTACCCTTTATACCACTCGTTCCTCTAGGAGGAGTCAACTTTCAACTCTTTTCTGACTCTCTAAACATGAAAAGATTGCCGAGTCCCTTGTCGTTTCAATCTCATTAAATTGGTTGCGAAACGACATCTACCCAGTATACGTTTACCCCTTTTTCGGGCTGGGATAGATTATTTACGAAAAATTAATACCTTAGCCTATCGTGACTAGGAGGTTTTCTCAAACATAGTTTTCTACCTTTTCGGATCTGAGGAACTATTTACGAAAAGGGAATTTTGGAGTTTACTTTTTCTGCTGTCTTTTCAAACTCTCTAAACATGAAAAGACGCCGAGTTCTTCCTTTTTCAGACTCGTTAAACCCTGATGACATCAGATTCAGTCAAAATGACTATATTCAAGTTCCTCCTTCCTAGGGCTTGTTAAATGTACTAGGTTGGGTTCGTCCGAAGGACAAACTTATATGACAAGCATATGGTATCCTCTTCAAGCTTGTGTAAAAATAAAGAGGTACTCGCCAGAAATGGTGGGGGAAAAATGGAACCAGCATCATTGTCGTGTCGGCAGTATGTCGCTCTTGAACATGGCACTTATTTGCATTCGTGTTGGGTTGGGGACATCTCATCTCGTTTTTCCACTTGCCTCCGTGGGTTTGGGTTATCCCTTTTGACCTCTCATCTGCTCTTTGCCTCGTCATCATGACCTTTGATCTTTTGATGTCAAATACTGCCAAATCCACTGTCGTGCCGCCAATATGTTCAAGAGAAGTTGAACTCTGCAAATTTCAACCTTCCTCTGATTCTCATCTGATCCTGATTCACAAAGACATTATACTCCTCTGTCTCGCGTCGATGATGTGGGAAACACTATGGCCCACCTTCGATCAAGGTCACTTCCTGTCGACTTCAGCTCATTATCTAGGAAGCTGATCTAGAGACTCCCTTTTGGTGCCTTGGACCCTGCATGCCTCAATGGAAGGTTCTTCACGTTCGACACGAGGTTTTCATCATTGGCCTCCGATCGAGTGATTCTACGGGTGTTCGACGCCAGCTCATTAATTCACATGCCGTATATTGTACCTGTAGTACCTTGAGGGCCATTGTCATTATTGGTGGTACCTCTCGCGTCTGTTAACAACTTTCATCATTGGCTGGTAATCAAACGATGTTCTTGCATGTTCGGCTTCAGCTCATTTATTCGCATGCTTGAACTTGTACTGTGTTCGGGTCGAGATGGAGCGCAAGACCTTGGATTGTGTCTGTTGTAATCCAGGCTGCGAGTTTGTGGATTATTATGATTATTTACATGACTCACTTACTGGATGGCTGCGACCATACCTGAGTCTATTTATCGATCCTCACTGGATGGCTGCGTCCATGGCTTGGATCTGGATTATTGTATACTCTGTTATGGATGGCTGCGCCCATACCACATATATATCATGTATTTGAGACATCAGTTTTACTCCTTCACGCAGGTTTTCCAATGGCGGAGTTTTCATTTGGACACGTTCTCGTAAAGCATTTCACCCCTCTCTCTCGTTCGGGCCTCATACTTTAGGGGGCATCTGTTACACATCAATTTGTCACCGTCCCTGACATTCCCCATCCCGCACATTGGAGGGCTCATTCCGTGACCTGTGAGTAGAGACAAGACTTGAAAATACTTTCATGACATCCCTCTGAACATGAGCTTTCATTGCCCTGAAGACATCTCCTTGTGAAAAACCCTAAAAACACCTCTTTTTGCATTGGCGCGGGCAGCCAGTTCAGTACCCGCGCCAATGGGGGAAATCCTTCAAAGAGGGCGCGCCAATTGGCGCTCTGTCCCAGAGTCGCACTCGCGCCAGCCAATTTAAGCAGTGTTTTTTAAAAATAAATGGTGGAAGTTTCGTCCTAACAAATTCCTGGACTGCTATCTATCTTGAGTTGGGAGGATTTGTGGGATCTTGTGCATAACTTAGTTGTCAGCGAATAGTGAAAGGTGATAAAAAGGATGTAGAATCAGACTCACATCATGAGGAAAAACTACATGGCAGTGATGCTGAGACTACCTGAGGTCTGGAGACAGCATCAGCAGGCAGCAGTTCATCCGTAGGGGTTCAACTCAAGCAAGGAGACTATTGTCAAGATCTGAAGAGAGAGGTTTGTCCCATCCTTGACAGGATTTTCGAGACGTGTTCTTCTGGCGACCCTCCGAAGGAGAATTCAGCGTCAAAACTATGGTTGTATTCTTCCTTTGATTGATTAATAATAAACGACTATTGGTTATGGTTCCACTCCTGTTGTTGTGTATAATGATTAGTTATGTCCTTTCTGACTGACATATAGTTGCATCTACTGGATTTTACGCTTGCGTTTGTTTTGTTTCTCGCATGTGCAGGTGTCCATCACGGAGATCGTGGGGATCGTGATCTGCCAAGGCTAAGGAACGGGAGCGCTACCTCTTCTACAAGCAACAACGTTGAATTTCAGGTAAACCTTCATCGCTGGTTGGATTATTTGCAATTAGGAACCTGCACCATAGCGTGAACGATTGTTGCTAGACCCGGTCTAGGCTAGTAGGGACCACCTCTGTCCGCAGAGGGGATTTACCTCCACAACACTAGCAGTAGTAAGGTGGCACACAAGAGGGAGAGCGTGGGGAAACTGAGGCAACAACAAAATTGAAAGGGAGGAGGCGAAGAAGGCTCTCAAGGCCAACTGGAGCATCATAGGGATGATAGAATGAGGGAATACTGTGCCTTTTAAAGACCTGTGGCACAAGTGAAAATGTTGTGCGATTTTGTGGCACATTTTCCTGAGCGAGTTGGGACAGTTCACTTGGGGTTGCATGTGATTCAGTGTATGGCAGAAGATCAGGTGCATCGAAGTGCTCATGCGAATGATTGCTGAGAGGAACTTCTGCATCAGGTTAAATCTGACAGTGCATGACTTCATCAACCTATGCACTGGATGAACTAGCTTCCCACGTTCGTGTCATGTCACCCAATCCGGGGAAGATTGAGCCTTTTGGAGGAGAGTTTGGCATTCCTTGCGCAAGGTATCATCCCCAATCTGAGAGAAGTTAGAGTGATATAAATTTGTATGGCTATCCACTCCTTTATTGGCCATGAGATCAACAACTGTGTTTGCCATTATGCGCACATGGTGGAAGGTAATGGCCTTGTGGTGTTGTAGCAACTGTTCCAGGAAATTGAGACGATTGGCGAGCCTCCAGCTGGTAGAAACCTTTGAGGGGGGAGTTCCAAGAATAATGCAGGTGGTTACATGAGTGATGAGTTGCGAGTCTCTTGCCATTTCCAATGGAGAAAAGTTAAGCTCAATGGCTATGGAGATACCCTAGATGAGCCCCTTAAGTTCCGCTGAGTTGTTGTTGTCCCACCCTAGGTTTCCATAGTATGCGTTTAGGGGTTTTCCATGAGAATCTATGAAGATACCCCCAAATCCTACTTTCCCTAGGTTGCCTTTGAAAACTCCATCGAAGTTGAATTTGAAGAAACCAGCCGGGGGAGGGTTCCATTGTTCAGGTGCGTGTATTCAAATTTTGCCCGGGGAGGGGTTTTCCATAGGGGGCTTGATGCATGTGTGCCAGTTGTTCCAAATGGTTCATTAAGAAATGGTTGTCGGGAGGTTGTCCTTTCCCCAGTGAGTCATGGAAAGAGTTTCTTCTAAGTTGTTGTATAGTTTGGCCCAGATTTGCTCTCGATTTGAGGCTATGTATTTAAATATCCTACTGTTTCTTTCTTTCTAGAGATTCTAGATGAGTAGTCCTGGAATCAGCTGCTAGAGACGATTCAGAAGGTTTCTAGAGTAGGGTTTATCTTGCCATTTGTTGATGGTATTGGTGAGGTTTCCCCTACTCAATTAGATCTTCTGAATAGAATTTGAATCCTATCCCAAAGAGTGTTGGATGTGGGGAATGTTGAGAATTTGGAGGGCTAGTGAATAATACAAATTCTCTTCTTGATAATTACTTGTGGGCTTACTTGTGTTTTGTATTCTTTATCTTAGTTAGTCTTTCATCAAGTCAATTATCAAAATGCGTGAGACACGAAATTAGGCTCCTAGAGCCTGGAAAAAACCTCTCCCTCTTGGAGAGGAAAACCCACAAAGAATTCTTTTTATAGATCTTCAAATGACAAGTACCATGACCCAAACTTAGACCCTTGACCTAGGAATGCCTCCAAGACCTTGTCAATGCTTATTTTTATGCTCGCAACGCTGATCCTTCTCTCCTGCAAAAAATTACATTGATTTGTACTAACCTTAGAGAATTCAGTCTCCAATTCAATCTTTCTTGATTTCATCTTCTTTTATTAAAGCTATTCTTTATATTCACTTGGCATATATTTATTTTGAGTACTGAAGATAGGAAGGTAATAAGAGATTTACCTTCCTTCTATTCTTGCACTTTTGAGTGCACATCATCATATATAAGATGTAGCATTACATGATCTGCACCTTCCTTCATACTGACCGCATATTTTTATAGCAATATAACATAGTTAGTTACAGCCTTGACTCCGCATTTAATTCAGGTGACATCATGTTGTAATGCCTAAGATATACCCGCACATATCTCTGTCTCCAGCCCGCACTATTTCCCTGTGATCTGCACTCAAACACAGATTTATGCTTTAGGTCTACTTCAGATTGATTCATCTTATGTTGCAGACTTATTCGTTCTTCCTTCTATGGTCCGAACACCTCATAACTATTCGCATTTCTGTCATATATATTATCTGCAATTCCTTCATTAGAATAATACGCATTGTATGACATGTATTGTCCACACTTCCTTCATTTGAATAACCCACATTTTATTACCTGTATTATCCGCACTTCCTTCATTAGAATAATCCGCATTTTATGACCTATATTATCCGCACTTCATATCTTGTATTTTCCGCACTTGTTACTACGGAGATCACCATTTTAACAATCTATGAATGAGCCACAAGCATAGGTATATATAAAGAGTCATATTTCCTGTCTATAATATGACCATACTAATAACTTTTAGGTCGACTCATCCAACAGTTTTAAGGCCGACTTGTAGAGCTGTCTTCCAACGTTTTTAGGGGCATTCCTTTGCAAACCTGTGACAAGGTCTTGGAGAATACTCTTTGGCTAGACACTTCGTATTTTATGCCTAGAATACTCAAACCTAAAGGACATCAAGAAGAAGTCCATCTACTTAATAAATCTTGCTCATGAAACCCATGAAGCAAGTATAATAAAAATACATTTTACATAATTACATAGTCAACATGAAGACAGACCTAGTAACACTTTTCAACACTCCCTCTTAACTAGGGAGGTATTCATACAGGTACATGGTCACTTTAAAACTGAAGAATCTCATAATAAGAATCGGATTGGTAATCGCATATGTATAGCATCATATCAACCAGCATTGTCCTAGTGCAAGGCCTTGACTAACAGTCCCATCTCTCAATGAGACAATGGGCTACAATGCTGGCGAGACACATGACTAATAGACACCATAGTCATTGTCTCTCCAAGGTACATACCCCACCTAGGTGTCCCCTGAGTATGACCTTCTTGGACTATTCTTCTCTTAGGTAGCCATCCCTCAAAGAATATCGGTCCACAACTACTCTTATCTTGAATTCCCTATCTCATTCTCAAAGAGTATCGAATCCCATATGATTACCCAATCCTCCATTCTGTCTTCCAGGTGAAGACCAGAATGATTTGTCTATCCATTCTCTTCACATGTCCTTCATTAAGACTTACAACTATTAGTTCTGGTCTAGTGCGTGACACATGTAATAGAGAATTATATACGTCTCTCCCTCATAACACATGAGGGACATACTTCAAGTTTATTCAAGTAAGAAAATGTAAATTTATGTAGATGTTCTATGCTTGATGCAACTTTACTTTTTACTACAGCAATCACATAAACAATCAAGTAAAATTCTGATAGAACATACCAGAGGATCTACAGAAGACAAACCAGAAACTATAAAAATGTGGTGGTGCTTTATGGTGATCAACAGGATGCTTCAACCAACAAAGTCTCCTTGGTCAGCCAACCCAGCATGTGTCACAACAGCCCTCAAAACAACCACACGGTAAACTCAAAGTCAACCGTAGAAAAGTCAACACTATCCAAAAAATTCAACGCAGGACAACAGCAATAAATTCAATGCAGCTCGATCTTCGGTCAACATTTTGACCTCAGTTCTTGTGCCAATGTGTACGGCCTCCCAAAATCGAATTCTACACCAATTTTCAGCCTCTTTGGACCACGCATTGACCAAAGTCAACGATGGTCAAACTTGCATGGAAACCCTAGCTGCAGTAAATTCGTCCTTCTTCCTGGCTGCAGTAATTCGTCCTTTTTCCCAAGTGTGAACCGAAATTGCCTCCAAGGAGCTCGTACTAAATCAGAAGAGGAGAAGATGTGTTCTGAGATGAGTGAAATGATCTCCAACGTTGACAGTATATATATCCATCATTGAGGTGTGTGACACATCTGCTGGGGGTGTAAAACCTTAAGGCCGACCTACACATATTTGAAATTATTAAAAATAAATTCAAAATAAATGTTCTGCTCGTTAGATTAAGATCAATTTTATATCGATCTTACACCTCTCCGAAAGAGGAACCCAATAAAAATATTGGTATCTTCATCTGAGCATCAAAACATGGAGTTTGGACCTAGTTGTCTAATTTTAACACTCCCTCTCAACTAGGGAGAACTCCATCCACTTGTGCAATCAAACATCGTGCGTCATCCCACCGTAACTTACTTTGCTGGCCTCTTTATTTCAGAACAGAAGTGGATTAGTCACAAAGACATCATTCCCCGACTGACAGATTCAGCCCAGAGGTCCAAAACCTCTATTAGACTCACAAAGAGTCTCATACCAACTTGAAGTTGGTTTACCTGACCCGAAGTTAGTTGGAGGTCTGAAACCTCACTATACTTGATCCCAGATCAAGTGGTTGGACTGTGCCATCCTATATAGGGAGTACGACAATCTCTGATGCATCCATCGGTCTTTGCTAGTAGTCTCTAGCTTTACCCACCTCATTGGCCAAATGAGAGGTACTTCTCATGAGCCCTGAAATCAATGGGTAGGATGCATACATGGCACAGATAATGAGAGGTGAACCAACTCAAAATGACAACGGTGGGGCCAAAACACACCAACAAGTTTTGGCAAGCCTAGCCTTGTGGTTTCTTATACATCCGAGAAGCTATCCCCAAAGCTTCCCAGAGCTCCCAGAGCTCATCGTCCAACAGGACCCACATCATAGGGTCGTTCCATGATACCAAGAATCTCACGGAAGGTTAGGAACTTGACCTTCCCTAGGGGCTTTGTGAGAATATCCGCGGCCTGCTCATCAGTTCCTATATGATCGAGCCTTACGGCGCCTCGCTTTACCATATCTCGGATAAAGTGGTACCTGATATCAATATTCTTGGATCTATCATGGAATACTAGATTCTCGGACAAGCGAATTTCAATTCTGGTTATCACAGAGTATCACGGTGGTATCTAGCACATGTCTGAACATCTCCCTGAAGAGATTTTGCAACCAAACTACTTCACAACAGGCCATACTCGCTGCAATGTATTCGGCCTCTGCGGTGCTCAAAGCCACCGACTTCTGCTTCCTGATCATCCATGAGATCGAAGCAGAACCAAGATTGAAGCAACATCCCGATGTGCTCTTACGATCCACCACATTTCCAGCCCAATCGGCATCAGTATATCCAAGGAGTGTCATGCTCCCAGCAGTGTATCTCAGCCCATGGTTTATCATGCCCCAAATATATCTCAAAAGATTCCTGGCACCAACCCAATGAAAGTGATGAGGCTCAACCATCTGTTGTTTCAAAGTGTTCACTGCAAAACATATATCTAGACTGGTGTTCACTAAGAACATCAGGGCCCCTACGAGTTGACGATACTCAGTAGGATTAGACAATACGGGCCCAACAATGCTGCCACTCATCTTCTTGAAGTTTAGCTCCATTGGTGTTGACACGGACTTGTAGTCCACCATACCAAATCTTTCCAGAAGCTTCACAATGTATTTTCCTTGAGAAAGGAAAATATCGCCGGGTCTCTGCCAGACCTCCAGGTCTAGTAAGTAGTGCATCAGTCCTAGGCCCTTCATCTCGAACTCAGCAGCGATATCCCTCTTGCACTGTTGAATGAGAGGGTCGGCACCTGTCAGGAAGAGATCATCCACATATATTACCAGAATGAGAGGATTTCCTTTGACAACCTTGAAGTAAAGGTTCAGATCAGCATTACTTCGAGTGAAGCCCAGCTTCATCAAGTAGCTCTCTGTACTCTCGTACCAAGCTCTGGGTGCTTTCTTCAGCCCATATAGAGCTTTCTTCAACCTGCAAACATGGGTGTCTCGATCCTAGACTTCGAATCCCAGAGGTTGTTCCACATATACCTCTTCCTTTATCGCACCAGGCAGAAATTTGGTCTTCACATCCATTTGATGAAGACTCCATCCTTGCGTTGCAGAAAGGGCTATAATAGATCAAATGGTGGTATATCAGGCCACAAGTGCAAATATGTCATCATAATCTACCTTCCTTTTGAGAGAAACCATGGGCAACAAATCTTTCCTTGAAATTTTCAGCACTTCCATCAGATCCATGCTTGATCTTGTAGAACCATTTTGAGGTGAGAACTGCTTTGTCCTTTGGTCTTGGAACCACATCCCAGACATCATTCTTCATAATGGACTCATACTCTTCGTGCATAGCATCCTTATATACTTGATGCTTTATGGCTTCCTCAAAGGATCCAGGCTCAAATTGTATAATAGTACTCATGGCTGCTAGATACCCTTGGTATCTACTCTGCTTCTTACTTTCACGGAATGTCCCCCTTGGGGCTGCATGTCCCTCAGCATCCTCGAGAATGTCCTTGAGCCATGATGGTCTCTTTCCCAATGAAGGAGGTGGATCAATCGAGTCCATTGGTCCTTCAACATTAGGCATCATTTCATCCTTTGGTTCCTCTTGATTTCCAGGCCTTGCTTCATTATCTTCCTCAGATCTCGGAAGATTGACTACTTTCCTCAGGGAAGTATCTTCGTCAAAGGTGACATCGTGACATATCTCCACTTCCCTTTGACCAGGCACATAGACTCTATAGGCCTTTGAAGTTTCACTATAGCCCACAAACATTCCTTTCTTCCCAGAAGCATTCAACTTACTCCTCTTTTCTTTTAGCACATGAAAGTAAACAGTACATCCAAAAACTCTAAAATGTGAGACGTCAGGTTTCTTACCAGAGAAAACCTCTTCGGGAGTTTTGGATTCTAGAGCGGAATGTGGGCATCGATTTTGCATGTACACAACAGTGTTAGTAGCTTCTCCCCACAGAAACTTCAGCAGACCTTGGTCACATAGCATGGCACTAGCAGCTTCCACAATGGTCCTATTATTTCATTCAACAACACCATTTTTCTCGGGAGTATAGACAGTTGTGGTCTCCCTCTTAATGCCAGCTTCTCTACAAAAGTCCTTGAACTCATTTGTGTCATATTCAGTGCCATTATCAGTTCTCAAAATCTTGATCTTCTTCCCTGTCATATTTTCCACCAAGGCTTTGAATGAACAGAACCACATGAAATCCTCATCCTTCTTCTTTAAGAAGTATATCCAAGTTTTGGAGAGAAGTCATCTATGAACGTCATATAATATGAACATCCTCCCAAGGATGTCACAGGTAGCCTTATCGATTTTTCACTTTCGCATGTATACTATTTCCCACAGTAAGTGCATTTCCCCTACTATAGGGATGACCCTAATCCTAAATATGAACCATAGAAAAAGATACCCAGTAGACCAATCACGATAATACCAGTTACAGTACCTATCAACCAAAGAGGGATCCTTCCAGTGGTATCAACCATTTATCTTACTCCCTTTCACATTTTATTAAGTGGGCATACTCGAGACATAAACAGTCATAGCATAGATAATTATTTGTATTGGATCTCTTCGAATGGAGTGATAATATTCTCATTTTTCCTAATTGAAGAATGGAACAACAAGTACAAAAATTAGTAGCAACCCCCAGTAGAGACTGGTATGATTCAATTCAACACTTTGGTCGTTCGGGTTCATCGGGTTCGGTGGTTTCATATATACATACTTCCTCTTCCTTTAGTATAGAGTTTATCGTTGGATGAATTGCATTGCTGATATTGATCCCAAGAAAAAACTGTAGGGATAGCTAGCCCGTGAACGACCAACCATCTAACTGTAAAAATTGGAAAAGTTATATCTAAAGTCATTAGTGCCTCCTAAAAAGATCTAGTAAATTCATCGAGTTGCTCTAATGGATCGAAACGGCCAGTTACTAATGGAACCTCTTGTTGACTTGCTGTGAAATACTCATTTGGTCGGGGGCTCCCGAACACTTCCTAAGCCAAACCCGTGCTGACAAATAACCAACCTGCAATGAATAGAGAAGGTATGGTAATGCTATGGATGACCCAGTATCTAATACTAGTAATAATGTCAGCAAAGGAGCGTTATCCTGTATTCCCAAACATGCTCAGCTCCAAATATTATTGTAAAGTTAGTCAAGGGGGAATTGATCCCATGAAAGATAGAGATCAGGAAATGGAAAACTACTGATATCTTCTCCAATCCTTGTTCGATTGTCAATGTTATACCAAGGGTATCTTTGAAGTCTATAACTGGACCAATATAGCTAGCTTTCTTCTGACACAACAATACAATTTTGACGAGTATCGAAAGGAGAATGATTCTGTTCCTGCCAGTAGTTATTCTATCTCTATTTGGGTGACTGAATCCCAACAGAAATAAGAGAATATTGCGTTCCTAGGTTCGGGCATAAGGAACCCCCTCAATCGATGTTGTAACAATTGCATAGACCGTGAAAATTTTCGATTGGAATTAGCTTCTACATACAGGTGGCTTTAGAACCGAAAAAGAGGATGAGTGCTACACAACTCATCCAGAATATGATACTTTTACTTCTTCCTTTTTCATTCCGACATGAAATTATGCCCGTGTAGATGACCTCAGTAATTCAGATTGCACGGGGATCATTGGTGCTACGCAGATATATGTTGCTTTTCCAATATTATCCGGTGCAGATGGAGTTATGCCGCAAAATTATTATATAGTACCTTGTATTAATGAGTAGGCGTTACTCATTAGCTAAAACCAAGTGGATAGTGCAATAGAACCTAGTCAATTTTAACTATGTGAAATTATGTGTTGAAAATGGAAACAAGAAACAGTGAAGGAGGCCTCCTGAACCATCTTTCCTGATCCTAGTTGGAAAGTGATCACCTAAACTAGGTGGGGACCACACATGTGATTTTTGTCGAAAAATCTATTTTTAGACTATGTCTATTTTTAGACATATGGAGCATGGTCCAGGGGTTGCAGTATGTTATTCTTGGAGTATTGGTCATGTTGGTAAAAAATAGATGGACCTCTATTTTTTTGACCTATAGGTCGATAGGTCGAAGTCTATTTTTAGACTACCTATCCTAAAAATAGGGAAGTCAAATATTATTTACCCTTAATAATATTTGGACTATAAACTTCAGTTTACTCTCTTGGAGCACTTCAGTTTGACCCTCAGAGGTGGGGCATGCAGCTGCCAGAAGGATTTACGCTTTTCCTATGAGTTAGGTGAGCTAATGCATGGTTGACTTCAGTTAGAACTCATGTGAGAGAGTTTGGTGGAGTTGGTTGATGCGACAGTTAATGGAGGTGGTGTTCTGGTTAACTAGTTGAACTAGTTGTATTTAGTTTAACTGGCTAATACACTAGAGATGAGTTGGGTGAATTAAATATTATTTAATTCACAAATTATTAACTCATTATTCAACTAAAGAACACATCAGTTTAACTCAGTGCATGGACAGTTCAGTGGCGACAAGTGAAAGAGGTAGATGAAAGGGGTGAGATAGCTATCAGTTGCGACATCAGTTGTGCATGAGATTTGCACCACACTTGGAGGAATGGTAATGAAATTAAGTAGTTGAGCTGAGATTCGAACCCGGATCTCTATTTAGACCAGCCTCGATTGCGCAATAGAGGCAAGGCAATTGGCAGTGAGTTTTGAACCAGTAACCTGTTCAAAACTGAGCTAGATTGTGTGTAACTTCATGAGATAGTACCGAGTACTTGTGAGGAGTATTGTACTGAGTTTGTTACATGATTTCTCCATTATAATATACACAATAGCTGTGGGGTTTTCAGCTATAAGCTTTCCCCATATATACTGTGTTAATGTGTATGATGATTTGATGTGTTATCGCTTGATTTTATTTCCGCATGTATGATGATCTGAGTGGAAGAGATTATGTGTTGCATATAAATTCGAATTGTATGTGATCAGGATAGTCTCGGTGGATAATTAATCATTATTCAGCAAATTTCTACATGGTATCTGAGCTATTGAAGCAGAGATTGATCATCACAGTGATTACAAACTTATTTCGGTAGACAGAGTCTGCATGCGGGCCAGGTAGCCTCCGGATTCATCTTTCTTCGGAAAGTGAAAGGTCTGGTAAATGCCCCTTGCAGTCAATCTCTGTGCTAGAAATAATTTGTTCTCGCAGATCGGAAGCGATTGAGTTGCTGTAATTGCAGAAATTCGAATTTGCAGATTTGTGTTCTTGGTGCCGCGGCGAAAATGTCTTTCATCGGTTTGCGACTCGAATATGCCTTGGAAGGAAGTTCGAATTATGTTGCATGGAAGGACTACATGGAGGCTGTATTAGATGATCATGGGCTGTTGGAATTTGTGGAGAAAGAGATTCCAAAGCCTACTTCTAATGATGCTGATGTTGTGGAAGCCTGGCGAAAGAAACAAGCAAAGTGTCGAAGGATCCTGTTGGAGGGCGTAAAGGATCACATTGTATCCAGCCTGCATGGAAAGGCTTCTCCATATTTGATGTGGAAAGCCTTGACAGATCTGTACCAAAGCAAGAGCGACCAAAGGAAGCTGGTGCTCAAGGATAGACTAATAAACATCAAAATGGAGAAAGGCGACAGCATCGCAAAATACCTCACGAAGTTCACTCAGTGCAAAGATGAGCTGGGAAGTGTGGGGGTGACTGTCGAAGATGAGGACATGGTGGACCTGGCTCTCCTTGGTCTTCCGAAGGCTTGGCATTCCTATCAGGATAGTGTCAATGGTCGGGAGAAGTTGCCGGGATGGGAGCGACTGTGGTCGGATCTCATGCAAGAGGAGATCAGGAGGAATACTAGGGACGGATCTTCATCAAAGGTATCTGATGAAGAAGACTGCGCTTTGACTGCCAAAGAAAGGAAGTGGAAGGGCAAGGAGAAGGCTTCTCAATCCGGTGCAGATGGTAAAGAGCGTGACATGTCCAAAGTAAAGTGTTTTCACTGTCACGATCATGGACATTACGCCACGAATTGCCCAAAGAAGAAGAAGAACAAGCAGGCTGCTGGAGCTGCAGCAGGTGAGGCTCTTGCCTCGAAATTTGAGCTGGACTTCTCATTGATCGCATGCATGTTGTCTAGTGCATTGGGATCGGGGTGGTATATTGATAGTGGCGCTTCCTTTCACATGATGGGAGATGCAAATCTTTTCAGTGACTTGGTGGAGAAAGGTCTCCAGATGCATGATGAGTTGGGCGACGGTGGACGATACAATGCGACCGGCATTGGTACCATAACCTTTTAGAGGGAGTCAGGTAAACTCATTCTTTTACAAGATGTATTTCATGTACCAGGTCTAACAAATAATTTGATCTCAGTCGCAATGTTAGAGGATAAAGGGTATGAAGTTGTCTTCAGAGAAGGAAAAGTTTTCCTTCGGCACAAGGCAACGGGACAAGTCAAGAAGGTTGGGATTCGGGCAAAGAAACTCTACAGACTTGAAGTAGATGGGATGTCTACGGAGCTTCCTACTGTTGGGAAGCGGGAGAAAGACATGCAACTGAAGCTTGAGAGGGAGCAAGTGTTGCATGCAGGCGAGAAAGACATGCAATTGAAGCTTGAGAGGGAGCAAGTTTTGCATGCAGGTGATAGTGAACCTCGGAGTGTGGAGAAGCCACAAGAGGATCATGGAGTGGAAGAGACCACTCATGCAGAGAAATTTCGCGCCAGACGGGCAGAGGGAGTGCATGCAGCTATACCACCAGGTATGAGGTGGGGCGACATGCATGATTAATCCCATGAGGAGATTTTCACAGATCTGGCGGTGAGATGGTGACCCTGTGATCAACTTGCCATGAGGTGCCCGTCGGGGCCGCAGCGCAGCAAGACCGCTGAGTAATGCAGATCAAAGTGACAGTGTCGGATACTGGAGCGCGGATCAGAGTTGACAGCGAGTGCAAGAGTGCATGGTTGCAAGAGTTCAACAACGCAGTAGTTCCTGATGACATGTGCAGTTGGTACCAGCAGAAGTCGAAGACTTTGATGATAGATGCTAGATGCATCAAGACTGATTGAGTTGTTTGGAGCCTATTCAGTTTCAGAGGAGTTGCAGAGCATATGCATGGAGTTGCATGGCGCTTGTGAAGGTTGCAGGGCGAATGCATGGAGTTGCATGTCGCATGCAATGACAGTCCTTTCTTGTTGAGAGGGAGTGTTGAAAATGGTAACAAGAAACAGTGAAGGAGGCCTCCTGAAACATCTTTCCTGATCCTAGTTGGAAAGTGATCACCTAAACTAGGTGGGGACCACACATGTGATTTTTGTCGAAAAATCTATTTTTAGACTATGTCTATTTTTAGACATATGGAGCATGGTCCAGGGGTTGCAGTATGTTATTCTTGGAGTATTGTTCATGTTGGTAAAAATAGATGGACCTCTATTTTTTGACCTATAGGTCGATAGGTCGATGTCTATTTTTAGACTGCCTATCCTAAAAATAGGGAAGTCAAATATTATTTACCCTTAATAACATTTGGACTATAAACTTCAGTTTACTCTCGGGAGAGCATTGCTGACCTCGAGGTGTGCATGGAGCCGCCGTGTATGACATACACTTTTCCCATGAGTTAGGTGAGCTAATGCATGTTAGACTTCAGTTAGACTCATGTGGCAGAGTTTTGGTGGAGTTGATTGAGGAGTTAATGGAGGTGGTGTTCTGGTTAACTAGTTGAACTAGTTGTATTTAGTTTAACTGGCTAATACACTAGAGATGAGTTGTGTGAATTAAATATTATTTAATTCATTAATTATTAACTCATTATTCAACTAAAGAACACATCATTTTAACTCAGTGCATGGACAGTTCAGTGGAGACCAGTGAAAGAGGTAGATGAAAGGGTGAGTATAGCTATCAGTTGGAGGATCAGTTGTGCATGAGATTTGCACCACACTTGGAGGAAATTACCAATGACAATTGCGCAGTTGGAGCCAATGAGATTCGAACCTAGATCTCTATTTAGACCAGCCTTGATTGCGCAATAGAGGCAAGAGAAGTAGTGGGTGTGTTTTGAACCTGTGACTTGTTCAAAACCAAGCTAGTTTTTGTGTAGCTTTGGGAGATAGTACTGAGTACTTGTGAGGAGTTTGTAATATGTATTTGCTGCATGTTCTCTCCATCTAATATACAGAATAGCTGAGGGGTTTTTAGCTATAAGCTTTCCCCATACATACTGTGTTAATGTGTGTGATGATTTGATGTGCTATCGCTTCTATTCTTTCCGCATGTGACAATTAATTGTAGAAGAGATTATGTGTTATGCATGCAATTCAAAATTGATGTGTGATCAGGTTAATCTCCATTGAATAAGTGATTTATTCAGCTAATTTCTACATGGTATCGGAGCTATATTAATTGTCGAGATATATTACGGTGATTGCAAACTTATTTCCTCGGACAGAGCCTGCATACGGGCCAGATAGCCTCCGGATTCATCTTTCTTCGGAAAGTGAAAGGTCTGGTAAAAGCCCATGCAGTCAATCTCTGATTTGGAAATAATTTTTTCTCAAGTGTAGATCGGAAGCGATTGAGTTGTCAGCTGGTGGTGAAATTCGAATTTGCAGATTTGTGTTCTTGGTTCCGCGGCGAAAATGTCTTTCATCGGGTTGCGACTAGAATATGCCTTGGAAGGCAGTTCGAATTATGTTGCATGGAAGGACCGCATGGAGGCTGTATTAGATGATCATGGGCTGTTGGAATTCATGGAGAAAGAGATTCCAAAGCCTACTTCTAATGATGCTAATGTTGTGGAAGCCTGGCGAAAGAAACAAGCAAAGTGTCGAAGGATTCTGTTGGAGGGCGTAAAGGATCACATTGTATCCAGCCTGCATGGAAAGGATTCTCCATATTTGATGTGGAAAGCCTTGAAAGATCTGTACCAAAGCAAGAGCTACCAAAGGAAGCTGGCGCTCAAGGATAGACTAAGAAACATCAAAATGGAGAAAGGCGACAACATCGCAAAATACCTCACGAATTTCACTCAGTGCAGAGATGAGCTGGGAAGTGTGGGGGTGACTGTCGAAGATGAGGACATGGTGGACCTGGCTCTCCTTGGTCTTTCGAAGGCTTGGCATTCCTATCAGGATAGTGTCAATGGTCGGGAGAAGTTGCCGGGATGGGAGCGACTGTGGTCGGATCTCATGCAAGAGGTGATCAGGAGGACTACTAGGGACGGATCTTCATCAAAGGTATCTGATGAAGAAGACTGCGCTTTGGCTGCCAAAGCAAGGAAGGGGAAGGGCAAGGAGAAGGCTTCTCAATCCGATGCAGATGGTAAAGAGCGTGACATGTCCAAAGTGAAGTGTTTTCACTGTCACGATCATGGACATTACGCCACGAATTGCCCAAAGAAGAAGAAGAACAAACAGGCTGCTGGAACTGCAGCTGGTGAGGCTCTTGCCTCGCAATTTGAGCTGGACTTCTCATTGATCGCATGCATGTTGTCTAGTGCATTGGGATTGGGGTGGTATATTGATAGTGGCGCTTCCTTTCACATGACGGGAGATGCAAATCTTTTCAGTGACTTGGTGGAGAAAGGTCTCCAGATGCATGTTGAGTTGGGCGACGGTGGACGATACAATGCGACCGGCATTGGTACCATAACCTTTCAGAGGGAGTCAGGTAAACTCATTTTTTTACAAGATGTATTGCATGTACCAGGTCTAACAAAGAATCTGATCTCAGTCGCAATGTTAGAGGATAAAGGGTATGAAGTTGTCTTTAGAGAAGGAAAAGTTTTCCTTCGGCACAAGGCAACGGGAAAAGTCAAGAAGGTTGGGATTCGAGCAAAGAATCTCTACAGACTTGAAGTAGATGGGATGTCTACGGAGCTTCCTACTGTTGGGAAGCGGAAGGAAGACATGCAACTGAAGCTTGAGAGGGAGCAAGTGTTGCATGCAGGCGAGAAAGACATGCAATTTATGCTTGAGAGGGAGCAAGTTTTGCATGCAGGTGATAGTGAACCTCGGGATGTGGAGCAGCCACAAGAGGATCATGGAGTGGGAGAAACCACTCATGCAGAGAAATTTCGTGCCAGACGGGCAGAGGGAGTGCATGCAGCTATACCACCAGGTATGAGGTGGGGCGACATGCATGAGTAATCCCATGAGGAGATTTCTGGGCAGATTCATGAGATGGTGTGGATCTCATGAGTTGAACCTAGCTACGAGGTGCCCACAGCGCAGCAGTAGCAAGATCAGTTGGAGTGATGCAGGCAGATCAAAGTGACAGTGTCGGATACTGGAGCGCGGATCAGAGTTGACAGCAAGTGCAAGAGTGCATGGTTGCAAGAGTTCAATAGCGCAGTGGTTCCTGATGACATGTGCAGTTGGCCAAGCAGAAGTCGAAGACTTTGATGATAGATGCTAGATGCATCAAGACTGATTGAGTTGTTTGGAGCCTATTCAGTTTTAGAGGAGTTGCAGAGCAGATGCATGGAGTTGCATGGCGCTTGTGAAGGTTGCAGGGCGAATGCATGGAGTTGCATGTCGCATGCAAAGACAGTCCTTTCTTGTTGAGAGGGAGTGTTGAAAATGGCAACAAGAAACAGTGAAGGAGGCCTCCTGAAACATCTTTCCCGATCCTAGTTGGAAAGTGATCACCTAAACTAGGTGGGGACCACACATGTGATTTTTGTCGAAAAGTCTATTTTTAGACTATGTCTATTTTTAGACATATGGAGCATGGTCCAGGGGTTGCAGTATGTTATTCTTGGAGTATTGGTCATGTTGGTAAAAATATATGGACCTCTATTTTTAGACATATAGGTCGAAGTCTATTTTTAGACTGCCTATCCTAAAAATAGGGAAGTCAAATATTATTTACCCTTAATAATATTTGGACTCTAAACTTCAGTTTACTCTCTTGGAGCACTTCAGTTTGACCCCCAGAGGTGGGGCATGCAACTGCCAGAAGGAAATACGCTTTTCCTATGGGTTAGGTGAGCTAATGCATGGTTGACTTCAGTTAGAGCTCAAGTGGCGGAGTTCGGTGGAGTTGATGCGACAGTTAATGGAGGTGGTGTTCTGGTTAACTAGTTGAACTAGTTGTATTTAGTTTAACTGGCTAATACACTAGAGATGAGTTGGGTGAATTAAATATTATTTAATTCACTAATTATTAACTCATTATTCAACTAAAGAACACATCGGTTTAACTCAGTGCATGGACAGTTCAGTGGCGACAAGTGAAAGAGGTAGATGAAAGGGTTGAGTTAGCTATCAGTTGCGACATTAGTTGTGCATGAGATTTGCACCACACTTGGAGGAAATTACCAATGAAAATTACGCAGTTGGAGCCAGTGAGATTCGAACTTGGATCTCTATTTAGACCAGCCTTGATTGCACAATAGAGGCAGGGAAATTAGTGGGTGTGTTTTGAACCTGTGACTTGTTCAAAACCAAGCTAGTTTTTGTGTAGCTTTGGGAGATAGTACTGAGTACTTGTGAGGAGTTTGTATTATGTATTTGCTGCATGTTCTCTCCATTTATAATATACTATAGCTGGGGGTTTTCAGCTATAATATTTCCCCATACATACTGTGTTAATGTGTGTGATGATTTGATGTGCGATCGCTTCTATTCTTTCCGCATGTGACAATTAATTGTAGAAGAGATTATGTGTTATGCATGCAATTCGAAATTGATGCGTGATCAGGTTAATCTCCATTGAATAAGTGATTTATTCAGCTAATTTCTACATTATGAGTTACTCCTTGCAATAGGTGTAATTTCTGTAATATCGGGTTCTACTGGCTCTAAGAATGAATATTGAAAAAACCTAATCCATCTAGAGGGTCGAATGATTGGATCAACAAGATCTAGAAATGAAAGGACAAACTGGATATTCATATTCTTACACCTAAACGTGAAATTCACAAAACTTTGGCTATATATGTAGATAGGTTTCTTCTGATCCAGTCTCTGATAGCTACTGGTAAAAATATAATGCCAGGTGATCCAATAGTACTGATTAAGAGTTCATTAACCCTGTAAGAAGACTACATTCGACAATTTGTGAAGGGATTCACGGGTGCTATTCATTAGTTTCTCGATGAATGTGAGGATTTCTAGGATAATGAAGAGATTTCTACCATAGATCTCCTCTCATCCATTTTCATTCATACATATCCTATAGTATAGGATCCTGAATTGGTACGAATTGGGACAATTGATCTTTTGTATTCTGATCTCGAGGTTACGAAAATAAAAATTTAGGTAATTGTCTCATGAAGACATGTATAAACAATATTTCATTTAGTCCTTCCACGCCTACTATAAATATAATTAGTTATTTCGGTTTCTTATTGGCTTATATCATTTTCACCCTAGTCCTATTCATTAGTTCAAGCAAGATACAACTTATTCAAAGTGAAGGAATGGGAAACCCTCTCAGTTCACTATTTCAATTTCAATAATTTCGTTTATTCTCTCTATATCAATTTCTGATCATTGAGATTCATAGCAAATTCAGGGTACTATCCAGTATAGCTATTATCCCTACTTATTCCGTAGAATCGAAATGATCGAGGCTTTGCCATCCGGAATTGTGTTAGGTCTAATTCCTATAACTTTGGCCGGATTATTCGTAACTGCATATTCACAATACCGATGTGGTGATCAATTGGATATTTGATCTTGGAATATCCTCCAATTTCATTGGCCTCCTACTTTTCCTGGGAGGTCATATTCCATTGCTCGTTCCAGTTGGAACGAATTCTCGATAATTTAGAGGGTTGGATTTAATAGGAACATAATCACGCTCTGTAGGATTTGAACCTACGGTATCAGGTTTTGGAGACCTATGTTCTACCAAACTGAACTAAGAGCGCTTTCTTTCGTATTCGTAGATAAAGGAAAAATACCTTTTGTTTATACTCTTAGAGTCAAATACTTTCGCATCTGATATGATTCAATTATTTGATGTTCCCGTCGAATCGATATCAAATGATCTTTCATTCCTTTCTTTCCATAGAAAAGAAGGGAAAGGTAGGGATGACAGGATTTGAACCTGCGACATTTTGTACCCAAAAAAAACACGCTACCAAGCTGCGCTACATCCCTTATAGTCATTAGACAATTTTATTTTATAGAATTCGAAATCTGTTTCCCACATTTTCCCACCTTCATTTCTCTTCGTTCTCGTGAGTGAAAAGACTTTATACATGCATGTAGGGTCTATTATCTAGAAGATAACTATTCATTATGGTGATGAAACATCTTTTTCCTGTTCTATAAATAGGACCACAGCCCGGATCACATTATCCATATATTAATCAGTTCCGAGTTTTTCCTAGGATTCATAACTATTGATACGATCGAATCACTTACACATTATGATCAATAAGGAGAATTTACAATGCAAGATCTAAAGACCTATCTTTCCACAACGCCTGTGTTAGCTATTTTATGTTGCAGCTTTTCAGCCGGCCTATTGATAGAAATCAATCGTTTTTTTCCAGATGCTCTGACTTTGACTTTTCCCTCTTTTGAATTTTTTTCCACCCCTGAAACCCAAGGGAAAAAATATTGTGCTAGATTGACTTATCCTCCCTCTTGGATAAATTAGTGCATTCAACCCAAAAAATATCTAAGTTTAGGGGTGAAGGGAGTAAAATTCAAGTAGAAATATCGATGTAAATATTCTTTTCACATTTACTTTTGTAAGTACAACTGAAAACTCCTGATCAATCATTTTTTTACTTTCAAATGTTTCACCATAGGATCTCCGGCTATCAACTTTTATTCCTTTTTCCCTTTTTATTTTTCAGGTCGAAAAGCAAAGTAGACCCAATATTTAGAGTAATTTTATGGCCAAGAGCGGAGATATAAGAGTAACAATTACTTTGGAGTGCACTAGTTGTACCCAAGATAGTGTTTATAAAAGATTCCCAGGGATTTCTAGATATACGACTCAGAAAAATCGACGCAATACGCCTATTCGATTGGAATCAAATAAATTTTGTCCCTATTGTTACAAGCATACCATTCATGGAGAGATAAAAAAAAGAGATTGATTAAACGTACTACTCCTACCCAGGGATAGGAATAGATCACAGATATAAAAAGAAATGGTATTTCCACAAGATCTTTAATGGAACAATATTTTCAAAAGGTTCATGAAACAAACTATGGATAAACCCAAGAGATCTTTTCGTAGACATTTGAAACCAATTCGTACACATTTGTCACCAATTAGGTCGGGAGATCGGATTGATTATAAAAATATGAGCCTAATTAGTCAATTTATTAGTGAGCAAGGAAAAATATTATCCGTCCGAGTGAATAGATTAACTTCAAAACAACAACGTCTAATGACTAACGCTATTAAACAAGCTCGTATTCTATCTTTGTTACCTTTTCTTTATAATGAGAACTAATTGAATCTGTGGAAATAAGCCTACTCCTTAATCAAATCGGAGCTGGGATATCTGTTCGATAAAGATTTAGATCTTGAGTCTATTGTTGAAAAAGTCAACAGGATTTCATTTTTGGAAAAGAATTGGATTGAGTTCTTTTTGTTCATTTCCAATCCAATATTGAAATTTTTTTCAATGTTTCGACCTTCCCGGAGGGAATTCTCCGGGATAATCTGTTCTATCCATTCCATCTTTACCTAATTATTTCATCATATGATAAGTTCTTCAAGATGGTAGAAAAACAATTACTATCTAATACAGCTATTTGTGCAAGTGTTTTACGATTTGGAAGCAACTGCCTCTTGTACAAATATTGGATGAATCTGTTATAAGAAACCCCATTGGCGCGGGTTGCTGCATTGATCCGAGTAATCCACAAACGACGAAAATCTCTCTTGCGTTTACCTATATCTCGGTGGACGGAAGCTAAGGCTCTAGCTTTCCGTTGGTTAGCGGTTTGAAAAAGTTTTGAATGGGCCCCTCGAGAGCCTGATACAAATGCAAGAATTTTTTTTCTGACGTTTTCGAGCTATGTATCCACGTTTCACTCTGGTCATTGAAGTTTGAATCGCTAATCTTTTTCTCAGTTAGTCATTTGTTAGGTTCATTGAGAATAACACTAATTCTTCTTATTTAGAAAATAAAAGTTCCAATGGCTTTTGCTACTGCAACCTTCCCTAACCATAATTCCCTTTGGATAGGCATCTTCCTGGTAGGCAAGGGCTGGGACCTTGCACTGAGAATGAGAAAAAATCATGGGTTTCATCGTTTCTATGGTTCTTTCTCCAACTGTAAGGTCCTCTCTATACGTCGGAGCCTTTTATTTATTTCCAAAATATGATATGAGTATGTTATCGGTAACTTGTACGGTTTACCATCTCCAGCTCTACTCTTGAATCATTAAGTAATAAATACTCTCATTACAAGATCTATTAATACAGTAACGACATGCAATTCTGGGGTTGGCCAGGTAGCTGACCCTGTTGTTCCGTTCTTGCGGCAATATGAGCATAAACTTTATGCTTCTTTAATTTGCATGATTTCCCTGCTCAATGGATTGATGACCATTCGCTACCAATGAGGAATTGCTTTTCATCCCACATCAAGGTGATTGGATTTGCACCAATGGAAACCATAAATTTCATCCCCAGTAAGGTTAGATGATGGAGCTGTACTTGATTACAACGGGAAAATTCTTATGTTATTCAGAATGGATCAATTGCAAGACATAATATGACTTTGTGACACTAAAGGGGAAAGGTCCCCTTGTATTCTTTCCTTCGGCACAACCCTTACATACAACTTCATGATTATTTGGAAACTAAGGCATCCCTGTCACTACCTTCCTTGCTTCGAGAAGGGCTTTGTAGCGAAGGTGTCCAAACCTTCGGTGCCATAGTTCAGTCTGTCGGATAGTATCACATGTCATTTCTCCCAGCGGACTTCCTCCAACTTGGTAGAGTGTATCAACTCTAAACTCAATCGAGATAGCTTCCTTGAAGCTGTTCTTCCACATAAGCACCTTTCCATCAGTGAATGCCATGTTGAAACCTTTGTCTTCCATGGCCGATATAGACACAAGGTTCTTCTTCAAATTTGGTACATAGAGTACATCCTGCAAGTGGAGGACTTGACCTTGAGATAAGTGGAGGGTCACAGTCCCTGTCCCTTTCATGGGATATGTAGCATTATCTCCAAGGATAATTTCCAGATTAGTATCCTTCTCAACCATATCAGAGAGTGCTTCCTTGAACCCAGTGATATGCCTTGAGGCACCACTATCTATCAACCAGACATCCATAGTGTCGGGTGGGGATGCAACAGAGAGGGCAGATACAAGAATGTATTCATTTCTTTTATCAACAACATGTGATTCCTCATACCTGGAGTTTCTTGAAATTTTTAAAGGTTGATCATTTCTGTCGGAGGGAGCCTTCCTCTTTCCCTTGTATCTGGTGTTCCTTTGATTTCCATTCCTCTGGTTTTTGTTGTTATCATCACCATCGAGAGAATCCTTCTTGAAAGGACATTCTCTAGCATAGTGACCAGGCCTATGAAAAGTGAAACACTTTCCTTTCTTTCCTTGGGTCCCTGCATTTCCCTTGTTCTTTGGGCCACCAGAGTTCTTCCTTCTAGAATTAGCAGTGTATGTAGCATTTCCTTCATTTCCATACTCCTTCATTCTTGATTCTTCTTGAACACATCTTGACAGTACTTGATCAAAGTCAGGTATCACATTATTATTTAGAATGGTAGTGTTGAACACATGCCATTCAGATGAGAGCCCTCCAAGTGCGGCGAGTACCATCTCTCGATCAACTATTGTCTCCCCAATAGCCAGCAGATTGTTCCTGATTTCAATCAGCTTCAGAAAGTATGATTAGACAGACTCATCCCTGCCTTTCTTCAAATTATTCAATTGATTCTTGAAGAATAGTACTTGATTCGCATTGTTGGCCTTGAACATGAGGATCAATTTATCATACATCTCTTTGGATGTGCCCAACTCAGAGATGGAGGCCACTAGGCTTTTATGAATGGATTCCTTGATCATCAGCTTTGCTTTGATCTCCCCCTTCTTGTACTTTGTTTTGGCAGCAGTAGTAGCAGTGGATGGAGGTTCTTGGATTTTACCTTGTACATAGTCAATGACATCTTGGTCTTCCAATTTGAGATCCAATATCATCTTCCAAGCATGGAAGTCATCCTTCCCAGTCAATTTGTCATCCTCCTTGAAGCCATAGTTTGTGGAACCCATTATCCTCTCCGGTGATTGCTACAAATAGGCTTGTCTTCACCTCAGCTCTGATACCATGTAAATTTATGTAGATGTTCTATGCTTGATGCAACTTTACTTTTCACTATAGAAATCACATAAACAATCAAGTAAAATGCTGATAGAACATACCAGAGGATCTACAGAAGACAAACCAGAAACATAAAAATGTGGTGGTGCGTTACGTCGGTCAACATGATGCTTCAACTAGAAAAGTCTCCTTGGTCAACCAACCTAGCATGTGTCACAACAACCCTCAAAACAACCACACGATCAACTCAAATTCAACCCTAGAAAAGTCAACGTTTTCCAGAAAAGTCAACGCATGACAACACCAAGAAAGTCAACGTAGCTCGGTCTTCGGTCAACCTTTTGACCTCGGTTCTTGTACCAATGTGTACGACCTCCCAAAATCAAAGTCTCCACCAATTTTCAGCCTCTTTGGACCATGCATTGACCAAAGTCAACGCTGGTCAAACTTGCGTGGACACCCTAGCTACAGTAAATTCGTCCTTCTTCTTGGCTGCAGTAATTCGTCCTTCTTCCCACGTGTGAACCGAAATTTCCTCCAAGGAGCTCGTACTAAATCAAAAGAGGAGAAGATGTGTGAAATGATCTCCAACGTTGACTTTATATATATCCATCATTGAGGTGTGTGACACATCTGCTGGGGGTGTAAAACCTTAAGGCCAACCTGCACATATTTGAAATTATTAAAAATAAATTCAAAATAAATGTTCTGCTCATCAGATTAAGATCAATTTTATATCGATCTTACACCTCTCCAAAAGAGGAACCCAATAAAAATATTGGTATCTTCATCTGAGCATCACAACACAGAGTTTGGACCTAGTTGTCCAATTTTAACAGAAACTTACCACCAGGCTCCCTCTCAACCAGGGTCCTGCAGCTGCAATCCGACTACTCATGAAGAATTCCTTCCCTCGATGTCATGGATTTCGATATTGAGGAATCTTCAACTTTTGGCTTCATAGGGCACATATCATCCATCACTTTTAGTCACGAGTCATGTCCACTATCAGAAAGTGATTCATCAGTCTTTCTCATCTGGTCCACCGTTATGCCAGCCTGATTTCCTTCAAATCATCTCCAAGGATCATGTATCCTTTCTCATGATTAGCATCCCTACACAAATTCATCGAGATAAATATATACATATGAACCTTTTAAAATAAACAGTTACCTCAGTGATGATATTTCACCATGACATCTTCTTGTAGGCATCGACATCCTCTATTCAGATTGACACATCTCCTAATGATATATTTTGTCAAGGGTCTTCTTCTTTATCAGACTTCTGTCAAAGTCTACATATCATCCCAGGAGATCTCCTAGTCACATCTTCTTGGCCTTCGGATGATAACTACCTCTTGACAAGGTTGTATTTCATGATCTCTTCCTCTCTGCACATTTCTTCATTCCTAGGATCTTACAAATTTTCAGATTTCTCGTTCATGTAAAACCACCTCATATTCCATGAGGATATATTATGTTGATTTCATAGTGCACCGCGAGATCCTCCTTCATAAATCATACTTCTAAATATGGAAGCCTATTACCTGCAGCTATATGACAAGACTTAACAACATCCAGTGTCAGCATATAAATACCTCATAGCTTTTTCATTTAGGTCATCCTGTAGCAGATTTACTAGAATGAGAAGCTTCATTCCCTTGACCTGCTTTATTCATATGTCATCACATCTCAGAACTTTGTTTCCAGGATGACCCTTGATCTTGATGACTGCCATCCATCAGAATTGTTATCAGAGAGGTTTTCCCCGGAGCTACTACACCAGGAGCTCCTATCATGCTTTGATCAGGATGCTACACTGTTATACAACCAACATAAATCACTTAAATGAGAAGATGATCTTAATCATAGTGGAGATCCCTCGCTTCTTATTTCTTATATTTCTTTGCATCAGGTTCTTCTCTCATTTCTGAGACATGGGTTTCTTCCCTATTTCTCTTGTCCTTTTAAAATTTAGGACAATATATTTTATAATGCCCAAGTTTATCACATCCAAAACATCATGCTTTGTCCATACTATTTTGAGGACCAAACTTACTGAATCTTCCTTTCTTCCTTGACGTGGCTACAAAGACTTGATTCCCTTCACTTGATCCTGTAACAAATTTGATTTTCAAGAAGTTTCCCCATTCTTCTCATAAAGCATTTAGCACCCGTATAGTCTTCTTCTAGTTCCTGCAGTTGATCAGAGAGATTGCTTCTCCTGCAGTACTCACAGAGAATAGCTCCACCAATTTCTTATATACTTCTTTTGATGATTTTAGATTTGGTACATCAGATATGATAGAGTCTTATGGATTCTATAAGAATCATGTGGGCTCTTATATCTCCCTTCATGAATTTGGCATGACTTTATTGTTCTTGTCTTCTATGGAAAGTTTGAAAGCCCAAACAATCTGTTTCTTTCTTTGCAAAGGATAAATTCATATGAAGTCATAGATATACTTACTTGAGTAGATGCTTTTCTTCTTCTATTAGCTTGATTACTTTGAATATGGTTGAAGCTTCCTTTGAATGGTGATTGATGAGGATGTTCTCCTGCTTGAAAGATCACAGATGATAGGTAACTTGCCTTGAAGCTTTTGATGGCAATACTTTGAGATGGAAATGAAGTGTTGGCACATTTAAGATGGTTCTATAATACTGTCTTGAAGTCCAAACTATCTTATTACTTTCATTGTGGAAGACTCACCTTTCTTCTAATCAAATTCTTGCTTTGATGTTTTCCATGAAATCTGATCCTTGAGTGTCTCTTTGCCCTTTCTAGCACCTTATCTATGATACCAAATTGAGAATTTGGAGGGCTAGTGAATAATACAAATTATCTTCTTGATATTTACTTGTGGGCTTACTTGTGTTTTGTCTTCTTTATCTTAGTTAGTATTTCATCAAGTCAATTATCAAAATACATGAGACACGAAATTAGGCTCCTAGAGCCAGGGAAAAACCTCTCCCTCTTGGAGAGGAAAACCTGCAAAGAATTCTTCTTATAGATCTTCAAATGAAAAGTACCATGACCCAGACTTAGACCCTTGACCTAGGAATGCCTCCAAGACCTTGTCAATGCTTCTTTGTATACTCGGAACGTTGATCCTGCTCTCCTGCACAAACTTACACTGATTTGTACTAACCTTAGAGAACTCGGTCTCTAATTCAATCTTTCTTGATTTCATCTTCCTTTATCAAAGCTCTTATTCATATTCACTTGGCATATATTTATTTTGAGTACCGAATATAGGAAGGTAAATCATAAATTTACCTTCCTTCTATTCTTGCACTTTTGAGTGCACATCACCATAGATAAGATGTAGCATTACATGATCTGCACCTTCCTTCATACTAATTTCATATTTTTATAGCAATATAACACAGTCAATTACAACATTGACTCCGCATTTAATTCAGGTGACATCATGTTGTGATGCCTAAGATATACCCGCACATCTCTCTATCTTCAGCCCGCATTGTTTCCCTGTGATCCACACTCAAACACAAATTTATGCTTTAGGTCTACTTCAGATTGATTCATCTTATGTTTCAGACTTATTCGTTCTTCCTTCTATGGTCTGAACACCTCATAACTATCCACATTTCTGTCATATATATTATCCGCAATTCTTTCATTAGAATAATTTGCATTGTATGACATGTATTTTCCACACTTCCTTCATTAGAATAATCCACATTTTATGACCTGTATTATCCACACTTCCTTCATTAGAATAATCCACATTTTATGACATGTATTATCCGCACTTCATATCTTGTTTTTTCCGCACTTATTACTACAGAGATCACTGTTTTAACAATCTATGAATGAGCCGCAGGCATAGGTATATATATAGAGTCATATTTCCTGTCTAGAAGCATACCATACTAATAAATTTTAGGCCGACCCATCCAGCAGTTTAAAGGCCGACTTGTAGAGTTGTCTTCCAACATTCAAGGAGGCTGTTTAGAGGCATTCCTTTGCATACATGTGACAAGGTCTTGGAGCATAATCTTTGGCTAGACACTTCATATTTTATGCCTAGAAGACTCAAACCTAAAGGACATCAAGAAGAAGTCCAACTACTTAATAAATCTTGCTCATGAAACCCATGAAGCAAGTACAACAAAAATACATTTTACATAATTACATAGTCAACATGAAGACCGACCTAGTTACACCTTTCAACAGGGCAGAGGTCCAGCAAATGATCGATGGTTTCGATGTTGTTCTGATAGAGGGGGCACCTTGAAGGACCCACAAAACCCCGCTTCAAAAGATTCTCCCATGTGAGGATGTGTCTTTTACTTAGCAGCCATAAAAAAGTAGCAACTTTGGGCCAGAGCTTGGCAAACCATATCTTCTTCCATATCTGATTGGTGGGGCCAAGATTTGGCTATTGTAATAGATGATAGGCTTCCTTGGTAGAGTAGTTACCACTTGGAGTATGGCCCCAACGAAGAATGTCTGGCCTATGCTGAGTTTTGATTCTTCTTTTTGTTGTTAATTCCTCCCAAATATCTCTATGATGCTCATTGTTCCAGTCCACTTGCCATCTATCTGTGCGCAGCCAAGTCCTATAACCTTGAGTTGTGTCATTGGTCCAGAAGTCTTGGACACAGTTTTGTTCAATTATAATTTATATTGTTAATAACCATGATATTTAAGAATATATAACTAATAAAGATATAGAAACATACCACAAATGCTATATAATTAATTAATCATAATCAATGTTATGTATTAAAAATTAAATTTAAAAAATTATAAAACATGTCCAAAAATAAGTGTAGCATATATGTATTATAAATGTTTTAATAAACTAAAAAAAGAGAGAAAATATTTATATATAAACATATGAAATTTCTATAACTAATATTATTAAGAATTAACATAGATTTATTTTAACTTCATATGTATTAAGGATTGAGAAGAATCAAATCTCTCATAGCACAAATATTTCTTTATTATATATATACATCTTAAAAATGTAAATTTACATGTTAAAGTAATCTCTAATTTTTTATTTATTTATTAAGCCTATAATTAAAATATATATAAGTTGATATATTTCTAGAACATGATGCCTAATCAAGTTCTAATTTACAATCTCACACTCTGATTCCTTCATCCAAGTATTATTATTATTATTTTTGTATTAATAAACGCTGGATTAGGGACTGGAACCTTACATAGCTTTTCTGACACAAAATTCCTGCTAACATTAGACTACTTAAAAATATTGCCAACACTACGGCTGCAAGTCCATCTTAAACTAAATACACGCCCAATGTCGACTCTACAGAAAGTCCCAAATATATAGCAAAATTTACACAGTAACTTAGAGTAACATATTTGGAAAAATCACCACCCAAACTCTCGAACCTCAAAACTCAGCAACAATTATGGCCAACGACATTAGACCCCTTGAAGCGGCGGGTTCTTTTCCTTTTATTAGAGGCACTAGAATCATCATCTCCAGAAATTAGTTGCGCACTATACAGTCCTGGAGACTTCCATAACAGACACAGGAACACAGAGTGAATGAAGTTCCTCACGTAAACTTACCATCACCTGTTCCGTTTCTTCCAGATCCCTGAGCAGTTTTGCTTCCAGGAAGAGCTAGAAAGCATTCCGTTGCATTTTGACTATGTCCTCAAGTTTGTTAATACAAACTAATAGAGATTGAGAAGCATCCATAAGCTTGTCAAGAACAAGGCTGACGTTGACATTTTCTGAGGAGGCTGGAGAGTTTACCATTGCATACCAGAGATCCAACACCCAATAATATGACATGTTAGTAAGAAAACTACCAGATTCTGAACCGAGTTAGATTGGAAACACATGAATAATCTCGAGAGCCAAAGAATTCAATATATAGGCAGAGTTTGAGCCATTCCATGAGCCAAAATACAACATTAAATCTAGATCCATCTCCCAAGTATCAACTAGATAGAGAATTGGCATCTGAGGAATGGTGTCAGACAACTGATTTAATTCCATTCTATTGATCATGAACCTAGACTTTGTGGTCGATACGATCCACCGCAAATCCCACCACAAGGAAAATAAATAGACATGACACCCTGAATTTGATATAAGTGAAATGGCATGCCACTTATTAATCCATTTAAAATGTTGGGGAGGGAGCGGAAAGATATGTGGCTGGAAAATTAAAGGTCATCGAATCTGGAGGCCCGTCCTCTTCTAGAAATGAACCAACTAATGAGAATATATGAAGGTTGTTGGCCATGTTTCAAATCTAAATTTTTTCGTTTTGATGGTTAGATCAAATATCAATTTATTGCTTCTTGGGATGTTGAATAGAACATTACAAAGGGGGAGAAATACACTATCTCTATTCTCAAGCCTTTAATTATCATTAAACAATTAGGGAAATGCTAAGTCTATTATCCATTTCCAAACTATTTTGATTCAAAGTGAAGCTTTTTTTTTTTTGGCTAAAACAACAGTTGCTAAATTCGTATGCCTGAATATGTGATAGAATTCCAATTTTTCAAACTAAGAGGCAGAAACAAGAATCCTTGATTCAAAGGAGGGGAATCTGAACATATCGCTTTCTTGGCCTTACTCATTTGAAAAATTACTAGCATTGAGTCTCCAAATATTGATAGGCTTGAAATTTTGTTTTCGATAGCCATTTCCAGGCCTTTCCATAATGCGAGATATTTGGCATAATTGTTGGTCGTTGTGTTGAGGCCCCAAGAAAATTGCGATACGATTTTTCTGTTGGGGCTAAACAATTACCCCCCCCCCCCCCCTCCCCCCCCCGCAAACTCTTGCCTCCTCCATATTACCTCTTGAAACTCTGTAAAAAAAGAGAGAGAATAAGGATTTTTCCAATCTCCATTTGAGGAATTCCAATTGACTGAGCCTAATACATGGGGCTAAACACCTAATTGATTTGAGTCTGAAATTGGAGGAAGGGGAAAATTCCTTATCAGTCTTAATCCAATCATGTTATTCATTGTTTAAATCCTAGAATTATTTGACATGGAAACCTCTAACAAATATAGCTTCAAAGAACATTAAGGATGCTTTAGAGGTGACCATCCGAGGAGCAAAAATCTCATTCTTAAATATATCTTTGTTTATCATGATTCAAATGGACCAACACAAAAACTCAGGGAGAGCTTCCCAACAAAGAATTGGCAAGGAGGAGGCTTTCCAACGCCATGGGTAGTTAGATCTCCACTTTTCAAAAATATTCTCCCATGAACTCATAATGGAGATAATAGAATAGATAGGGGCGAACGCTAACCACCATGTCTCCAAAGAGAAGGGGAAAATTTGAAATAAATGAGGAATATTTTCCTTAGAGCTAAGGCATAAAAGGCATCTGGACGAGCCATAGAGACACCTTTTGTCGGTCTCTGGTTCACTAGTGTCTCCAAAGAGAAAGGGAAAATTTGAAATAAATGAGGAATATTTTCCTCAGAGCTAAGGCATATAAGGCATCTGGACGAGCCATGGAGACACCTTTTGCTGGTCTCTGGTTCACTAGAAAATCCTCACTATTGAAAATATTGGGTTGGAATGCCATCTTTGCTCCATATTTTTGACCACAAACTACAAGTGGGAGGATGAGAAAGTTGCTTTACTAAATGAGAATATCCCAACTTGATTGAATATTTATGGAGAGGACTTAAAGAACAAGGATTTCTCCACCCCCCCCCCCCCCACAACTCTTGCCTCCTCCATATTACCTCTCGAAGCTCTGCCAAAAAAGAGAGAGAACAACGATTTCTCCAATCTCCATTTGAGGAATTCCAATTGACTGAGCCTAATACATGGGGTCAAACACCTAATTGATTTGAGTATGAAATTGGAGGAAGGGGAAAATTCCTTATCAATATTAATCCAATCATGTTATTCATTTTTTAAATCCTAGAATTATTTGACATGGAAACCTCTAACAAATATAGCTTCAAAGAACGTTAAGGATGCTTTAGAGGTGACCATCCTAGGAGAAAAAATCTCATTCTTAAATATATTTTTGTTTATCATGATTCAAATGGACCAGCACAAAAAAAAAGGGAGGGCTTCCCAACAACAAATTGGCAAGGAGGAGGCTTTCCAACGCTATGGGTAGTTAGATCTCCATTTTTCAAAAATATTCTCCCATGAACTTAGAATGGAGATAATAGAATAGATAGAAGCGAACGCTAACCACCATGTCTCCAAAGAGAAAGGGAAATTTTGAAATAGATGAGGAATATTTTCCTCAGAGCTAAGGCATATAAGGCATCTGGACGAGCCATGGATATTTATTTTCCCTATATTTTCGGTAGTGAGGATTTTCTAGTGAACCAGAGACCAACAAAAGGTGTTTATTTTTGGAATGTCATCTTTGCTCCATATTTTTGACCACAAAATACAAGTGGGAGAATGAGAAAATCGGTTTACTAAATGATAATATCCCAACTTGATTGAATATTTATGGAGAGGACTTAAAGAACAAGAGTGAAGATCCCGCAGAGAGGTAGATATAGGGTCCAGACCTTTTAACATACAAATCATTTTATCCCATTGAGGTCCAAGATGAGAAGGTAGATCAGGCTTGAACCATCCTTTCCAATGACCTTGAACATATGAAAGATAAATATCTTTAAATTAGTTTTGAGAAGCCCTTCTCTTACATCTAAGAAGCCAAATATCTAAAATCTGCCCATATTCCCAAAGGGCCATTTGGGGAAAATCTATCCTGTCAAAGGTTGATATGAACACCATTCCCAGCACGCCAGATGAGGTGATCAACAATGAGGGGAGCGAACTTCTTACATAATTTCCATAGGCCACTAAACTACATCGACTCTTAGCAGGTGATTTTTGTTGAAGTATTTCCGCACAAAAGCTGACTTCCAAAATCATCTTGTGTCTGATATAAGCATCCAAATTAATTTTTCTCCAAGAGTGAGATTCATGAACATAGGATATTCTACAGCTAAACCACCATTTTCTTTCGGAAGGTGAATCATATGCCATTGAACCAAGTGAAATTTATTTTCATTATTTCTCACTCCTTGCCATAAAAACTTGTAAATCATAATGCTCATTTGCGAAATCACAGATTTTGGAGAAAGTAAACCAAAAAAAAGATATAAAGGAAGATAGGATAAGACAAATTTTACCAATATCACCCGACCAAAAGTGGTTAGCCATTGTGCGCCCCAAGCTTTGATTTTATTTTTGAATTTGTTTAGGGTATCAGTCCAACTGTCCAAATTTGAAGTGCCCAAAGAAATAGGAATACCAAGGTATTTGAAGTACTGCAACTCAAACTCTAAAGGAAATTCGAGGACATGGGAAATCTCCTAAAGGAAAGAGATAAGACTTTTCCATCTGAATATTTGACTCTTCCTTTTGTTGACAAGGCCCCTAGAGTGGTTCTTGTATTGATCTAAAATCTATTTAAATCTCACAACAATTTTCCTTGAAGCACATCCTAGTAGAAGTGTGTCATCAACGAACTAGGAGTGATTTACATCCTTTGTATTTATGGTTATGCTTAGGCCCTTTAACTTCCCATCAATCATGGTGAGCTGTAGATTCCTATTAAGAATTTAGTCGCTATTATATATAGAAGAGGAGAGAGGGGGAAACCTTGCCACAAACCCGTTGAGATTGGGAAGAAATTGCAAGGGTGATCATTTAATAAGGGATCAATCCATGGAATTCCAACACAAGATCTTATCCATTTTGTGAATTCTTCACAGAACCCCAATTTTTCCAGGACACAAAAAAATAGGAATGACAGACTCTGTCGAAAGTGTTCGCCATGTCCAACTTGATAACCATACCTGGTTCACCACATTGATTGCTAGAGTGAATCATCTCTTGGAATAGAATAACATTGTCCAATATCTATCTATGCTTCATGAATCCCCTCTGGTTCTCCGAGATTATTACTCGAAGAATATTCCTTAGCCTATTGGTGATTGATGAGCTCTATCATTAGATATCTTTGGAGGGGCTAATGGTCACCTTTTTGCCTTCTTAGATCTCTTTTTCTTGCATTTTTATTATTATTTGGTTTTATGATGCTAGTATAGGTGGTGATTAAGGCTAACATACTTTGAGTGCCTAATATGAGGTTGATTGAAGAAAATCATGAATTATTAAGCATTTTAATAAGGATTTTATCATAAAGAGTTGGAGGAGCCAACAATTCGAGTTCTAGAGGTATCCAAGCAACTCAATATTTGTTTACTTGGAGTCAAGTGGACTCAATCACCCCAAATATTCTTTCGAGAAATTCGAGTTCTAGAGGTAGCCAAGAAACTCAATCTTTTTTTACTTGGATTCAAGTGGACTCAATCACCCCAAAGATTCTTTCTAGCAATTCGAGTTCCAGAGGCATCCAAGCAACTCAACGAGGAGTGAACCCAATCTTTGTTTACCTGGAGTCAAGTGGACTCAATCACTATTTTCTATGGAGATATTGGTAGCTTCCCTATAAAATAAATAGATCAAAGCTAGAGCTAGGAAGGGGATTCTGGTCCATTCTGGTTGGAACTTTGTTGCAAGCTATTGAGCGATTTATTATTTTACTCAGTGATCAAACTTTTAGAAATGTACGAGGATATTCTTTTATGAAATGAGCAGATTAATTTCACTTTACTAATTTAAGTTTCAAAGAGCTAGGCTCATGGCTTAAGGCCCAATCCATGTGCCTCAGCCTCTCTGCTATATTTTTTCTCTGCTTTCTGTCATTCAATTAGTTCTGCTTCTGATAGTTTCATTTCCGTTTAGTTTTTCTATCAGTGTGCTGCTGTAGTTTTTCATTTTCTTATGAGAGTAATAGAATAGAGGAAAACCAAAAATTTGTGGATCAAGACCCTCTTCTCATATCTATCAATAGGGCTCGAGGAGGGTGAACCTTCCCACAGACCCAAAGACTAATTTATGTTCACTATTTATGAGATTAAAAGTAGAGTTGCATTACCATTTTTAGCCTTCCTTTTTGTATTGCATTTTCACACATTTGCTTGTTTTTCGTGCATAGACCAGCAAAGTTGTTTGCAGGAATTAGTGACAAAGCCCTAGAGCAGCTTCGTGGTGCTTCCTCGCTTAATTTTCCATCTCTGTACTCATAGCCTGAGCATTGCTATTACTCCCTCCATTCCCTCTTTTTCTTTGCTTATTCTAACTGTTGCACCCACCTTTTTCCCCTAAAAGCACTTAAACCATTCAGCCTGCCTTATTCCTTTGTTTCTATTGGTTACGTTTGCCTTACTCATTTTAATGCAAAAACGCTTGAAAACCCATCAAAGTTTGACCTCCGCCTGTCCTCCTCGAACCACCTGCTACCGTACATCACAAATCACAGTGTTTAGTTTCTTCCTCTAACATTTACTGCTCCTATCTACCAATTGCGATATTGCGATATCACATATCGCACTTCGCACCTTTTCCCTTTTTCTTTAAGATTTACTGCTTCCAAATGCCGACTGCGATATTGAGCTTGCGCTTCGTCGCTGGTCCCACCACCACGTCATCCGCCGCATCGCACATCACACTTCACATCGTTTCCCCTTTTCTTTGAAGGCTTACCGCTATCCCTCCAACTTTGGGATATTGTGATTGCGATATCGTACTTCGCACTTCACAACTTTTGCCGAACAACACTTCTGCTATCCCTCTAACTTTGCGATATTGCAGTTGAGATATCGCACTTCGCACATCGTAACTTTTACCACATCGCAAATCTCTCATCACAACTTTTTCCCTTTTATTTTAAGACTTACCACTCCTATCTGCCGATCACGATATTTCGATCGCACTCCACCGCCAGTCCCACCGCCACGTCATCTGACTTATCACATTTCGCACTTCGCAGATTTTATCCCGTTTCATTTCTCACTTTGCACTTCGCATCGTTTCCCTTTTTCTTTCAAGACTTATCGCTCCTATCTGCCGATTGCGATATTGTGATCGTGCTCCGCCGCCGGTCCCACTGCCACATCACCCATCGCAAATCACAATGTTTATCCTCGCATTTCTCACTTCGCATTGTTTAGATTATTTCCTTTAACACTTACCACTCCTTTCCACTGATTGCGATATGATAAAAGCGCTCTGCCACCTGTCCTACGACCACGTCAACTGAATTATCGCATTTCGCATTTCGCAATTCTTTCCCATCGCATTTCGCACATCGTAGCTTTTATCCCGTCGCACTTCGCAACTTTTTCTCCAGCGCATCTCCACCATCACACTTTTCAAATTGTTCCGCTCTGAAGCATTTTTGCGTTATAACAAATTTTTAATAAGATTTAAACCCCTTTTTCCAGTTCTAAGCCTTGTTTCATGTGTTAAGCCATCCATTAGCCTCTTTAGCCCTTTTTTTTCCTCCAAGCTGCAAATCAACACTTTTTAAATTAGAATTAAGTCATGGATAGCTTAGTAGCATGGATAGAAGCATGGTAGATAGACCATAGGATAAGTAGAGTGCATTTAGCCATTTGGCCAAGTTAAGTGTGGTTTAGAATTAGTTTCCCTTTTGCCATTTATTTTCAGAAATTTAATTTAGTTTCTTTTTGTCACTTCCTTTCTGCACGTTAAATTAGTTTCACTTCCGACATTTCCTTTTTGAAAATTAGGTTAGTTTCTTTTTTTTCATTTCCTTCCAGCAATTTAATTTTCATTTTTTATCATAGTTTAGGAAATATCACCCTTTCGTAAAGCAGAAGAGGATGACATGGACTTAATGCATTTGCTGTGTATATAGCACTATCACCTCCAAGTTTGTACAAATCCCGGGTTGATAAAGTAAAGTAGGGAAACCCTTGGGAGTAGCAGCACTCTTGGTGCAATACCAGGGCTCACCACTTTTTGGCACCGTTGCAGAGGAGGTGTCTAGTATATATATATATATATATATATATATATATATATATATATATATATATATATATCTAGCATTCTTTTCTACTTTCCTTTCTTTTCATGTTATTTTAGAAATATTAAAAAAAATACAAAAATATCTGATTTTCATGCCTCGTAGGAGTAGGAATACTCAAAGACAAATCTTACTAAGACCCCCACATCACCTCCTAGCCACCCTTCACTCTTTTTCAGTGGCAATGAGATTGAACCTCCTATAGGAGAGCCTTATAAATATTTCAAGGATCCTATTAGGGAAGAAGAAGAAGACCTTGTTTCAACTGAGGGACCTGCTTCACCTATCTTAACCATGGCCGGGATATAGAGAGCATTTCCCATAAGAGAGGCAGATGGGGAAACTAAAATGAAGAACATTAGCCCCTCAGCTCTTCCACACTTTCATGGACTTACCTTTGAGGACCCTAACACATTCATGTTTGAATTTGTTGTTGTTTGTATGACTTATGACTACACCTCTGATGATTAGAAGTTGAAGCTATTCCCATCCACCCTTAAGGATTTAGCCTTGCACAGTTCATGGGTCTGCCTGGGGATAGCATCACTACCTGGGCACAGATAGAAGAGACCTTCAACAACAAATACAAAGACTACTATAGGTCAAATGAAACTAAGGATGAGATATTTAGGATGACTCTAGGGCCGGATGAATCCTTAGAGGATTATGAAGAGAGGTTTCAATTGAACTATAAGAAATCCAACTGTACTCTTGATCCTGACTCACTTAAACTCGTACTTCTTCGAGGGATCAGAGAAGAGATGATAGAAACCCTGAATATGCTATCGGGAGGAGATATCTAACAACAACCCTATGAAGCAATCAAAACTGTCTTCCGAAAACATTCTGGGGCATTTAGGAAGAAGGGAAGAGCTAGCCAAAGTACATCCAATACCCCTTCCTCTTCCATCTCAGTAAAACATGAGACTGGAAACATGCTAGAGGACTTCAAGAGTGACATGCTGCACACCTTTGCTTTGAAAATGGACACAATACAGGTCAAAAGGAAGTAAGAGGAAGCAGAGAGAGCCCTAGCCATATTTTGTCCTAGATGTGTTACACTAAAAATTGTCACCATGAAATTAAACTGTCTATATGGGTTCATCATTACCTATATTATGCTCCTTTAGAGGTCCAAAACCAAGTCTTGGAATTGGAGAAAAGCTCATTAAAACCCTAAAAATCCTAACTCCGCACTTTTCCTAGTTCTTACTTGCGGTATCGCGGTTTCTTGCTCTATAACCTGTGGTACATCCTGCATGTTCTGCTTACTAAAACTACGGACCCCCGAAACAGGTAAAATAAAAGAAAAAGTAAGTTCTAGAAGCCCAGCTAGTCGAATATTCTCCCAGCTGGAGGCTTCTAGAAGCGTAATCAGGTCGAGCTTCGCCCCTTCATTCATGAACCTCTATCCCTTCATTAATGGAGATTATCCCTTGGTATCTGGGGCTAAAATCCATTTATGAGAGGAATTTATCCCCCTCTTTATGAAACTGAAACCTCCTTCATTCTCCTATAAGTTGAACTCATGTTTCAGTCTCAGGGGTAGATTGATAGAATTTGGTGGATTAGAAAATTGCTGAAGAAATCATACTCTCTATACTTGGCATCCTTGGTATGAGAATGATCACATACTCATATCTATAGTTTTATGCTAGTTCAGAGAGGAGAAGGCTTGTCAAACCGAAGGAAAACGATTGTTCAAGACCCCGGAAGAACCTGTATGACATCAAGGCAACAAGGTTGTAAGGTTACTTCTTATCATACAAGTTAATACAAATGGATTTTTTTTTTCTCATTAAGTTGTTCATGTATCTATTTGAGTAATTTAATTCTTGGATTCCTTGGTCACTGAGATAGATTAGTGTTTCTGAATTATTATATCTTGTAGGTGCTTTTAATCATTTTTCTTGTCTTTGAATGCAGGTCTTACATGCTGAATTGACCTCTTTTGGAGCGACTGGATTGAAGATTAAAGTAAGCGTTGAACTTTAAGTAGGAACATCTCCTCTTACTTAGTTAATTAATAATTCTGAATCACAATATTCTAAAGAAAATGGTTTGCATTTGGTTGTTTGTTTCTAGATATCCTTAGGATACTAGGGAGATCGTTCTTGTCCGCAAGAAGGATTTTATCTGCATAACAAAATGGTGATTCCGCTGGGGATAAATGAAATTAGTTTTATTTTTTAATTTTCAGTTTGACTTTTGAATAAATTCTTTGATTAGTTCAAAACTAGGTTGGGTAAATGACTCATTAGAATCCCTGACTGTAAATCTGTATTTTTATTTTTTCTGTGTTTTTTCCTGGCTTCCGCACTTTTTGTTTAAAAACATAGTGGTAGACTCCACAGATTTTAGTGAAAAACAGTGCGGTACCGCACCTTTTTCCATTAAAAACTACGAACTTTTGGAAAATTTTTAAAAAAATAAAAATTTTGTTTTTAGGAGTCCAATTACTTGATTCCCTGTAATTACCCCAACTTATCTTGACTGTCAAAGTCTTCTGTGTGAGTTTATTTCAACAATTTCTTAGTTTGAAGTGCTATTTTCAGCTGATTTGCATTTTATGAGTGAGTGTTTGCCCTATCTTCTTGTTGCTCTGAATCAGAAACTTTTATGTACCTCAGCTAATTGGTATGCCATCGTTTTCTTGTTGAGCCATTGAACTTGATGCAAATCTTGCTTTTATGAAAATTAGATTTTATTTTCATTTGCAAATTTAGAAAACCTTTTAGCTTGATAAGGTCTGAATTTCACTTTAGAACCATTATTGGATGTTTTTGATTTCTTGCTAAGATAAGCAAAAAGTTCTTGGTTAGATTACAAACTAAGCATAAACATCCTCAAAACCATTTAGATAGAGTTCAAAATTAGAGTTTTCTTTTGGTTTTGAATTTTGTGTTTTTAAGAGTTTTAGTTTTCTTTTGGAAGAAGTTTGATTTTAGTTTCTGATTTGAATGATATAAGGAATTTCATTTTGAACAAGTGACCTTTTTTCTGTGCAATTGAGTTCTCAAGAAATTGTCTTCTTTTCAAAGTTTCTTGTTTATCCAAGAAAGAATTGATGTTTTGAAAGTTATTGAAATCTCTCAAATATTTCCTCTAAATAGGTTTCATTGAAAAGAAATGAGTTGTTTTTCATATAGATGCATTTTAGCGTATTTTTAAACATCATCGAAGTTTCACTTCCATACCTTTTGACTATGACACGAAATTAGGCTCCTAGAGCCAGGGAAAAACCTCTCCCTCTTGGAGAGGAAAACCCACAAAGAATTCTTCTTATAGATCTTCAAATGAAAAGTACCATGAACCAGACTTAGACCCTTGACCTAAGAATGCCTCCAAGACCTTGTCAATGCTTCTTTGTATGCTCAGAACGCTGATCCTTTTCTCCTGCACAAGCTTACACTGATTTGTACTAACCTTAGAGAACTCGGTCTCTAATTCAATATTTCTTGATTTCATCTTCTTTTATCAAAGCTCTTATTCATATTCACTTGGCATTTATTTATTTTGAGTACTGAAGATAGGAAGGTAAATCATAAATTTACCTTCCTTCTATTCTTGCACTTTTGAGTGCACATCACCATAGATAAGATGTAGCAGTACATGTTCTGCACCTTCCTTCATACTAACCTCATATTTTTATAGCAATATAACACAGTTAATTACAACATTGACTCCGCATTTAATTCAGGTGACATCATGTTGTGATGCCTAAGATATACCCGCACATCTCTCTGTCTTCAGCCCGCACTGTTTCCCTGTGATCTGCACTCAAACACAGATTTATGCTTTAGGTCTACTTCAGATTGATTCATCTTATGTTTCAGACTTATTTGTTCTTCCTTCTATGGTCTGAACACCTCATAACTATCCGCATTTCTGTCATATATATTATCCGCAATTCCTTCATAAGAATAATCCGCATTGTATGACATGTATTGTCCACACTTTCTTCATTAAAATAATCCACATTTTATGACATGTATTATCCACACTTCCTTCATTAGAATAATCCACATTTTATGACATGTATTATCTACACTTCATATCTTGTATTTTCCGCACTTATTACTACATAGATCACCGTTTTAACAATCTATGAATGAGCCGCAGGCATAGGTATATAGATAGAGTCATATTTCCTGTCCAGAAGCATACCATACTAATAAATTTTAGGCCGACTCATCCAGCAGTTTAAAGGCCGACTTGTAGAGTTGTCTTCCAACATTCAAGGAGGCTGTTTAGAGGCATTCCTTTGCAGACATATGACAAGGTCTTGGAGCATACTCTTTGGCTAGACACTTCATATTTTATTCCTAGAAGACTTAAACTTAAAGGACATCAAGAAGAAGTCCATCTACTTAATAAATCTTGCTCATGAAACCCATGAAGCAAGTACAACAAAAATACATTTTACATAATTACATAGTCAAAATGAAGACCGACCTAGTTACACCTTTCAATAGGGCAGAGGTCCAGCAAATGATCGATGGTTTCAATGTCGTTCTGACAGAGGGGGCACCTTGAAGGACCCACAAAACCCCGCTTCAAAATATTCTCCCATGTGAGGATGCGTCTTTTACTGTGTTGAATCTTTAATTAAACTGAGAGGGGGGAGGGGTGAATCAGTTTAATACATACATAAGCCTTTTAAATTTTCACCAAAATTATTTACAGCTTAATATGTGAACAATCTTGTTTGCAGCCAATATTAATTAAATGTGACACCATACTTATGTTGAGAGCAGCAAGAAATTAAGCAGATTGAAATAATCACATCAACACATAAGAAGCACACATAGAGACCGCAGATGTAAGTGGAAACCCATAAAGGGAGAAAACCACATCTTATTATTGTTGTGATGCAAAGGCAAGCTCCAACTCCCTCTCACCACTGTTTTTCTGCAGGCACCAACCTACAGGAGGCTCCTACCTCAATTCTGCAAGCTACACCTTGCAAGGAAGCACCAACTCCCTTCAATTTTCTAGCAGGCACCAACCTACAGGAGGCTCCAACCTCAGTCAGCTACAACTGAAAGCTATCAAGCTGCAACTTGATAGGGAAGATCCAACTTCCTCAATTTATCAAATTGAATGTTTGCTTATTTACTTCAGATATCAGCTCTGTTCTGTAGCTTCTCTTTCTTCTCTTCTTCTCTTAAGCTTCTCTGCTTTATTCTTCTATATTCTGCATTCTCTGTATTTTCTCTCTCTGCCTCGCTATTTTGTGCATATCAAATTGATGTTATATATAGAGATCCTCACATGACTGTTTGTATTTCACAAAGAATTTGAAGTGAACAGTCATGACTCTTTGGCTTCTATCTTCTCATTCCTTTATCCAACTCATTTTTAAAATTATAACAATATGTACAAATTTCCATGCTACAGGGGGATTTTGTCTTTTCCTTAGGATACTTGCCTTTGCATCACAAACAATAAAAAATTAATTACAACATTTACATTCACATTCTTAATTGCATATTTCAATTTTATTCAGCTCCTTTTCTAGATTTTAGCTTTACTGGATTTGTCTTTTCCTGCAGCTGTTAAGAACCTGTTATGCATACTCTTTGTTCACTGTCATCTGCATATTCCCTGTTTTCTGTGCTTATTCTCCTGTCCAACTCATTCCTGTACATATTCCTGTCAAACCTGTAATATCTGTGTATCTCTGCATGCTCTCCTCTTCTTTTTCCTTTTCCATAATTGCATTCAAGTTTTATGCCCAATCATTTCCTAATCCGGGCAATCTCACACTTCTCTTTAATTCCACGCTGGCAATTTATATAACCAAGACTGGGTTATTTTAACATCTCAATTTAGATAATTCTGATATTAAATCAATACTCCTCTATAGTTATAACCCGACAATCTCTTATGTGTACATATGCGCTAATTCTGCATTTACAACTATTCTACGCAACATAATAATTGACCCTCGGCGTATTAAACCATATTCACAAATTCCATGTTTCGCCACTTCACATATACAGTCATTATACATAATATATCCACACATATATTACGCTTTCTTTAATATTGGAACCATTACAACGGAGTCCAAAGATAATCGGCAATATTTTATTAATTAGAAACCTTAGTCTACCACCATATGTTAATAACCCGTCAAACTTTAATAAACATCATTAATATAAACCAAATTCATTGTATATATCTCCGCCCTGGGCCCACAGTACAATCGTGAATGCATAGACCGTACCTTTGTTAACTCACACGCCCATCCGACGGCTGTCATTGCATTGCCCGATCCAACGGATATCGCACAGGCAACTTGCACGAAAGATAACGCGCGATGGCGCGTCACTTCTGGACTATCGTTCACGCACCTTGGTTAAACTCCAGGCAAGTTCGACGCACGATTGACGTCCGATGGCCCTCTTCCAGTTCAATGGGTCGTGTCAATTTCGCTCCGCGTCCTGGTACGGAAGTTAATGCGCGAAGGCGCACGTTAAACAGTGGTTTTACTGTTCATCCAGGGACACACGTCGATCAATCAATGGAATCGCTGCCAATTCGGGAATACTGCCTTCCGTATAATAGTGGTGCGATGAAATCCACCTTTCGCTCCAAACCACTGTTACTGTTCATCGGGTCATGGTTCCACTTCCCCGCTCATGGTTCCATCCGTCTTTATTATTAAAAAATTGCTTTCTTTTAAATGTATTATCATGATTCGAAATCGCTGTTGACGCACAGTTCTACCACATATACAACCCTTGTTTTGGTTCCGCCTCCATTCATGATTATGGTTCTTATACATGGGTTAGTGAGATTCGATTTCTTTGACGTAGAGCTCACTACAATGTACAGTTTAAAACACATCATCGACCAGAAGTCGAGTTCTTCAACTAAATAAAGAGCATTTGAATATAAATTCCGGAAATTAATTTATATTATGTGTAACGCTCGGCTGTATAAAAGATTCTCGGTATTTATATATATATATATATACATATTCTTGGAATAACAACGGTTTCTCTACAATAACAGTTGTGGCTCTGCCTTTGCCGCTTTTGTCACTCTGCCTCTGCTTCTACTGCTGTGATAACGGCTCTGTCTCCGTATTTTCTTCCTCCGCCTCTGCCTTCTCCTTTATATTCCTTTCCTCTTTGCTGCCTCCATTGTCTGTATTTGTATCCTTGTAACTGTTCCTGTCTCTGCATCTGCTACCTCCTTTGCCATCAATGACAACATTTCCAACAGTCTCCCCCTTTGGCATTGATGGCAATACATTTTCTCTGTTTGCCTGCTCTTTCTCCTGTTGCTTGCTCTTCCTGTTTGCCTGCTCTTTCTCCTGTTGCTTGCTCTTCCTCCCCCTTTGACATCAATGGCAAAGGGTTGCTTTTTTCATTTCCTCTCTCTGAGTTATGTTTAGGCCCTCTTCTGCTAACTTTGTACCATGCTGCTCGATAGTGATGTATAAGACTTGTTGAGAGAACACTTTGAGGATTATCAAATTTGAATATACACTGTAAATTGATACAGTTCAAACGCATAGAATTCTTTCACTTGGATAGAGCTAAAAGTGAGAATAATGATACTTCATAGAATACAGATGTATCAGCTTTTATCTAATCAGAGATGTATGATTGGATTCAAACTGATGCTTTTGTTCTGTAATTGACCTTTTCATGCTTGAATAATGCAGGTAACTCTAGGATAATAACTTGGTGTTCTTTTGTCTTAATCCTTTGATCTTGAGAACCTGATTCATGCTTTCCTTGCTGGCTGATCTCCCCCTGGAATGATATTATCATTTTTGTTCTCCCCCTGAGACTGTGCTTTCTCTTTATATCAAAGAGTAGAATCTATAGATACTACCCCTAGTTTATCCCTCAAATATTGAAATGGTTCTCGAGCAAGAGGTTTGGTAAATATATTGGCTGTTTTTTCTTTTGTTGGTACATATTCCAGTTTTACTATCTTCTGAGCCACTTGTTCTCGGAGAAAATGATACTTGATTGGGATATGCTTAGTTTTTGAGTGAAGCACATGTTTTTTAGATATACTTATGGCACTTGTATTATCACATTTAATTGAGATAGGTTCATCAATGCTTACCTTCATGTCTTGTAGAGTTTTCTTCATCCACATGACTTGTGTACAACATGCTGCTGCTGCAATATATTCTGCTTCTGCTGTAGATAGGGAGATAGATGTTTGTTTCTTGCTTAACCATGCCACCAGACTTTCTCCTAGATAGAAAGCACCGCCACTTGTACTTTTCCTGTCATCAACACAGCTGGCCCAATATGCATCTGTGTATGCTGTTAAAGTGAAGCTTTTTCCTTTAGGATACCAAAGTCCATACTGTGTTGTTCCTTGTAGATATCTGAATATTCTTTTGACTGCAAGAAGGTGATTTTGTTTAGGTGCTGCTTGATATCTAGCCACTAGTCCTACTGCTAACATGATGTCTGGTCTTGATGCAGTCAGATACAATAGACTTCCAATCATGGATCTGTAGAGTTTTTGATCTATATCAGTAGACCCATCATCAACACACAGCTTGCAACCTGTGGTCATGGGAGTTGACACAGGTTTGCAGTCCTCCATTTTGAATTTTTTCAGCATTTCTTTTAAGTATTTTTCTTGAGATATGAAGGTGCCTGTGTTCTTTTGTTGAATTTGCAGTCCCAAGTAGAAACTGAGCTCTCTAATCATAGAAATTTCAAACTCTGTTTTCATCTCATCATCAAACACTTTTGCTAATTCATCTTTGTTGCTTCCAAACATAATGTCATCAACATACACTACAACAATCAGGAGTTCATTTTCATGGGCTTTTATGTATAGATTGCTGTCTACTCCACCTCTCTTAAAACCCTGTTTTTGCAAATGTTTATCCAGTCTTGAGTACCAAGCACGAGGAGCCTGTTTCAATCCATATAGGGCCTTCTTCAGTCTGCATACATAGTCTTCTTTGTCTGTCAATGAGAAGCCTTCTGGTTGTTCCATGTATACTTCTTCTTCTAGATCTCCATTAAGAAAAGCAGACTTTACATCCATTTGATATACCTTGAATTCTTGGTAGCATGCAAATGCCAGGAACATTATGATAGCTTCCATTCTGGCTACTGGGGCAAATGTTTCTTCATAATCAAGTCCTTCAATTTGTGAGTATCCTTTGCAGACCAGCCTGGCTTTATTCCTAATTACTTGTCCTTGCTCATTCATTTTGTTTTTGAATACCCATTTTGAACCAATGATATTCTTCTCAATTGGTCTAGGAACTAGTTCCCAGGTATTGTTCTTCTCAATTTGGTCCAATTATTCATTCATTGCTTTTACCCAATACTTGTCCTTGCTGGCTTCTTCAAACTTCTTTGGCTCTATTTGTGATAACATTGCTATGTATACTTCTTCTGTCTGTTCAGTTAGCTGCCTTCTTGTTTGCACTCCTACACTCTTGTCTCCTGTGATTTGATCTTCTGGATGGTTCTTTTGAGTGTATCTTGAGGGGGTTTTTGAGTTCAGTTCAACATTTTCTGATGTTTTGCTTATTTATTCATCATCTTAGTCCTCTTCTTCATGATTTTCAGGATGGCTGCTGCAATCTATATCTCTTGTCTTGTTTGGAAGTTCTTCATCAAATCTTACATCAATACTTTCTACAATTTTTCGAAGAGTCTTGTTGTAGCATTTGTATCCTTTACTCTTGGATGCATATCCTAAGAGTATTCCTTCATCTGCTCTTGCATCAAACTTCCCCATATTTTCATCATTATTCTTTATGTAGCACTTGCTGCCAAAGACTCTAAAGTGCTTGATTGATGCAGGTTTACCATGCCATATCTCATAAGGTGTCTTGTCACTGTTAGGTCTTAAATGAGCTTTGTTTAGAATATGTACTGCTGTGTGTACAGCTTCTGCCCAAAAGGTTTGAGTAATGTTACTCTCTTGCATCATAGCTCTGGCCATTTGTTGTACAGACCTGTTTTGTCTCTCTGCTACTCCATTCTGCTGAGGTGTCCCTGCAATGGTAAATTGTTGTTTTATTCCATGTTCATTACATAGGTCTGCAAAGTCATAATCTGTGAATTCTCCTCCTCTATATGATCTGATACATTTTAGCTTGCATCCAGTTTGATTTTCTGCTAATGCTTTGAATGTCTTAAACTTTTCTAGTGCTTCTGATTTGTTCTTGAGAAAAGCAACCCATGTCATTCTGGAGAAATCATCTATTATCAGCATGAAGTAGGATTCTCCACTTGGTGTCTTAGTTCTAGCAGGTCCACACAGGTCCATGTGCACAAGCTGGAGTGGTTTTCTTGTTGATAGCTCATCATTAGATCTAAAGGATGTGCGAGTCTGTTTCCCCAATTGACAATATTTGCATATGGTATTTGAAGGTCTTTTTATTTCTGGCATATCTCTGACAACTTTCTTCTTGCTCAGTCTGATGATATGGTCGAAACTGAGATGTCCCAATCTCCTATGCCATAACCATGACTCCTCAAGTTTGCTAAGATGGCAGGCTTCATCTTCCTCTTTCACTATGTGCACATTACTCTCTGTTCGAACACCTTTGAGCAGAGTCTTTCCTGTTGTGCTTGATTTGACTTCACAATCTTGTGCTCTAAAGAGAACTTCACAGCCTTTGTCACACATCTGACTGACACTCAGTAAATTTGATTTCATCCCATCTACAAATAGTACATCTTGGGCCTTTCCTCTGCCATTATCTATGCTGACTGAGCCTTTTCCCTTGATCTTACCTGATTTATCATTGCCAAAAGTAACATTGCTAGATTTCTTTTCATCAAGAGTTATAAACTTGCTTTTGTCTCCAGTCATATGTTTTGAGCAGCCACTGTCCAGGTACCACTGGATTTTCAGGTCTTGAGCAATTAGGGCCAGGTCACATTTATTCTCCTTCTTTATCCACTGGAGGCATCCTTTTGTTTGGTATCTTTTGTGAGTTGATGAATCACATCCTTTCAGAGGACATTTGGAAGGAATATGTCCAGCTTGATTGCATATAAAGCATTTGATCATAGTTTTTGCAGTATTGTGAGTATGAACAGAATTTCTTTGATTCATGAACCTCCTTGAGGTGTTGAACATCAATCTTTGTCCATACTTTCTACATTCAATAATTTTATGACCAAATTCTTTACAATAGAAACAGTAACCATAGAAACTATTTGTATACCTGATGTAAGGTTGTCTTTTCCTTTTGTTTGCTTGAGGCAGTATTTTCAATGTTTGCATCTTTTGCTGGTTTGAATTACTCCTTCTTGCATGACAATATGCAACAATGTGTCCCAACTTGTGGCAGACATAACAGGTGGTATTCTTCATTGGAGGGAAGAATCTCCTTTGATGGTTTCCAAATTTTACATATTCAGGGGTCTTAGTATTTATTACATTCTTTGCTACTAGCGGTTTCTTCTGATCTGTGTCTTCCTTATTGCAGATTTCTTCTTTTCTAGGAATTGTTTGAGCTGCTTCATCATTCTTCTTTGCTTTTAAAAAATAATCTCTCTGTCAACCTTTTCTTTTCCTTTACTTGATTCTCCTTCATAGCCTATTCTAGTCTTTATTATAGGGGATCTTTGAGCAACCAAAATTTCATTCAAATTACTAGAGCTTATTGTTTGGGAAGAGTTTATAACCATTTTCCTTTGAGCATTTACTAATTTCTTTCTGAGACACACTACTTCTTCTTCTAACTTTTCTCGTTCTTGAGTTTTTTCTTTGATTTGCTTAAGTAACATGTCCTCTATCTTCTTGGCTTCTTCAAGCTCTATCTTTAGCTGTTTAAGGACTTCTGAACTATGTTCTTCTCGTACATACTTGAGGAGAATGTATTTTTGTTTTCTGCATTTCAGTTTGAGTCTATCAATCTCTTCTAGAGCACTTCTTAGCTCCCCCTCAAGGTCGACTTCACCTTCTTCTTCTTCATCTTCTAGCAGGAGACCTTCAAGTTCTTCTATGGCCATCAATAAGAATTCATAGGTTCCTTCTTCACTTGAGGATTCATCTGAATCTTCAGATGTACTGCTGTCTTGTTGAGCATAGAAGGATTTTCTGCTGAAATTCTTTCCTTTCTGCCAGTTCTTTGATTTATTTTTCTCTGACTCTTGAGCCTGATTCCTTACTTTCTTGTGAGGACACTTGGCAGCATAGTGTCCCACTCTTCCACAGTTAAAGCATTTGAAGGGGAGTTTACCTTTGTATTTACCCGAGCCTCTATCCAATTTCTTGACAAAATTTGCCTCTTCTTCATCCGAGCAAGAGCATATGTCTCCCTCTTCTTCTTTCTTCTTTTCTGTTTTAAAGGCTGCTTCCCTCGTACTTGGCTTCTTCTGTGGGAGCCTCATTTCATAGGCTGTTAGATTTCCAAGTAGCTGGTTCATGGTCAAGGTCTCTCAATCAGCTGTTTCTTCTATTGCAGACACCTTTGGATTAAACCTGGATGGAAGAGATCTTAGAATATTTTGCACAATTATACTTTCTGGCATTTTTTCTCCAAGAGCTTTCATATTGTTAATAATTTCTACAGCTTTTAGGAAGAAACTGGAAATGTCTTCATCATCATTCATTTTTAAGTTCTCAAACTGGGCTCTATAGACTTGAAGTTTGGTAGTCTTTACTTTCTTGTCTCCCTCATGTATGTTCTCAAGAGTATCCCATATTTCTTTGGCAGAGTCTTTGTGCATTACTTTAATAAACTCTGCTTCACATAATCCATTCAAGATGGCATTCATGGCTTTTGCGTTAGCCACAAAATCTTGTTTTGTTTCTTTCTCTGTGTCAGTTGCCTTTGGGGCATATCCTAATTCCATAGCAGCCCAGACTTCTATTCCTAGAGACATTATGTATGTCCTCATTCTGATTTTCCAGAAAGCATAATTTTCACCAGTGAAGAAAGGGGCTTTATTGGTTGAGCATCCTTCTTTACTAGCCATCTTGGGAACCTAGGATTTCCTTTCAGTTGTTAGAATTGGACAAAGGAACCTGCTCTGATACCAATTGTTGAATCTTTAATTAAACTGAGAGGGGGGGTGAATCAGTTTAATACATACATAAGCCTTTTAAAGTTTTCACCAAAATTATTTACAGCTTAATATGTGAACAGTCTTATTTGCAGCCAATATTAATTAAATGTGACACCATACTTATGTTGAGAGCAGCAAGAAATTAAGCAGATTGAAATAATCACATCAACACATAAGAAGCACACATAGAGACCGCAGATGTAAGTGGAAACCCATAAAGGGAGAAAACCACATCTTATTATTGTTGTGATGCAAAGGCAAGCTCCAACTCCCTCTCACCACTGTTTTTCTGCAGGCACCAACCTACAGGAGGCTCCTACCTCAATTCTGCAAGCTACACCTTGCAAGGAAGCACCAACTCCCTTCAATTTTCTAGCAGGCACCAACCTACAGGAGGCTCCAACCTCAGTCAGCTACAACTGAAAGCTATCAAGCTGCAACTTGATAGGGAAGATCCAACTTCCTCAATTTATCAAATTGAATGTTTGCTTATTTACTTCAGATATCAGCTCTGTTCTGTAGCTTCTCTTTCTTCTCTTCTTCTCTTAAGCTTCTCTGCTTTATTCTTCTATATTCTGCATTCTCTGTATTTTCTCTCTCTGCCTCGCTATTTTGTGCATATCAAATTGATGTTATATATAGAGATCCTCACATGACTGTTTGTATTTCACAAAGAATTTGAAGTGAACAGTCATGACTCTTTGGCTTCTATCTTCTCATTCCTTTATCCAACTCATTTTTAAAATTATAAAAATATGTACAAATTTCCATGCTACAGTGGGATTTTGTCTTTTCCTTAGGATACTTGCCTTTGCATCACAAACAATAAAAACTTAATTACAACATTTACATTCACATTCTTAATTACATATTTCAATTTTACTCAGCTCCTTTTCTAGATTTTAGCTTTACTGGATTTGTCTTTTCCTGCAGCTGTTAAGAACCTGTTCTGCATACTCTTTGTTCACTGTCATCTGCATATTCCCTGTTTTCTGTGCTTATTCTCCTGTCCAACTCATTCCTGTACATATTCCTGTCAAACCTGTAATCTCTGTGTATCTCTGCATGCTCTCCTCTTCTTTTTCCTTTTCCATAATTGCATTCAAGTTTTATGCCCAATCATTTCCTAATCCGGGCAATCTCACACTTATCTTTAATTCCACGCTGGCAATTTATATAACCAAGACTGGGTTATTTTAACATCTCAATTCAGAGAATTGTGATATTAAATCAATACTCCTCTATAGTTATAACCTGACAATCTATTATGTGTACATATGCGCTAATTCTGCATTTACAACCATTCTACGCAACATAATAATTGACCCTCGGCGTATTAAACCATATTCACAAATTCCATGTTTCACCACTTCACATATACAGTCATTATACATAATATATCCACACATATATTACACTTTCTTTAATATTGGAACCATTACAACGGAGTCCAAAGATAATCGGCAATCTTTTATTAATTAGAAACCTTAGTCTACCACCGTATGTTAATAACCTGTCAAACTTTAATAAACATCATTAATATAAACCAAATTCATTGTATATATCTCCGCCCCGGGCCCACAGTACAATCGTGAATGCATAGACCGTACCTTTGTTAACTCACGTGCCCATCCGACGGCTGTCATTGCATTGCCCGATCCAACGGATATCGCACGGGCAACTTGTGCGAAAGATAATGCGCGATGGCGCGTCACTTCTGGACTATCGTTCGCGCACCTTGGTTAAACTCTAGGCAAGTTCGACGCACGATCGCCGTCCGATGGCCCTCTTCCAGATCAACGGCTCGTGTCAATTTCGCTCCGCGTCCTGGTATGAAAGTTAATGCGCGAAGGCGCACGTTAAATGGTGGTTTTACTGTTCATCTAGCGACACACGTCGATCAATCAATGGAATCGCTGCCAATTCGGGAATACCGCCTTCCGTATAATAGTGGTGTGATGAAATCCACCTTTCGCTCCAAACCACTGTTACTGTTCATCGGGTCATGGTTCCACTTCCCCGCTCATGGATCCATCCGTCTTTATTATTAAAAAATTGCTTGCTTCTCAATGTATTATCATGATTCGAAATCGCTGTTGACGCACAGTTCTACCATATATACAACCCTTGTTTTGGTTCCGCCTCCATTCATGATTATGGTTCTTATACATGGGTTAGTGAGATTCGATTTCTTTGACGCAGAGCTCACTACAATGTACAGTTTAAAACACAGCATCGACCAAAAGTCGAGTTCTTCAACTAAATAAGGAGCATTTGAATATAAAGTCCAGAAATTAATTTATATTATGTGTAACGCTCGACTGTATAAAAGATTCTCGGTATATATATATACATATTCTTGTAATAACAGCGGTTTCTCTGCAATAACAGCTGTGGCTCTGCCTCTGCCGCTTCTGTCACTCTGCCTCTGCTTCTACTACTGTGATAACGGCTCTGTCTCCGTATTTGCTTCCTCCGCCTCTGCCTTTCTCCTTTATATTCATTTCCTCTTTGCTGCCTCCATTGTCTGTCTTTGTCTCCTTGTAACTGTTCCTGTCTCTGCATCTGCTACCTCCTTTGCCATCAATGACAACATTTCCAACATACTGAGCAACCATAAAAAAGTAGCAACTTTGGGCCAGATCTTGGCAAACCATATCTTCTTCCATATCTGATTGGTGGGGCCAGGATTTAGCTGTTGTAATAGATGATAGGCTTACTTGGTAGAGTAGTTACCACTTGGAGTATGGCCCCATTGAAGAATGTCTGGCCTATGCTGAGTTTTTATTCTTCTTTTTGTTGTTAATTCCTCCCAAATATCTCCGTGATGCTCGTTGTTCCAGTCCACTTGCCATCTATCTGTGCGTAGCCAAGTCCTGTAACCTTGAGTTGTGTCATTGGTCTAGAAGTCTTGGACATAGTTTTGTTCAATTATAATTTATATTGTTAATAACCATGATATTTCAGAATATATAACTAATAAAGATATAGAAACATACCACAAATGCTATATAATTAATTAATCATAATCAATGTTATGTATTAAAAATTAAATTTAAAAAATTATAAAACATGTCCAAAAATAAGTGTAGCATATATGCATTATAAATGTTTTAATAAACTAAAAAGAGAGAGAAAATATTTATATATAAACATATGAAATTTCTAGAAATAATATTATTAAGAATTAATATAGATTTATTTTAACTTTATATGTATTAAGGATTGAGAGGAATCAAATCTCTCATAGCACAAATATTTCTTCATTATATATATACATCTTAAAAATGTAATCTCTAATTTTTTTATTTATTAAGTCCATAGCTAAAATATATATAGGTTGATATATCTCTAAAACATGATGCCTAATCAAGTTCTAATTTATAATCTCATACTCTGATTCCTTCAACCAAGTATTATTATTATTATTTTTGCAAAACAGTTAAGAGTTTTTGTATTAATAAACACTGGATTAGGGACTGGAACCTTACATAGCTTTTCTGACACAAAATTCCTGCTAGCATTAGACTACTTAAAAAGATTTCCAACACTACGGCTGCAAGTCCATCTTAAAGCTAAATACATGTCCAATGTCGACTCTACAGAAAGTCCCAAATATATAGCAAAATTTACACAGTAACTTAGAGTAACATATTTGGAAAAATCACCACCCAAACTCTCGAATCTCAAAACTCAGCAACAATTATGGCCAACGACATTAGGCCCCTTGAAGCGGTGGGTCCATCAGAGGAACTAGAATCATCATCTCCAGAAATTGGTTGCGCACTATACAGTCCTGGAGACTTCCATAACAGTCACAGGAACACAGAGTGAATGCAGTTCCTCACGTAAACTTACCATCACCTGTTGCTAAATTCATATGCCTGATATGTGATAGAATTCCAATTTTTCAAACTAAGAGGCAGAAACAAGAATCCTTGATTCAAAGGAGGGGAATTTGAACATATCTCTTTCTTGGCCTTACTCATTTAAAAAATTACTAGCATTGAGTCTCCAAATATTGATAGGCTTGAAATTTTGTTTTCGATAGCCATTTCTAGGCCTTTCCATAATGCGAGATATTTGGCATAATTGTTGGTCGTTGTGTTGAGGCCCCAAGAAAATTGCGATACAATTTTTCTGTTGGGGCTAAAAAATTACGCCCCCCCCCCTCCCCAAACTCTTGCCTCCTCCATATTACCTCTTGAAGCTCTGTAAAAAAAGAGAGAGAATAAGGATTTATCCAATCTCCATTTGAGGAATTCCAATTGACTGAGCCTAATACATGGGGCTAAACACCTAATTGATTTGAGTCTGAAATTGGAGGAAGGGGGAAATTCCTTATCAGTCTTAATCCAATCATGTTATTCATTGTTTAAATCCTAGAATTATTTGACATGGAAACCTCTAACAAATATAGCTTCAAAGAACATTAAGGATGCTTTAGAGGTGACCATCCGAGGAGCAAAAATCTCATTCTTAAATATATCTTTGTTTATCACGATTCAAATGGACCAACACAAAAACTCAGGGAGAGCTTCCCAACAATGAATTAGCAAGGAGGAGGCTTTCCAATGCCATGGGTAGTTAGATCTCCACTTTTCAAAAATATTCTCCCATGAACTCATAATGGAGATTATAGAATAGATAGGGGCAAACGCTAACCACCATCTCTCCAAAGAGAAAGGGAAAATTTGAAATAAATGAGGAATATTTTCCTTAGAGCTAAGGCATATAAGGCATTTGGATGAGCCATGGAGACACCTTTGTTGGTCTCTGGTTCACTAGTGTCTCCAAAGAGAAAGGGAATATTTGAAATAAATGAGGAATATTTTCCTCAGAGCTAAGGCATATAAGGCATCTGGATGAGCCATGGAGACACCTTTTGTTGGTCTCTGGTTCACTAGAAAATCTTCACTGCTGAAAATATTGGTTTGGAATGCCATCTTTGCTCCATATTTTTTACCACAAAGTACAAGTGGGAGGATCAGAAAGTCTCTTTACTAAATGAGAATATCCCAAATTGACTTAATATTTATGGAGAGTACTTAAAGAACAAGGATTTCTCCCCCTCCGCCCCTCCCCCTCCAACTCTTGCCTCCTCCATATTACCTCTCGAAGCTCTGCCGAAAAAGAGAGAGAACAAGGATTTCTGCAATCTCCATTTGAGGAATTCCAATTGACTGAGCCTAATACATGGGGCCAAACACCTAATTGATTTGAGTATGAAATTGGAGGAAGGGGAAAATTCCTTATCAGTCTTAATCCAATCATGTTATTCATTTTTTAAATCCTAGAATTATTGACATGGAAACCTCTAACAAATATAGCTTCAAAGAACGTTAAGGATCCTTTAGAGGTGACCATCATAGAAGAAAAAATCTCATTCTTAAATATATTTTTGTTTATCATGATTCAAATGGACCAAAAAAAAAACTAAGGGAGGGCTTCCCAACAACAAATTGGCAAGGAGGAGGCTTTCCTACACCATGGGTAGTTAGATCTCCATTTTTCAAAAATATTCTCCCATGAACTCAGAATGGAGATAATAGAATAGATAGAGGCGAACGCTAACCACCATGTCTACAAAGAGAAAGGGAAATTTTGAAATAGATGAGGAATATTTTCCTCAGAGCTAAGGCATATAAGGTATTTGGACGAGCCATGGATATTTATTTTCCCTATATTTTCGGTAGGGAGGATTTTCTAGTGAACCAGAGAACAACAAAAGGTGTTTATTTTTGGAATGTAATCTTTGCTCCATATTTTTGACCACAAACTACAAGTGGGAGAATGAGAAAGTCACTTTACTAAATGAGAATATCCCAACTTGACTGAATATTTATGGAGAGGACTTAAAGAACAAGAGTGAAGATCCCGTAGAGAGGTAGATATAGGGTCCAGACCTTTTAACATACAAATCATTTTATCCCATTGAGGTCCAAGATGAGAAGGTAGATCAGGCTTGAACCATTCTTTCCAATGACCTTGAACATCTGAAAGATAAATATCTTTAAATTAGTTTTGAGAAACCTTTCTCTTACTTCTAAGAAGCCAAATATCTAAAATCTGCCCATATTCCCAAAGGGCCATTTTGGGAAAATCTGTCCTGTCAAAGGTTGATATGAACACCATTCCCAGCACGCCAGATGAGGTGATCAACAATGATGGGAGTGAACTTATTTCATAATTTCCATGTTTGAGAGCTAGGGCTAGGCCACTAAACTACCTCAACTCTTAGCAAGTGATTTTTGTTGAAGTATTTCCGCACAAAAGCTGACTTCCACAATCATTTTGTGTCTAATATAAGCCTCCAAATTATTTTTGCTCCAAGAGTGAGATTCATGAACATAGGATATTCTACAGCTAAACCACCATTTTCTTTTGGAAGGTGAATCATATGCCATTGAACCAAGTGAAATTTATTTTCATTATTTCCCACTCCTTGCCATAAAAACTTACAAATCATAATGCTCATTTGCGAAATCACAGATTTTGGAGCAAGTAAACCAAAAAAAAGATATAAAGGAAGATAGGATAAGACAAATTTTACCAATATCACCCGACCAAAAGTGGTTAGCCATTGTGCTCCCCAAGCCTGGATTTTATTTTTGAATTGTTTGGTGTATCAGTCCAACTGTCCAAATTTGAAGTGCCCAAAGAAATAGGAATACCAAGGTATTTGAAGTATTGCAACTCAAACTCTAAAGGAAATTCGAAGACATGGGAAATCTCCTAAAGACAAGAGATAAGACTATTCCATCTGAATATTTGACTCTTCCTTTTGTTGACAAGGCCCCTAGATTGGTTCTTGTATTTATCTCAAATCTATTTAAATCTCACAACAATTTTCCTTGAATCACATCCTAGTAGAAGTGTGTCATCAACGAACTAGGAGTGATTTACATCCTTTGTATTTCTAGTTATGCTTAGGTCCTTTAACTTCCCATCAATCATGGTGAGCTGTAGATTCCTATTAATAATTTTAGTCGCTAATATATACAGAAGAGGAGAGAGGGGGAAACCTTGCCTCAAACCTATTGAGATTGGGAAGAAATTTCAAGGGTGATCATTTAATAAGGGATCAATCCATGGACTTCCAACACAAGATCTTATCCATTTTTTGAATTATTCACAGAACCCCAATTTTTCCAAGACACGAAAAAAATAGGAATGACAGACCATGTCCAACTTGATAACCATACCTGGTTCACCACATTGATTATTGGAGTGAATCATCTCTTGGACTAGAATAACATTGTCCAATATCTATCTATGCTTCATGAATTCCCCCGGTTCTCTGAGATTATTACTCGAAGAATCTTCCTTAACCTATTGGTGATTGATGAGCTCCATCATTATACATCTTTGGAGGGGCTAATGGTCACCTTTTTGCCTTCTTAGATCTTTTTTTCTTGCATTATTATTATTATTTGGTTTTATGATGCTAGTATAGGTGGTGATTAAGACTAACATACTTTGAGTGCCTAATATGAGGTTGAGTGAATAAAATCATGAATTATTAAGCATTTTTATACAGATTTTATCATAAAGAGTTGGAGGAGCCAACAATTCAAGTTCTAGAGGCAGCCAAGCAACTCAATATTTGTTTACTTGGAGTCAAGTGGACTCAATCACCCCAAAGATTCTTTCTAGCAATTCGAGTTCTAGAGGCAGCCAAGCAACTCAATCTTTGTTTACTTGGAGTCAAGTGGACTCAATCACCCCAAAGATTCTTTCTAGCAATTCGAGTTCCAGAGGCATCCAAGCAACTCAACGAGGAGTGAACTCAATCTTTGTTTACTTGGAGTCAAGTGGACTCAATCACTATTTTCTAGGGAGATGTTGGTAGCTTCCCTGTAGAATAAATAGAGCAAAGCTAGAGCTAGGAAGAGGATTCTGGTCGATTCTAGTTGGAACTTTGTTGCAAGCTATTGAGCGATTTATTATTTTACTTAGTGATCAAACTTTTAGAAATGTACGGGGATATTATTTTATGAAATGAGAAGATTAATCTCACTTTACTGATTTAAGTTTCAAAGAGCTAGGCTCGTGAGTTAGGGCCCAATCCATGTGCCTTAGCCTCTCTGCTATATTTTTTCTCTGCTTTCTGTCATTCAATTAGTTTTGCGTCTGATAGTTTCATTGCCGTTTAGTTTTGATTTCAGTATGCTGATGTAGTTTTTCATTTGCTTATGAGAGTAATAGAATAGAGGAAAACCAAAAAGTTGTGGATCAAGACCCCCTTCTCATATCTATCAATAGGGATCGAGGAGGGTGAACCTTCCCACAGAACCAAAGACTAATTTATGTTCACTATTTCTAAGATTAAAAGTAGAGTTGCATTACCATTTTTAGCCTTCCTTCTTGTATTTCATTTTCATGCATTTTTCTATTTTTCGTGCATAGAACAACAAAGTTATTTGCAGGAATTAGTGACAAAGCCCTAGAGCCGCTTCGTGGTGCTTCCCCGCTTCATTTTCCATCTCTGTACTCACAGCCCAAGAAATGCTATTACTCCCTCCATTCCCTCTTTTTCTCCGCTTATTCGAACTATTGCACCCACCTTTTTCCCCTAAAAGCACTTAAACCGTTCAACCCACCTTATTCCTTTGTTTCTATTGGTTACATTTGCCTTACTCATTTTAATGCAAAAATTCTTGAAAACCCATCAAAGTTTGACCTCCGCCTTTCCTCCTCGAACTTCCTCCAACCGTACATCGCAAATCGCAGTGTTTATTTTCTTCCTTTAACACTTACCGCTCCCATCTGCCAGTTGCGATATTGTGACATCGCATATCGCACTTCACACCTTTTCCCTTTTTCTTTAAGACTTACTGCTTCCGAACGCCAACTACGATATTGAGCTTGCACTTCACCGCTAGTCCCACCACCACGTCATCCGCCGCATCGCACATCACACTTCGCATCGTTTCCCCTTTTCTTTGAAGGCTTACTGTTATCCCTCCAACTTTGCGATATCGCACTTCGCACTTCGTAATTTTTCCCGAACAACACTTCCGCTATCCCTCTAACTTTGCGATATTGTAATTGAGATATCACACTTCGCACATCATAACTTTTACCACATCGCAAATCTCTCATCGCAACTTTTTCCCTTTTCTTTTAAGACTTACCACTCCTATCTTCCAATTGCGATATTTCGATTGCGCTCCACCGCCGGTCCCACCGCCACGTCATCTGACTTATCACATTTCACACTTCGCAGATTTTATCCCGTTTCATTTCTCACTTAGCACTTCGCATCGTTTCCCTTTTTATTTCAAGACTTACCGCTCCTATCTGCCAATTGCGATATTGTGATCGCGCTCCGCCGCCGGTCCCACTGCCACGTCACCCATCGCAAATCGTAATGTTTATCCCCGCATTTCACACTTCGCATTGTTTAGATTATTCCATTTAACACTTACTGCTCCTTTCCACCGATTGCGATATGATAAAAGTGCTCTGCCACCTGTCCTATTTCCACGTCAACTAACTTATCACATTTCACATTTCACAATTATTTCCCATCGCATTTCGCACGTCGTAGCTTTTATCTCGTCGCACTTCGCAACTTTTTCTCCAGCGCATCTCCGCCATCACACTTTTAAAATTATTCCGCTCTGAAGAATTTTTGTGCTATAACAAAGTTTTAATAAGATTTAAACCCCCCTTTCCACTTCTAAGCCTTGTTTCATGTGTTAAGCCACCCATTAGTCTCTTTAGCCATTTTTTTTCCTCCAAGCTGCAAATCAACACTTTTTAAATTAGAATTAAGTCATGGATAGCTTTGCTGCATGGATAGAAGCATGGTAGATAGACCATAGGATAAGTGCATTTAGCCGTTTGGCCAAGTTAAGTGTGGTTTATAATTAGTTTCCTTTCTGCCATTTATTTTCAGAAATTTAATTTAGTTTCTTTTTGTCACTTCCTTTCTGTACATTAAATTAGTTTCACTTCTGACATTTCCTTTTTGAAAATTAGGTTAGTTTCCTTTCTGTCATTTCCTTCCAACAATTTACTTTTCAGTTTTTATCATAGTTTAGGAAATAGCACCCTTTCGTAAAGGAGAAGAGGATGACATGGAATGAATGCATCTGCTGTTTATATAGCACTGTCACCTCCAAGTTTGTATGAACCTCGGGTTGATGAAGTAAAGTAGGGCAACCCCTGGGAGTTGCAGCACTCTTGGTGTAATACCAGGGTTCACCAATTTTTGGCGCCGTTGCCAGGGAGGTGTCTAGTAGATATTTTGTTTTTGTTTTAGCATTCTTTTCTACTTTCCTTTATTTTCATGTTATTTTAGAAATATTAAAAAAAATACAAAATATATGATTTTCATGCCTCGTAGGAGTAGGAATACTCAAAGACAAATCTTACTAAGACCCCCACATCACATCCTAGCCACACTTCACTCTTCTTCAGTGGTAGTGAGATTGAACCACCTATAGGAGAGCCTTATAAATATTTCGAGGATCCTATTGGGGAAGAAGAAAAAGACCTTGTTTCAATTGAGGGACTTGCTTCACCTATATTAACCATGGCTGGGATCCAGAGGGCATTTCCCATAAGAGAGGCAGATGGGGAAACTAAGATGAAGAACATTAGCCCCTCAGCTCTTCCACACTTTCTTGGACTTACCTCTAAGGACCCTGACACATTCATGTTTGAATTTGTTGTTGTTTGTATGACTTATGACTACACCTTTGATGATCAAAAGTTGAAGCTATTCCCATCCACCCTTAAGGATGTAGCCTTGCACGGTTCATGGGTTTGCCTGGGGATATCATCACTACCTAGGCACAGATGGAAGAGACCTTCAGCAGAAAATACAAAGACTACTGTAGGTCCAAGGAAACTAAGGATGAGATATTTAGGATGACTCTAGGGCCAAATGAGTTCTTAGAGGACTATGAAGAGAGGTTTCAATTGAACTATGATAAATCCAACTGTACTCTTGATCCTGACTCAATTAAACTCGTACTTCTTCAAGGGATAAGAGAAGAGATGATAGAAACCTTGAATATGCTATCGAGAGGAGATATATAACAACAACCTTATGAAGCAATCAAAACTGTCTTCCGAAACCATTCTAGGGCATTTAGGAAGAAGGGCAGAGCTAGACAAAGTACATCCAATACCCCTTCCTCTTCCATCTCAATAAAACATGAGACTAGAAACATGCTAGAGGACTTCAAGAGTGACATGATGCACACCTTTTCTTTGCAAATGGACATAATACAGGTCAAAAGGAAGTAAGAGGAAGCAAAGAGAGCCCTGGCCATATTTTGTCCTAGATGTGTTACACTAAAAATTATCACCATGACATTCAATTGTCAATATGGGTTCATCATTACCTATGTTATGCTCCTTTAGAGGTCCAAAACCATAAGGTTCCTAAAACAAGTTTTGGAATTGGAGAAAATCTCATTAAAACCCTAAAAAGCCTAAATTCGCACTTTTCCTATTTCTTACCTGCGGTACCGCGATTTCTTGCTCTATAACCTGTGGTACATCCCGCACGTTCTGCTTACTAAAACTGCGGACCCCTGAAAAAGGTAAAATAAAAGAAAAAGTAAGTTCTAGAAGCCCAGCTCGTCGAATATCCTCCAGCTGTATTCTCCCAGCTGGAGGCTTCTAGAAGCGTAATCAGGTCGAGCTTCGCCCCTTCATTCATGAACCTCTATCCCTTCATTAATGGAGATTATCCCTTGGTATTTGGAGCTAAAATCCCTTTATGAGAGGACTTTATCCCCCTCTTAATGGAACTGAAACCTCCTTCATTATCCTATAAATTGAACTCATGTTTCAGTCTCAAGGGTAGATTCATAGACTTTGGTGGATTAGAAAATTGCTGAAGAAATCATACTCTCTATACTTGGAATCATTGGTATGAGAACGATCACATACTCATATCTATAGTTTTATGCTAGTTCATAGAGGAGAAGGTTTGTCAAACCGAAGGAAAAAGGCTGTTTAGAACCAAGGAAGAACCTGTATGAAATCAAGGCAACAAGGTTGTAAGGTTACTTCTTATCATACAAGTTAATACAAATGGATTCTATTTTCTCATTAAGTTGTTCATGTATCTATTTGAGTAATTTAATTCTTGGATTCCTTGATCACTGAGATAGATTAGTGTTTCTTAATTATTATATCTTGCAGGTGCTTTTAATCCTTTTTCTTGTCTTTGAATGCAGGTCTTACATTCTGAATTGGCCTCTTTTGGAGTGACTAGATTGAAGATTACAACAAGCGTTGAACTTTAGGTAGGAGCATCTCCTCTTAATTAGTTAATTAATAATTCTGAATCACAATAGTCTAGAGAAAATGGTTTGCATTTGGTTGTTTGTTTCTAGATATCCTTAGGATACTAGGGAGATCGTTCTTGTCCGTAAGAAGGATTTTATCCGCATAACAAAATGGTGACTCCGCTGGGGATAAATGAACTTAGTTTTCTATTTTAATTTTCAGTTTGACTTTTGAATAAATTCTTTGATTAGTTCAAAACTGGGTTGGGTAAATGACTCACTAGAATCCCTGATTGTAAATCTGTATTTTTATTTTTTCTGTGTTTTTTCCTGGCTTCTGCACTTTTTGTTTAAAAACAGAGCGGTAGACTCCGCAGATTTTAGTGAAAAACAATGCGGTACTGCACCTTTTTCCATTAAAAACTGCGGACTTCTGGAAAATTTTGAAAAAAATAAAAATTATGTTTTCAAGAGTCCAATTACTTGATTCCCTGTAATTACCCCAACTTGTATTGACTGTCAAAGTCTTCTGCATGAGTTTATTTCAACAATTTCTCAGTTTGAAGTGATCTTTTCAGCTAGTTTGCATTTTATGAGTGAGTGTTTGCCTTGTCTTCTTGTTGCTCTGAATTAGAAACCTTTATGTGCCTCAGCTAATTGGTATGTCATCGTTTTCTTGTTGAGCCATTGAATTTGATGCAAATCTTGCTTTTATGAAAATTAGATTTTATTTTCATTTGCAAATTTAGAAAACCTTTTAGCTTGATAAGGTCTGAATTTCACTTTAGAACCATTATTGGATGTTTTTTATTTCTTACTGAGATAAGCAGAAAGTTCTTGGTTAGATTACAAACTAATCATAAACATCCTCAAAACCATTTAGATAGAGTTCAAAATTAGAGTTTTCTTTTGGTTGTGAATTTTGTGTTTTTAAGAGTTTTAGTTTTCTTTTGGAAGAAGTTTGATTCTAGTTTCTGATTTGAATGATATATGAAATTTCATTTTGAAAAAGTGATATTTTTTTTTCTGTGAAATTGAGTTCTTAAGAAATTGTCTTCTTTTCAATTTTTCTTGTTTATCCAAGAAATAATTGATGTTTTAAAAGTTACTGAAATCTCTCAAATCTTTCCTCTAAATAGGTTTCATTGAAAAGAAATGAGTTGCTTTTCATATAGATGCATTTTAGCGTATTTTTTAGTCAGGCCATTAAACATCATCGAAGTTTCACTTCCATACCTTTTGACCTAAGAAACAACCAAACTAAAAATAATGCTTAATTAAAAACAATCTCGAAATTTTATATTTTCTGGGGCTCTTTTCCACCAACATAGCTCAGGTTGGTGTCGTGGAATAGGTCGTAATTAACATTCCAAGGCAGTTCAAACAAACAAGTAGTAAATCTTGTGGTAGGAAAATCCAATTATAGCATGTATTCTCTTGGAAGCTCTTCTTAAAAGGGTTACGCACGACATCATGTCCGAACCAGTGAGGTAATCATACCTATCTCATTGGGAAAGATAGCAGATGTGCACGTATTAAAAACGGTAAACCTTAGATAGACCATTGTCGAGGAGCCTAGGGTCACTTGTCGATAAACCTTGGATTATGTCAAGGAGCCTTCAAGGGGATTGAGCTAGTTACTCTGCCCTTATGTGTATATCGGATCGTAGATTGTTCCCCCAGGTATATTTGTTCCAATTGGTGACCTTAGTGGCTATAAACTTTAAGATTCTTTCCCAAGGTGATAGTGGAGGGGAGGTCCCACTGTACCTGGAACAAACATCAGCTAGATTCACTTGGACTCTCCAGAGGGTTCTCTTCACTCGAGATGGTTTAAGTTGATAAACTTGCACCAGTCTGTTTCATTAAGCAGGTTGTCGGGGTAACTGTTCCAACCACCATTTCTACATTAAAATTCTACAATGTTGGATTTCATCACAAAATAGTGTTTTTAGTGTGGGAATCTACTGTTTGTGTGTGTTTTGATCTCTTAGATTTTCTAGGCATGTGATCAATTTGGTTGTTTCCTTAGATACTTTAGGATATTTTTTTGAAATTTTCTTTGATTTTGTGTGTTAAAATTTTTAATCGTGGGTGAATTACCTAGACAATCACGTAGAATGCAGGGGAAACCCCTTGAGTACACACCAAGCCAGTTAGAAAGACTTAAATATGAAAAAGGACAGACATCAAGAACTGGATCCACTGAACACGAAGAAATATCTATAATTTTTCATCCTGAATACGAAGTAGATCAACCTCGTACTGCAGAAAGTACTCCACATAGAGTTTCAATTTCCGAACTCGCTGAAATTGTTTCTACAACTAGTGAATTATCAGATTCGGAACCTAAAGTTTCTAAACCAAAAAACGTAATGGTTATATTTGAGATTACGTCTCCATTCCTTGATCCAACCCCTGATCTTCCTGATTCACCCAGAGTGAAGTATCGGATCACATAAAATCTTCCTCCTGGTCTCATTAGTATTGAATAAGTTACTGAAACTGAAGAAGAAGTTGTTCTTCCTTCAACTCAGGAAACTCTAGATTCCGGGCCAAGTGAATCAATTTATTATAGCCCTTTCAAACAAGATCCTTGGTATTCTCAATTGACATAGTTTCCACGCAGAACTGGTCTAAACTATTCACTAGCCCGAATTCCATTTTACACTATACTGAGAGGTTACAAACCTCCATTAATCATGTTTGGTGAGTCATCAATGTTTCCTGCAACTCCAGAAACACATCTATATGGTGGTCCGTCTGTCCCTGTAAGATACCAGTCACTTTCTAGTACTTTCTCAGGAGCAGCTCCTTCTCCCGACAAACGCACACCATCATCTGGTCCAAATGAATCAAATACTGAAACTGTAAACATGGAACAGATTTATATGATGTCTGGAAACATTCCAAACCTTGATCCTCAAGGTAGTAATTTACAGCCTAGGGGGCAACCTTAAGGTCAGTACATACCTTAGGGTCAATATCAACCTCAAGGACAATACATACCTCAAGGAAAATACATACCTCAAGCTCAGTACATACCTCAGGGTCAATATCAACCTCGAGGTCAGTATCCAACTCAGGGTCCACAACCTCCTTTAGGGCAACAATTCTACCCGGAACAACAATTGTTTCAAGGAGGTGGGAATTATCCAGCTAATTATCCAACATATGTTCCAAATTATCAACCTAGTTATGGTCCTTCCTATCCACAATCTTCAATGGGACCTTCGTATCCTGGAGCTAATATGGTGTGGGATCCATCCTAAGTTCAACAAAATTTGCAACCTAATATGCAAGTATCTTATTATCAACCTAGGCAACCGATTGGTTATACTCAAATACAACAACCTGTCCAACCTGTTCAACCTATTGTTAAGGTACCTGCATCAGGTATAGTTCAACAGCCTAGTCCGAGTACACCTAGGACTCCAACACAAACTGCTGCACCAACTTCTGTTCAAGCTACCACACCTATTCTTGGAGTGTCTGCAGCTCCTATTTATACAGCTCCTCAGGTATCAATACCAATTCCTTAGATTTATGCTCCACAGTCTGGACCTACAGTCCAGACTATTGTTCAGATGCCTACAGGTCAACCTGGTCCAAGTACAGTTATAACAAGCCAACCTTAGTTTGTTTATCCACCATACCAAGGGTAGTATCAATATGGACCTGTCGCACAAAATCTAGTATATCAGCATCAACCGTACCCTGGGTACACGTATCAGATACCTACTCAACCCCAGTATGGTCCGGTTAATCCTGGTTATCCACGGGGCATTCCAATTCCAAATGCATAGGCTATTCCAGGATATCCTGGATATCCTCCTCCTGGAACTGGTATAGTTCCACAAGGTTATCAATTTAATCAACAAGACACTAGCTGTCGGTTGCCATTCATAGCAACTTTGGATTCACCTGATTTATCATGCCTTATGAATGATCCAATCTATTATCTTCTGTATTGGCCGCCAATACCAAATAAGTTGCCCAGTGATATCCCAAAGTTTGAAGGTAAATCAGGAGAGGATCCTTCTAACCATGTCATGAATTATCACCTTTGGTGTGCATCCAACTCTTTGATTGATGATTCGATTCTATTAAGAATTTTTTAGAGAACGCTGATAGGATTAGTAGCCAAATGGTACATTGAATTACCACATGGCTCGTTTAACAATTAAAATGCCTTAGCAACCGCCTTCTTAACTCATTTTCAGTTGCCTGTCAGATACGACAATGGCACAGAATTATTAACTTCACTAAAACAATCTACGTCTACTTACATATTAGATTACATACATGAATGGAGACGTAGAAGACATTTGGTGAAAGTTTTTATTCCAGATCACATTTTGGAAAAATGGTTTATAAAATCATTACTACCAAAAATCACTGAAGACACAGCTAAAGGAGGAGTTGTTCCATAAGAACAAGTCATTGCTCAAGCTCAGTACCTTGACCTAGTATATACACAGTCAGGTACTTTGTATGAGAAAATTCCAGATTTACCACATCCTGGTCAGATAACAGAAACTCCCTCAGGGTCTCATGCCGCTGATGGTGTAATCGGTTCAATTAGTACTAATAAGAATAAGAATAAATATTCCAAGATTACTTCTCCTATAATAACTTTACCTGATTCACCAAAAGGAGATTCTTCCCTCGAAACTTCTGCCAACATTCACATTGTAGATTCCTCTACAACTAAGTCTAAATCTGGCAATAAGAAGAAAGGGAAGAATAAAAGTAAACAGACTTCATCTCCCAAAGAAAAAACTGAGAAAAATGAGTCGTCTAATGATAAACGAAAACCTCGTTATCCTTGTCTTATCTGTGACGAGGATCATTTCACCAAGGAATGTCCGCATAGGTCTGAGGTATCTAAGTTTGTCAAAGGTTCACCTACGCCCACTATCTTGAAGGATCCTTTTCCTGTTCAAGATAGAAAAATGATTGGATATTCTTCTAATACATCAACAGATATTTTGATGATGTCTCAAGTAATGGTTGCGACTCGATCGCAAGACTATGGAATTAAAAATCCTGTTACTGGTAAAGAAGTAGAAAATTATAATTCAGTGCCAGCTACATCTCCTTAGGTTTCTAATCCAATTCATATCGAGAAACCCAATCTTGATCTAGTAATTAAATCGCCTGCTAAAGGTGTACTTCGGAAATCAGCTTTCAATCCACATGCGAGAGCTTCTAAGAACTACAACATTGTTGAGGATTTAGAAATATCTCCTTTAGTAATGTCGGCCTTAGAAGTGTTGAAATCATGTCCGGCACAAAGGAAATTACTCTTATCAGCTATTAGAGCTGTAGATCTTCAGGATTCGAACCTAATGGTCTTTTATTTAGAAAATTTTACACCACGGCTCCCTCATCAAATGGATTTTCAGATTCCAGTACTAGTCAAAAATAGACGTTGCTTTCGTACTGTAATTGATGAAGGAGCGTCTACGTATATTATATCGTTAAACTGTTGTAAATCACTTGGTTCTTCGACACTTAAACAATCTCTGACAATTCTCAAAGCTTTTGATAGAAGAGGATTCCATTCATATGGAATTTTGCAGGATCTACCTATAGAGGTCGAAGGTAAAACTGTTATTTTAGATGTGGAAGTCGTTGATGCCCCTCTAGATTACAACCTTCTTCTAGGTCGAAGTTGGTCTTATGCTATGACTATTGTCGTGTCACCCATCTTTCGATTAATCATGTTTCCTCATCAAGGAAAGATTGTGAAAATCGATTAGCTCTCATATTATTCGTCTGACCCAGCTTCTATAGATAGTATTCAACATGTTGGAAAATCGACTATCCCTTATGAGGATGTTGGAGTAGGTTTAATTAAAGATTCTTCCTTAATGGGAAATTTTTCTATGCCTCCACCTAACATACCACGTACTATTTCTAATATCAATATGATTACATCAAGCACTATTCCATTTGATGACCCTTGGATAGTGCCTTTAGAGTCAGAACTGGATTCTTTCAATGGCGAGATGCCTTTGAGTCTTTTTGAGATAGCATATCAAGCAGTACAGTCATTTTCCAATCCTTCATCAACTGATTCTGATCCAATGAATATGATCAATGAGAAATCATTTTCACCATCAAGCTCAGCTATAACATCAATTCCTGATCATTTTCAACAAGTGTTTTATACTAATGAAAGCATTCGTGAATTCTTGTCCATTGATGAATTACCATAGGATGATCTTCATCATAGGTCATCATTTTAACCTAAGCTTGATATATTTGAAAACAATTTTTCATCTATTTTTACAATTGACTATGTCAAAGAACCCCAGAGTCCAACATCGATTACAAATTCAAATTCTGAAATCAATTTGGGAAATATTTCTTCGACAATTCCCATTGAAATATAAGTTAAACTAGGAGTTGTTGAAAACATTCATATAGGCAATTCTTGTACATTAGATGAAATTACTATATATAAAGCCCTATTTCAAGAATTCCGTGACATATTTGCCTGGTCTTATGAAGAAATGTCAAGAATTGATCCCAAGATTTTTGTTCATGAAATAAAAACTTACCTAGATGCTAAACCTATCAGGCAAAGATTACGTCCGATACATCCATTGAAAGCTGTTGCTATTAAAGCCAAAGTTGAGAAATTACTAAAAGCGGGTTTTATTTATCCAATTCCTTTAACGGATTGTGTATCTAATATCGTTCATGTTACTAAAAAACAAGGAACTATACGAGTATGTGTCGACTATAGGGATATTAACAAAGCCTGTCCAAAAGACAATTATCCAACTCCCTATATCGACCAAATAATTGATGATTGTGCTGGAAATGAAATGTAATCATTTATGGATGGATTTTCTGGGTACAATCAAATAAACATACTCCCTTCTGATCAACCAAAAACAACATTCATTTGTCCTTGGGGAACTTTTGCTTATTGTAAACTACCCTTCGGATAAAATAATGCTGGTGCAACTTTTCAAAGGGCAATGTCTTACGCTTTTCATGACATTAAACACATTGTGCAACCTTATCTCGATGATTTAAATACTCATTCATTGCACAGGGAAGATCATCCTACCCATTTAAGAGAATTTTTTATGAGATGTAGGCATTATAAGATTCAGTTGAATCCCCACAAATGTGTTTTTTGTGTGCAATCTGGTAGATTATTGGGATTCGTTGTTTCAAAAATAGGCATTCGTGTCGAACCATCAAAGGTTGAGGCTATTATCAATTTACCCCCTCCTTCCACACTTCGCCAACTCCAAAGTTTGTAAGGGAAAGAGAACTTTCTGCATAGATTTATCCAGAACTATGCTGAGTTAACAAAAGGTTTTACCAGGTTGTTGAAACATAATGTTCCTTTTATTTGGGATGAGATCATTGATTGATCTTTTGATGCTTTGAAACACGTGTTTACCCATGCACCATTATTGCATCCACCAAATTACAACTAGGATTACTTTTTATACCTAGCAGCCTCTGATTCCACCATTGGAATGGTATTAGTTCAAGAGGATGAATTCCACAATGAGCATGTGATTTACTATCTCAGTCGGAATCTCAATGCGACCGAAATTAAATATTCATGTATGGATAAATTGGGCTTGGTAGCAGTTCAAGCTGTCCAAAGATTCTGTCAATACATATTGTTACGAAAAACAACTGTGATAACTAATTGCAACTCGATGATGTACATTTTGACTAAACAATTACTCGGGGGCAAATACTCTAAATGGATTTTTATCCGTCAAGAGTTTGATTTAGAATTTGAAAAATCCAAATCAAATAAATCACTGGTGTTCACTGAACTTATGTGTGACTTCCCAAATACTGAGACGAAAACTGTGGTAGAGCATCCGATTGCTGATGAATCTCTGTTTCTTATTAGTACATTAGATCCATGGTACGGGGATGTCATCATTTATCTCCAAACCCAAACCTTTCGGCCTGAACTATCACGTTCAAATTGACGAAAGATCCGTTACTAATCTCAACAATATAATATTGTTGGAGACACTTTATCGTCGTGGTGCAGATTCTGTATTTCGAAGATGTTTAACTCATGAAGAGGCTGAAATTTTTTTGAATGAATGCCACTCTAGAGTGTGTGGTGGTCATATGTCTGGGTATGCCACAACCCAAAATATATTGCGCGCTGGTTATTTTTGGCCATCATTATTCAAAGATTTCATTCTCGCAGTCCGAAAATGCCACAACTGTCAGATATTTGATCGAAAGATGTGTGCACCACCAACTCCTCTTCACCCCATAATTGCTGTCGGTCCTTTTGTAAAATGGGGCATTGATTTCATTACATGTAACCCTCACTCGGCGGGGGGGGCATGGGTATATTATTATCGCAGTAGATTATTTTACCAAATGGGTCGAGGCGATGCCTACATTTGCGGCAGATGGAAAAACTACAGCTACATTTGTATTCAATCAAGTAATTGCTCATTTTGGTGTACCCCAAGCTATTATTACTAATCATGGGAGTCATTTTCGAAATATCATGATGGCTAAACTTTCCGATCAACTTGGCCTGCGCCATGATAACTCTACTCCATATTACCCACAAGCTAATGGTCAAGTTGAAGCCATTAATAAAGTTTTAACCACCATGATTAAAAGGATAATCAGAATTCATAAATCATATTGCATACCATGCTTTTTTCAGCACTATGGGCATATTGAACCTCAGCAAAAACTGCAACAGGGTTCACTCATTTTCAACTGGTTTACGGTTTAGAAGCTGTGTTACCTATTGAATGCGAAATACCGTCACTCCAATTAGCCATAGATTTACTACCAGCTACCTCTGAAGAGGAAAAACGCTTTTTGTACTTAGCACAATTAGATGAGACTCGGTGCACCGCTGCATTAGCAGCTGAAGCTCATAAAAAACACGTTAAAGTTCAGTATGACCGAAGTGTTACACCTCGTGTTTTTTCAAAAGGTGACCTAGTCTTGGTATACCATCAAGCTAACGATAAACTAGGAGCTAGGAAATTCAAACCATTGTGGCATGGTCCTTATATTGTCAAGCGAGTGCTTGCAAAAGGGGCTTATGAATTGACTAATTATGATGGGGCCTCTTTAGATAAACCCATAAATGGACTTTATTTGAAGAGATATTATACTTGATTCTTGTGTGAAGATATCACTTGTACATTAGTTATTTTTATAGTTAGATGCCTTAGATTAGACGAGTGTGTCTAGTTTAAGTTTGTTTTTACTAATATCACTGCTATCTTGATTACTCTCGATATTGCAGATGTCGACATCCCTTCAAACGTACATTGGTTTTGATGATGGTGCCTATCGTAGTACACGAAATATTTCTTCTGCAACCTGAGTTATTTATTCACCCACTGATGAGTTAGTTTCTATGCATGGGGTAAGCCTTGGTCAAACAACGAATAATTTTGCAGAATATAGCGCAGTGATTGAGTTATTATCTGGTGCCATTTCATTTGACATTCGATGTTTAATCATTAGGCTAGATTCAGAACTCATTGTATTACATTTAAACAGAGCATACGCAATTAAAAATCCAGTGTTATTGAGATTATTTTTGAAGGTTCGTCTCTTGGAAAGGAAATTTGATTACATCGAATATCAACACATTTCAAGAAATTTAAATACATTGGCTGATACATTAGCTAATAGTGTTATAAATAAACATTTCATTAGGGGAATTTTGAGGTCTAAAATGGGTCTCCTAAGGAAATAATAAAATAATAGCTAAACCAATAAAATAATATTTATGAATTTGCAATTCACTTTTTGCACCAAAATCCATGTACCCATGGTTAGATTAAATTCAAAAGTTGTATCAAAATAAAATTAATAAAAGAATTGTATTGATGTGACTATAAATAAGAATGATATTTTCAAGAAAAATTCATGATCATTGCACAACTAATGCATTTTTCCTTTGTACTTAAATAACTTAAAATGAAATATAAATATAAATTCATAAATTCTTAATTATAGAATATACTATTAATTAAAATTTATATTATTTAAATTATAATAACATGTAATTAATATGCTATATGAAAATAGCATAATATAATATATGAAAATAATATAATATAATATATGTAATATATTGTTTTATGTATGAATTTTATATTACATATTGAAATGATTTGATTTATAATATTTAAATGACAATAATAATATTTTATTCAAAAAATGTGAAATGTCATTTATTATGAGTACTTTACTTTATGACTTTAAAAGTACTTAGAGTACTACCATGGTTAACCATGAGTTTTTATCCACCATTGAGAATGTCACAAGTACGTACATTTAACCCAAACAATGCCACCTCAACCTTTAGGGATGATGTCATCCCTTAAAATGTGATTGGTTCTCATAAAGTGAATTTTGATTGTACATTTTCCTTAGGAGGCCCATTTTAGACCTCAAATTCCCCTAATGGAAACGTTAAAATAGTAAGCCAAAACAACATTCAATATGTGTTGAACAAAATAGCTAGAGAAAATAGTAATATCATAGATAGGAGTCTTTGTTTTCAAAAATATTACATCGTCTGTGATCATAGGTTTAAAACACCTTATGATCTGAAAGATAGTGATACAAAAAACAAAATACAATAGTCCGCGATGATCATCCACTATCCGTGGTGATGATCATGGTAGCAAACTATCGCCCGCACCACCCTGTGTAGAAATCTCCTAAACTAACCAGGAACACCAGTAATGTGTCTCTGGAGATGAAGAGGAATATCATCCGTCGATGTCTCTGGGGTATCTATAGTCAACCTCTCTAGGTTGTGCTCTAAGTCAGTAAGGATTTCTACTGCCTGATTTTGTGGCTGTGCAACAGGCTCTGTTGGCTTCCTTTCGAAGTGGCGGAGAGTGGCTGGCCTTCGTGGACCAATATCTGCATTTAAAATTTTGTTATCAGTATTTGATGATAAAAATAAAAATAAAAATTAGAGTTAAAACACATCAAAATGATTCATTTACCCGATTCATCCCATTGTGCCCCTGGAGGTAAGGACATCTTGGGATCATCTCGGAAATCTATTCCCGCATACGGGAAATCCTCAATAGCAAAGATTTGGTTCTGAAGCCAATGAAAATATGCTAGAGTGAATCTAACTACCACACAACCATTGCCACCATGGCGGGACATCAGTGCAACCCAACGTACCATACGAGGCTCTCTAGGTTCACCAGGATCAATAGAGATCAGTTGAGGGGCGAGGGATGGAATCCTCTCCAAAGCAAAAGAAACCAAGATGGCACCATACCCAAAGTTTTTCAACTTTGAGTTTTTTGCTCTGGTCAATTGGCCTTTCATATTGGCCAATACCCCTTCACACCAATAGAAAATGGTACCTCTATAACAGTCGACTGTTGTCTGCATCTGAGACTTGGTAGCCACATGTGGAGTTGCGCTCCCACACAACTTGGTCATGGTGAATGCAATGAATTTAAGATCAAGACGTAGGATAGTCTTTATATCTATATGGTTATCTTTGGGATCAACTTATTCACTACAGAACTCTTGTTTATAGCTAGCAATAGGCAAGCCACCTTGCCTAGCTCTAAACAAAGAAATATGTTCACCTCGTTTGGATAAACTAGTGAGAAAGTAATGTCTTCAAGCTCAAGTTCTAGCTTGTGATCACCAATGATAAAACATTATTCTTGGACGTCCCATTTGTTCACCAACTAGGTCATTAGTTCCACTTGTGGCCTCATGCCCTGAATTGCCCAGAATTTATACAATCCACAACTTCTTAACACACGCATTGTGGCCGGATTATTCATAGCCGCATCGTCTACCTCTTCATGCTCACATTCTCTCCACTCCAAAATTGTGGAATAATCTACAAATGGACGAATTTGAAGGTTAGAAGCTTTTAGAGTGAGAATTTTTAACCATTTTTGAGAGAATTTAATAATTTTCCTTTTCTCACGGTGCCTCTGTAGTTTTTATATAGAGACAGTGCGGACCCCTGCACGTTCCCTTCATAAAAACCGTGGAATCTCGCTAATTTCCCTTTGGGAAAATTATCGGGGTCTGCAGGTAACCAATACATGACCTGCGGACCCCTAAGAGCGAGATTTTGAACCTATTTTCCTCTTAAAAAATGATTTCAAAACTTAAAAAGAGAATTCAAATGGATGAAAATGAAGAAAAGAGTGTTGTAGATTACCTGGTTTCGACGATTTTCGATTTGAGCGGTCGGTTCTCCCGTTATCACCTCTAGAACATTTTCTGCCAAGCGCTCTCAACTTTCAACTCTGAATACAAAAGGTGAAAATGACTTTGTTGATCTACTTTTTATAAGATTTTTTGAATGAATAAAATATCATTTTATTTGTTTCCACTTTAAAAAGTTAATTTTCAAAATGTTTTTACTTATTGGAAGCATGTATGTTTAATTTTTCGAGTTTATGTGCAGAAAACAAGTTTTTCGGGTGAAAATAATTATTTTGATGATGAGTGCACTTTTATCACTTTTTCGGGCTCTTGAAAATTATGAAAAAGCGAAACCCTGGAGTTCTCTTTTAGGCCCTTTTCAGACTCTCTAAACATGAAAATATTGCTGATTACTTGACTATTCAAACTCGTTAAAGGAAATGAACAGTCATCCTTTCAGTATAAGTTTACCCCTTTTCTGGACTGAAATGGACTATTTACGAAAAATGTATACGTTGACTAATCATGGTCAATAGAGTTCTCTCCTGCATTATTTTATCCTTTTTCGAGCTTGAGAGACTAAATTTACGAAAAAGTACACCCATGGAGTTTTCTTAAGTCTTTCTTCTGACTCCCTAAAATTGAAAAACACCGAGTTTCACCTATATTAGACTCGTTAAAACTTAACAGTAAAGGACTTGTCAATTACAAACAGGAATGAACCACTCCTTCTTAGGGTTTTATTTTAATAATAAGTTGGACTCATCCGAAGGATAATCTTATAAAACAAGCAAATGTTATCCTCCTCACTTGTCAAAAATAAAGAGGTACTTGCCACAAATGGTGGGGGAAAAAGAGAGAAAATGAATCCAGTTGTCACACTTTGTTCCAAAAAGTAGTATACCACTCTTGAACACAACACTTTTGTCACACTCATACTTGGGTTGGGAAAGTTATTTTTCTAACAGTTAATCAAACCATATTGAAAGTCTTCAGCCGGTTTCTAGATATTAGCTTTAGGTCAATTGTCACCAAACCATCTGCAGTGTCGTTATGTGTTCAAGGGTCAGTTCAAATAAACCATTCATTGCAAACATTTGTCTCCATTCGCGTTTACCATCGCTGAGTGAGTCCTTGCTAAAATTTCTTCAAAACTTGATCTAATGGTTTTGTGTCGTGGGCTTTCCTATGACGGGTCACTTTCTATAGACGACATCACATCATCTAGGAATTTGATCTAGAATCCTATTAGTACCTTGGGATCTGCATGCCCTAATGAAAGGTTTCTTGCCTTCGATGATAGGTTGCATCATTAACCTTAGATCGAATGATTCTGTGAAGTGTTCGACTCCAAATCATTCATTCACACTTTATGGATTTTACTGAGTACTTTTAGAGCCATTGTCATTATTGGTGGTTTCTCTCACACTTGTTAATAGTTCACATCATTGACTGGTAATCAAGTGGTTTCTACCATGTTCAACTTCGACACAATCAATGGCATGGATAGAATCATACTAGTTCGGGAAGCATAAATCAAGACCCTGGATCTAGTTTCTGCCATTCAGGCTGCGAGGAGTTTTATTATTCATGATACAATAGACTACTTATGACAGATGGTTGCGTCCATGCTGTGTCTACTATTGATGTAATTCTAAAATCATTTTTGTATCAGAACATGTAGTTAGTTTTGATCTGAGTATGGGAATGCCTACCTCAACAATGATATACATATATATGTTTGCATTGAATGTTTTTATAGGTTTCGACCGGTATGTCTGCAACCCAATCCTCAGAATGATAAAGCACTTCACTCTAACTACTTCAGATTTCGCACTTTAGGGGGCAATCTGTTACACTAAAAATGGTCACCATGAAATTCAGCGGTCTATATGGGTTCATCATTACCTATGTTATGCTCCCTTAGAGGTCCAAAGCCATAAAGTTCCTAAACCAAGTCTTGGAATTGGAGAAAATCTCATTAAAAACCTAAAAAGCCTAACTCCACATTTTTCCTAGTTCATACCTGCGGTACCGCAGTTTCTTGCTCTATAACCTGCGGTACATCCCACATGTTCTGCTTACTAAAACTGCGGACCCCTGAAAAAGGTAAAATAAAAGAAAAAGTAAGTTCTAGAAGCCCATCCAGTCGAATATTCTCCCAGCTGGAGGCTTCTAGAAGCGTAATCAGGTCGAGCTTCGCCCCTTCATTCATGAACCTCTATCCCTTAATTAATGGATATTATCCCTTGGTATTTGGAGATAAAATCCCTTTATGAGAGGACTTTATCCCCCTCTTTATGGAACTGAAACCTCCTTCATTATCCTATAAATTGAACTCATGTTTCAGTCTCAAGGGTAGATTGATAGACTTTGGTGGATTAGAAAATTGCTGAAGAAATCATACTCTCTATACTTGGCATCATTGGTATGAGAACGATCAAATACTCATATCTATAGTTTTATGCTAGTTCAGAGAGGAGAAGGCTTGTCAAAACAAAGGAAAATGACTGTTCAGGACACCGGAAGAACCTATATGACATCAAGGTGACAAGGTTGTAAGGTTACTTCTTATCATACAAGTTAATACAAATGGATTCTATTTTCTCATTATGTTGTTCATGTATCTATTTGAGTAATTTAATTCTTGGATTCCTTGATCTTTGAGATAGATTAGTGTTTCTGAATTAGTATATCTTGCAGGTGCTTTTAATCCTTTTTCTTGTCTTTGAATTCAGGTGTTACATGCTGAATTGACCTCTTTTGGAGTGATTGGATTGAATATTACAACAAGCATTGGAATTTAGGTAGGAGCATCTCCTCTTACTTAATTAATTAATAATTCTGAATCATAATAGTCTAGAGAAAATGGTTTGCATTTGGTTGTTTTTTTCTAGATATCCTTAGGATACTAGGGAGATCATTCTTGTCCGCAAGAAGGATTTTATCTGCATAACAAGATGTACCAGGAAGCACCCAAGAAATGAGTGTCCATTGAATATCATAGAGGTTTGCTTAGTCCATGAGGAGAATCATGCCACATAAAAGTGTCCCTCCTTACCCGGACTTAAGGTTGTATATCAAGGTGGGGAATCAATTCCAGAGCAACTCTGTTTCATCAACCAAAGAAGGCCTCAAGGCCCTCGATCATATCAACAAGGTATGCAAGGTGCACCTTACTATTAATATCACAACAATCATAGCTCACCCGTGCAACCTTGGTACACCCCCACTCCTCCATCATGGTCTACACCTCCTACTTAGCCTTACAACCCTTCATATCATCCTCAGCCATTAAACCAACCATTTCAGCAGTATGTTCCACGACAACCTTAGTGGAACAATCCATCCCAAGGGTGGAGGACTCATCAAAATCAACCACCTGCTCTAATGCCTCCACCCCAACCTCAACCTCATCTTACTCATGCTGCTCCACCTAGGCTACCTATACCTGCACAACCAAATCCGGACCCGAATAACAAACAGCCATAGTAGGCTCCCAGTGGAGAGACGTCCCATCTAGCTTATGCTGTGGAGATACACGAGGTTAATATCAGGTCGGGAAGAGTAATCCCAGAAAACCATCCTCCATCTCCACTTGTATAGGTTGAGGAGGAAAAAGAAGAAGGTAACACTCAGATCCAACAGCCTCCTTTTCCTGAGCGCTTGATCCACCATAGTCGGCACACCCCAGAGGAGACCGAACTCCTAGGAGAACTGGAAAATTTGTGTGTAAAGATACCACTTCTCCAGTCCATTAAGGATTTCCCTATCTACAATAGGCTCATCAAAGAAAAGTGCTTCAAGAAACCGAGGAGAAGGAAGAGAGATACCCCCACCATCAATGTGGTAGGACAACTGTCTGACCTGATGCTGGGGAAGGTGATATTTCCAAAGTACCTGGACCCTGGTAGTCTAGTTGTTGATGTGCATATATATGGTGTCATAGTCCCCAACTCTGATTGATCTAGGGGCTTCCATCAATATCATGACCAAGGAAAATATGTTGAAACTTAATCTCCAAGGGACTTTGAGGAAACAACAATTCTGCAACTTGCAGATCGGTCCACAGTAACTCTGAAAGGAATTGTTGAGGATGTTATGGTTTCCATTGACTCTTGGGAGTATCCTACATATTTCTTGGTCCTGCAACCAAAAACCAAGTTTAATGGTTATCCCCTCATCTTAGGGAGACCTTGGTTAGCCACTGCAGATGCTTATATTAGTTGTCGGGCCGGAAACATGACCATAAAAAATGGGCCTTTGTCTAAACAACTAGTGTTATATCCTCCAGTCCAGCGTTCCATTGATCATGATCTCTCTATATGGTTGGAGGATGAAGAAGATGAGTTATATAACACTGCCCCTATGTGGACCATAGATGTTATTCTTAGAGTGGGGTAGCTTGATGAATATGAACTCATCGACCATGCCATTCAAAACCAGTCCTCCACTAAAATTCCTCTTGAAACCTTAGTCAAAGAGTCTGAAAGCCAACCTTGGATGGAAGTGCACTCAGTTGAGTTAACCTCTGAAACCACCAAGGCTATTGAGTTTGGCCCATCCATCTCTTTGAAAATAAACCTAAACCTCTCGAATGAAGAAGAGAAGCAGCTATGCCAACTTTTGAAATAGAATCTTGTTTGCTTGGGATTACAAGGACATGAAAGGGGTGCATCCTTCAGTGTGAAAACATCATATTTACATCAAAGAAGGATGCAAGCCTATGAGACAACCCCAAAGAATTATGAACCCGGATCTGAACGACATAGTCAAACAAGAGCTGCAAAAACTATTGGATGTAGGGTTCATATATCCTATATCCGAGAGTGAGTGGGTATCCCCTCTCGTCCTAGTCCCAAAGAAGAATGGGAAGTGGTGAATTTGTGTTTCTTATCGAGAAATTAACAAAGCCACCAAGAAAGACCATTTCCCTTTGCCCTTTATAGACCAAGTCCTTGATGGCCTTGCAGGGAAGAAGTTATTTTCTTTCTTAAGTGGGTTCAGTGGGTACAATCAGATTCAAATCAGCCCTGAAGACCAAGATAAGACTAATTTCACCTACCCTTGGGGTACCTTCCCTTATAGAGTCCTACCCTTTGGGTTGTGCAATGCCCCAACTACCTTCCAAAGAGCTATCCTGAGCATCTTTTTTGAGTTATTCCATGACTTTGTCGAAATCTACATGGATGTTTTCACACCATATGGGGATGACTTCCAGGAAGCTCTCTCCAATTTGGGTAAAGTACTAAGAAGGTGCATTGAGATGCATCTCTCCTTGATCCTAGAAAAATGTGAATTCTTGAAGAAAGCAGGGGTTGTATTAGGACACTCCATATCCCAAGCAGGAATACAAGTAGATCCGAACAAAATCACTATCATCAAAAGTGTACCTACTCCTCAAAAGCATAAGGATGTCAGAAATTTCTTAGGCTTAGCTGGTTACTATAGAAGTTTCATCAAAGATTTCAGCAAGATGGCTACGCCATGATTTGGGTTATTGGCCAAATATTTTGAGTTTATTTAGTCTGGTCCTTGTCAAGAGGCTTTTGATATTATTAAGGAAAAGTTGACTACTGCCCCCATCCTCTGAATTCCAAATTGGACTCTTCCTTTCCACATCCACACTAATGCATTCGACAAAGTTGTATGGGCAACATTAGGACAATTAGAGGACAAAATACCTTATGCTATTTATTTCATCAGCAAGAACTTGTCCAAGTCTGAACTGAATTATACTGTTACTAAGAAGGAGATGTTAGCCATTGTCCATGCTTTGAACAAATTCAGGAATTATGTAACTGGATATCAGACCTTTGTTCACACTGACCATGCATCCATCAAGTATTTAATGAAAAGACCAAATGTTAATGCTAGGATAATTATATGGTTGTTACTTTTGCAGAAATTTTTTTTGACTATTGTTGATAAACCTGAAAGGAAAAATGTTGTTGTAGATTTATTTTCCAGGTTAGCTCTCCCTGTAGGTGAAGAAGGAATGGTGGATAACCAGCTTCTAGATGAGCATCTCTTTTCTATATCAACACTCTCACCATTTTTTTATGATATATCCAACTACTTGGTTGCTGGGAGACTCCCTCCTAATTTTTCATTCAGGGAGAGGAGAAGAATGATCAGAAAAAGTGCCCCTTTCACATGGATTGGGGGAACCTTTTCAAGCTAGGCCCTGATCAAATATTAAGGATATGTGTGAGGGAGGAAGAATTTTTTGATATCCTTAGCATGTCATGATAGCCCATATGGAGGCCACTTTGCTGCAAAGAGAACTGCTTACAAAGTTTTGCAGGCAGGATACTATTGGCCTACCATTCATTGAGATTCCAGAAGATACACCAGCAGGTGTGACCAGTGCTAAAGGATGTGGAAACCCACGGAAAGGGATGAGATTCCTTTGCACCCTCAGGTAGCTCTTGAGCCATTTGACAAGTGGGGCATGGACTTTGTTGGACCTATAGATCCACCATCCAAAAAAAAGAAGTATATCATAGTTTGCACTGATTACCTGACAAAGTGGGCTGAAACAAAAGTAGTGAAGGTAGCAATCGAGGAGAAAGTTGCAGAATTTCTGAGTGAGAATGTGTTTTACAAGTTTTGGTACCCCAAATAAATAGTCACTGATCAAGGATCACAATTCACCTCTCACCTCATTGAGAATATTTTGAGGAAGCACAAGATGAAGCATAGAACTTCTACTGCCTATCACCCTTAGGTGAATGGCCAAGTAGAAGTAACTAACAAAGCTTTAGAGAGAATCTTCACCAAGGTTGTGAGAAGCAGCATAAAATATTGGGCAGACATATTGGTAGAAGCTACTTAGGCCTACAACACTACTTGGAAGACCACAATACGATTCACTCCTTATGAACTAGTCTATGGTAAGAAGGCTCTACTTTCAGTTGAGTTTGAATTCAATAATTTAAGAATGGAAGCTGAATTAAATCTAGATCTATCAAATGCCTAAAAAGAGAGGTTGCTACAACTAAATGGATTGGATGAGTTCAGAATGCAAGCACTTATTCACACAAAGTTAGTTTAGCTGCAAAGGAAGGTATGGCATGACAAGAAAATCAAAGAAAAGAACTTCCAAGAAGGAGATTGGGTGCTCTTGTATGATTTAAGGTTTAAATATTTCAAAGAAAAGCTGATGACAAGATGGATGGGACCTTACACAGTGGAAAAATGTTTTGATAATGGCACAATTCAAATTAGGACCATAGATGAGGAAGGAATCCCCTTGCTTGTCAATGGTCACAAACTTAAAATGTACAAGAAGCCTTTGTCAAGGGCAGAGTTCATAAATTAAATAAGAAGAGAGGTGTATGTGATGGGAAACTCCATAGTTTCCCACACCTCCTGGAAAAAAGGAAAGAAAAAAAGAAAAGAAAAAAAAAGAAGAAGAAAAAAAAAAGATCCATGGGTGAAAACCTCTCTGAGGCACCCAAGGCAAGCTTGTGGGTTAAAAACCTCAATGGAGGCAGTTCACTTGCTCTAAAAAAAAGAAGAAGAAAAAAAATAAAAAAAAAAGAATAAATATCCATGGGTGAAAACCTCTTTGAGGTGCCCAAGGCAAGTTTGTGGGTTGAAAACCTCCATGGAGGCAACCCACTTTCTTTCGAAAAAAAAAAAGGGGGAAGAAGAAGAAGAAAATAAAATAAAAAATACATCTACATCTTTTTGTTTTTTGTGTTTGTTGTTTTGCAGGTTATTAATGGTTTCTGGAAACACAGGGGAGCATTCATCTTCTTTTCCCTTCTTCTATTTTACCATCCATCCCATCATTCACTCCATTGATTTTCATAACTTCTTCCATCAACTCCATATCCCATATTCCTCCATTCCCGAGCACAATGTAGCAAAAAAAAGCAAGCCACAAACTGCTACAAACATCAGGAAGTTCCTTAAAAAACAAATTTGTTCATGGACTACAAAGAAAAACAAGGAGGAGCTGATAAAACAAACTCCAGGAAAGACAAGAGTGCCACCCATGGCATCTTGAGCACCCAAATCAACATCTATATTGGAAAGAAACACCAAGAAAAGACTAGCAACTCACTCAGGAAGCTGCTCATTCAGCGAGCTGCTCACTCAGAAAATAGGAAAATAAGGAAGACAAAGGGGTAGTTGCCACCTTAGCTCCTTTGAGCGCAAAGAGAAAAATGCAGATCTCTATGTATTTCAGAGCTAACAAGAGTCAGATATTAAGTCAGAGAGAGATAGAAACTCCTCCCACGAGCCCAACTATCATTGAAGAATCACCAAGAGGAGGAGGAAAGAATAAAAAAAATAGTTCTAAAAGAGAAGTTGCAGAAGGCACAGGTAGAGAATGTAGCATTGAAGGATCAATTGCAGCAAAAAGGGAAACAAGTAGCCACCATGGTAGACTTATGCATAGAATCCCTTCAGCACGGATTCCCTTCTAAATCATATGCTGTGTACCTCAAGGAGAAATGGCTCCTATTTCAAATAAAAACTCTAGCCTCCCATGGATCCCTACCTTTCCAAGATTGTAGGAAATTCATGGATTTCTACAAGAAAGATAACATGGCTGAGTAGGCAAAGATGGCAGAGTTTTAAGTGCATAACCTTGTGCTGACAAATCTGGATGCTTGGGACTCCAATCCTACAATGGGGGATATGCAGTTGATGGCTTTAGTACCTTGGATGATGAATGAGGACACTAGAGTAAAAGAGATATGGTGGGTCATGAAAAGAAGAAATAGAGAACCCTTACATATTAGACTGGAATTATTCAGCCCAAGAAGAGTCATCCTTAACCATCGAGAGATCGAAAGGGACCTTGCACTAGCTAAAATCTACCTTTAGACTCAAACACATGTAATAGGCCACTTTGATGATGTTTCTAGGCAAATAGAAGATGAGTGCATTATGGCTAGCCAGAGGATATGGAAGAGCCTCCCTTACAACCTCAAGAACAGGGAGTACCATACTCCAGAAAGACTAAGGGGTGCATTGGAAAGGACACCATTATACAAGAGGGCCATGCAAGCAAAAAATATCCAATGGTTGGGACTAAATCTCAGCCCACCTTTGCTGCTGGGGTTGAATGATGAAAAGGACACAAATGCACAAGATAGAGAATGGGAGAATGCAAAAAAGAATAATGGTTTTTACCCCCTTTGGGGAAACTCCCACACTTCTTCCTCAGGAAATAAGGGGGGCTGTCAATGCCCTGAAGGAAATGCAAGAGGAGGATTAGTTGCTCAGAGGATGAGCAACCATTTAGTAGGGGGGTGATGATGAGCTCCATCATTAGACATATTTGAAGGGGTTAATGGTCACCTTTTTTCCTTCTTCGATCTCTTTTTCTTGCATTTTTATTATTATTTGGTTTTATGATGCTAGTATAGGTGGTGATTAAGGCTAACATACTCTGAGTGCCTAATATGAGGTTGAGTGCATAAAATCATGAATTATTAAGCATTTTTATAAGGATTTTATCATAAAGACTTGGAGGAGTCAGCAATTTGAGTTCTAGAGGCAGCCAAGCAACTCAATCTTTGTTTACTTGGAGTTAAGTGGACTCAATTACCCCAAACATTACTCCCATCAATTCGAGTTCTAAAGGCAGCCAAGCAAATCAATCTTTTTTTACTTGGAGTCAAGTGGACTCAATCACGCCAAAGATTCTTTCTAGCAATTCGAGTTCCAGAGGCAACCAAGCAACTCAACGAGGAGTGAACTCAATCTTTGTTAACTTGGAGTCAAGTGGACTTAATCACTATTTTCTAGAGGGCTGTTAGTAGTTGCCCTGTAGAATAAATAGAGCAAAGATAGAACTAGGAAGGGGATTCTGTTTGATTCTAGTTGGAACTTTATTGCAATCTATTAAGCTTTTTATTATTTTACTTAGTGATCAAACTTTCAGAAATGTATCAGGATATTATTTTATGAAATGAGCAGATTTATTTCACTTTACTGATTTAAGTTTCAGAGAGCTATACTCGTGGGTTAGGGCCCAATCCATGTGCCTCAACCTCTCTATTGTATTTGTTTTCTGCTTTCTGTCATTCAATTATTTCTGCTTCTGATAGTTTCATTGTCGTTTTGTTTTGCTTTCAGTGCGCTACTGTAGTTTTTCATTTTCTTATGAGAGTAATAGAATAGAAGAAAACCAAAAAGCTATGGATCAAGACTCCCTTCTCATCTCTGTCAATAGGGCTTGATGATGAGGTGATCATGTCCTAAGTAAAAAAATGCTCAAAATTGGAATTGCTCAAAATTGGTTGAAACTAGAACGACTAGATAGGCCTCGTCGATACGATTCTGGCGCTATGAATGACACTCAAATCCGACATTGTATGTGAAAGTTATGCAGGTTGGAAGTTTACAATAACTTTCAAAAACTGAGTTTGACCAGAGTTGACTTTTGACTTTGGAATATTAAAAAAAGAATATTCCTCAAAATATTCCTTGGAATATTCCATATGGGTGAATCAAGCTTTGACACTTGGCATTCAGTGAATGGACAATGGATTGACTTTGGTTTTTTTTGGACCAATGAGGGACTGCCACGTCGCAGGCCCAGAGGCCGCCACGTGGCCCCTGGTTAGAGAAATTTTGGCTATGAATTTTTTTTTGGAATTTTACAGGATTCGACCCCGGGTCGGGCGCCTGCCAGCCCACAGGCCTGATAGAGCACTCTATGCAGTGGTTCTTAACAGTGATAGTTTGCATCGCATATTTAAAGTTTAAATATGGTTCAGTTGGGAGGCAAGGGGGCTAGCCCCCTAATATTCAAGTCCCATATGTCCCAGTGTAGAGATCAGGGGCTCCACAACCGGTGGTCACAGCAGTTGGGCCAACCGTCATATGTGGCCACTACTGCGGTCACAATAAATGTCGGCCTTAACCATAAACGGAAGTGCCGACGAATAAGCGGAAGACATGTGAATGCGCCCAACCATCTAAAATTTAATGCCAAGCTAACTGCCTGGCTAAATTGGAGCATGCCACCAAATCCGGCGAACTTTGGCCAAATTTTCGGAGTTAACTCCAGTTACCCAACTTTGGTGGAGTTTTTTTAGGCAAATCTGGACAAATATTGTTTTGATCATAACTTTCACATTACTGAACCTTTTTGGACAAAATTTTAGTCAATTTCGACTATTATGAGCATTATGGAGCCATTGGAATAGGTTTCAGAGCCAACAAAGGTGTCTTTCAGCCATTTTTACTTCAAAGAATCTTGGAGAGCCATTAGGGCCTTGGGGAAATGTAGCTGCATTGGGCTACACTTCACTGTTTTAGGTGAAATAAAAGTCATTCTTAGCTTCTTTCTCCCTTATGAATTCATTTTCATAGTTGGTTTGGTATGTTTAGGCCTTTTTCTCACTGTATTACCAATTTTAGCATCATAATATATCAAGGACATGCCCATTGGGAGCCTTGGACCCAGCAGGTGTAGCCCAGGAGGGGTGAACTACGTCATCATGTTGCTGTGTGTTTATGGTGAAGTTATTTTGTTGTGTTATTCAGATTAAATTTTTTAAATAGTAAATTTAAACAACACTCCCTCACACATAAATTCATAAATAGTTACCAAAAACACTTTGTTTCACTTGCAAGACCTTACAAACACTTTGTACACTTAATTTAATGGAAATGAATACTTTGAAAAGCAGTACAAATACTTTCATTTTTAGATCAGATGGTATCAGAGCTTTGGTTTAGAGCCTTAGAAGCTAGATTTTTTACTCAACATTTGTTTTGTGCAAAGATATAGTTGATTGTTTGCAAGTTTTGATGCTTACTAGGCTTAAACTCAAGAGAGGTGAAGGAAAATTGGTTAGTGCACAAACTGATCCACAACCAAGAAGGGTCAAAGAACCACCTTCAAGAGCCATAGAAGCAGCTTCAAGCATGTGTTCAAGAGAGGGACAAGCTCCTGAAGATATGGATCCCAAGGAAGAAGAACGGGTATTCCGGAAAGCTTTCTTGGATATGACTGAGATGGTGCATTAGGGGAATTTTTATGCCTAAATTGGGCCTCATAAGAAAAATGTACAACAAAAATAAACTTTATAACAACCAATAGGATTCAAGATGATGATGTCATCCATAATGGATGATTCACCATTTTTGGAGTAAAAAAGTAAAAATATTAAAAAATAATAAAATAATAAAACTACTTTTTCAACTCGTATTTTAAACTTATCTCCAAAAATTTTTACTCAAATTTCGAGCGGGAGTACTCTTTGGATGCGGAATTTAATTCCTCATCCAAGGAGTACCCATGTTGCATACTTTCGATGAACTCTTCTACACGAAAAATGAGAAATACATAAAAAACGTGATTGTATTCATGTTTTTTTATGTATTTCTCATTTTTCGTGTAGTAGGACCCATAGAAAGTATGCAACATGGGTACTCCTTGGATGGGGAATTAAATTCCGCATCCAACGAGTACTCCCGCTCGAAATTTGAGTAAAAACTTTGGGAGATAAGTTGAAAATATGAATTGAAAAAGTAGTTTTTTCATTTTTCCTTCTAAAATTTGATGATGTCATCAAATCTTATTAGATTTTTTCCACTATTATTTTATAATTTCCTTAGGAGGCCCATTTTAGACCTCAAAATTCCCCTAATGGATACTCTACCAAGAAAGGAATGATAGGCTTGTCAGAGAAGGGTCTAAAAATCGAAAAGAAGGAGAGGGTTCTTCAGGAGGAAAGAAGAGTGATGACAAGTCAAAGAAAGGATATGGAGGAAATGGTGATCCACCATCCCCATCTTCATCCTCTTCCTCTACATCGTCTTCCTCGACTTCGGTGAATCAATCTCACAAGTCTAAAACCACTAGTAAAAGTCCATTTTTAAAGCTTGATGTCAAATGTTAATTGCCTATGTTTAACAGTGAAGTCAATGCAAAGAAACTTGACAATTGGATCAGACAATTGGAAGTTTATCTAAGGATACAAAACCTTCATGATGACGACACCAAGATACAGTTAGCCTCGTTGAGAATGGATGGAGCAGCATTGGTATGGTGGGAAGCCAAGACCAAGGATGAAACATGGTAAGATTACTTTATCACGGGCTGAATTTCTTACTGCAATCAAAAATAAATTTTATCCATTAGCTCATTTACAAAAGGCTATCGTGAATTGGAAAAACTTTAGACAGCTTAAGGGACAAAATGTGCAAGACTATACCCAAGAGTTTAGGAGAAGAGCACTCTTATTAGGGGTAGACTTACAAAGTCAAGATACTTTGCTGAAATATATAGGTGGTTTGCACAGTTACCTTAAACATACTATCCTTATGTTCAATCCTAATATTCTAGACGAAGTTTGTGTACAAGCTACACATTTAGAGGATAGAGGAAAAACACTTTTGATGAGGGTAGAAACAAGCCTTTCAAAGGGAAGAACAAAGATAAAACCTTTAAGGGAAAAGGAAAAAAGAATGCAGCTATCAAACAAGAGGGTGAAAAAGTAATATGTAAACATTGTTCAAGAGAGGGCCATGAAGAGAAAAACTATTGGAAATTAGATCCTGAAAAAAGAACTCAGTTTAACAAAAACAAAGGAAAGAAGAAAACTGCAGCTACTACAACTACACCTCAAGATTTAGGTGATGATTCAGGTGATGAAACCAAAATTGCAGCCATGGGTTTGAAAAGTATGAAGGGAAAGGAAACTGAAACTAAGCCAAGCACTAGTACTTCAAACTGTCATGTACAAGCTCCAAATGAGGAAGAAAGAATTGAATTGTTCCATGTGAGGGTAGTCTCAAAACATACTAAAATTGACACACTGTTTGACAGTGGGTCACAAGAAAATCTCATATCAGAAGACTTGGTCAAACAACTTAAACTTGGGACCATTCCACATCCAAAGCCTTATCCAATTGGGTGGATATGCAAGGATGCAAACTTACAAGTCTCAAGAAAGTGCATATTGCGATTCACCATTACTGCACACTTTATTGACACAGTTAAACTTGATGTAGTACCGCTTGATATATCAGGAATTGTTTTAGGACGTCCTTACTTATTTGACAGGAAAGCGATCTTTCATCGCCATGAAAATAAGTATCATCACTTTAAATATGGCAAGGATTTCATTGTCAGAGCACATCGCAAGAAGGAAAATATAGCGATGGTAAATGTGGGACAGGTAAAAAGGCTAGTAAATTCTAGTAAGAGTTTTGTACTTCTTATGGTTAAGCCCAAGGTTGATATGAATCATGAGTCATTTGAAAATTGTGATTTCAAGCTTAAATCATATTTATATGATGTATTTTATGCACATCATGAGATGTTTCAGGAACCGACAGGTTTACCTCCTAAAAGGGAGATTCAACATGAAATCCATTTACATCAAGATTGTCCTCTTCCTAACATTGACATGTACCGCTTGTCTATCATGAAGAATGTTGAAATCAAGAAGCAAATTAAAGACTTGTTGGACAAAGGATTCATAAGACCAAGCACTTCGCCATGTGGGTCACTGATAGTGTTGATTCCAAAGAAAGATGGAACTTGGCGCATGTGTGTGGACTTCAGGGCATTGAACAAGATAATGGTAAAAAATCATTACCCACTTCCAAGGATAGATGATTTGTTGGATCAGCTAAAAGATGCTAAATATTTCAATAAGTTAGACTTACGTAGTGGTTATCAACAATTTAGAATTGCAGAAAGTGACATTTGGAAGACAACATTTAAAACCAAACAGGGACTATTTGAGTGGCTTGTTATGTTGTTTGGTTTATGCAATGCACCTGCAACTTTCATGCAGGTAATGGATGATGTCATACGTCCTTTTCTTGATGATTTGATTATTTTTTACTTAGATCACATCTTAATTTTCAGCAAGACTAGAGAAGAGCATGTCATGCATGTTAAGAAAGTACTTGATATTTTGAAGAAAAATCAGTTATTTCTTAAAATGTCAAAGTGTGAATTTGGAAAGACTTCTTTGGTTTATTTGGGACACATAGTAGGAGGAGGTGCTTTGAGAATTGATCCTTCCAAAGTAGAAGCTATTGTGAATTTTCCTACTCCCAAATCCATTACAGAGGTAAGAATTTTTTGGGTGCAGCTCAGTATTGGAGGAAGTTTATTTCTAACTTCTCTGTCATAGAAGCTCCTATGCATGCAGTGAATAGTGTGAAGCATGCTTTCCAATGGGGAGGCAAGCAACATAAATATTTTGAGTCTTTGAAAGAGAAGATAAGTTCAACTCTAGTCCTTGCATTACCGGACTTGAGACAACCATTCGAGATTCAGATAGATGCTAGTGATTACGCCATGGGTGCAGTTCTCTTACAACATGGTAAGCCTATCACATTTCATTTTGAGACATTTAATGGTGTTGTTGTGAATTATCCTACATATGATAAAGAGTTGTATGCGTTGGTACAAAGTGTCAAAAAATGGAAACACTATTTTATGGGTAAAGAAACAATTGTTCATACTGACCATCAACATTTACAGTACTTGTAGTCGCAAATTAAATTGCAACAGTCATGACATTTCAGATGGATGGGTTTCCTACAACAATTTCACTTGGTAATAAGGTACAAGAAAGGCATTTACAATAAGGTTGCTGATATGCTTTCAAGGCCTATTATCAGTGCTAGTACTTTACTTAAGAATGATTCTATTGTACATGAGAGGTACATAGAACAATATGCATCAGATGTTGATTTTAAGGATGTGTATGCTAACTTGAGTGAAGGGAAACATGTTGAGGAGAATGATTATCATTTGCATAATAATTTTTTGTTTCATATGGGCAAGTTATGTATACCACAGGGGGAGAGACTAAGCATCATGAGAGAATCTCATTCTTCTCTTATAGCTGGACATTTCAGGGTAAGAAAAACGGTGGCACATTTATAGAGGTATTGTTATTGGCCTCGCATGGTAGATAGTGTTTCACGTTTCATTATAGGTTGTTCATTATGTGCTACAAGCAAGCCTAGCAATAGGAATCTTGGTTTATATACTCCATTGCCGGTACCTTCTAGACCATGGGAAAGTGTTTCTATGGATTTTGTTGGAGTTCTACCATTATCTAGAAAGCAACATGATTATCTTTATGTAGTAGTTGATCATTTCAGCAAGATGTGTATTCTTATGCCATGTAAGAAATATATAACTGCTGAAAAAACTGCTGATTTATATTTTCAACATGTATGGGTTCATTATGGCTTGCCTACTTCTATTGTTAGTGACAGGGATTCTAGATTTGTTGGGAATTTTTGGTCCAATTTATGGAAGATGATGGACACCAAGTTGAAGAAGAGTACTGCTTTCCATCCACAAACAGATGCCCAAACAGAGGTAGTGAACAGAACCATTATACATCTTTTGAGAGGTTATTGTAGCAAGCATCCCAAGCTTTGGGATGAGCACTTGCATTACATTCAGCATGCTTACAATCGGGCCAAGCACTCTTCTAAAAATACTTCACCTTTTGAAGCTTGCTTTGGGTATTTGCCTAAGTCACCTTTAGATTTCATTCTTGAGAAGGATGTGACCATTGATGGGCATAGTGACATTGACAAAGCTCGCATGTTCATTGAAAGAATTCAGCTCATACATCAGCAAGTTCAAGAACAACTTGAAAAAAGTCAAGGCAAGTACAAGGAGAGGCATGATAAGCACATAATTGATCATAAGTTTTAAGAAGGGGATGAGGTATGGCTGCATATTAGTAAGGAAAGAATGCAAGGAGAAGGTAAAAATCTGAAGCCTATTCGTTATGGTCCATTCAAGGTCCTTAAACAAGTTGGAAATAATGATTTTCAATTATATTTTCCTTCATATATGCAAATGTATACCAATGTGAATGCAGAAAATTTACGTTTGTATGAAACTCCTTTAATTGTTGATTATGAAAGTGACATTCAGCTGCCATCCATAGAGGATTTCTCGCCAGAATTTTTGGATGAGTTGAAAGAGGATGCTATCCTTGAAAAAATGACATGCACTTCAAGGAGGGGAAATGTTGATTATGTTCGGGTTAGTCTTAAAGGCAGAAAATCGAATAAGGAAAATTGGATTGAGGTGGAAAAGGTGAGGGACTTGTACCCTCATCTTCTTAACATGTAATTGAAGGCTTTTGGGGTCCAAAATCTTCCCAATGGGGAGGTGTGATCAGGTGATCATGTCCTAAGTGAAAAAATGCTCAAAATTTGAATTTCTCAGAATTGGTTGAAACCAGAATGACCGGATAGGCCTCTTCGATACAATCCTGGTGCCGTGAACGACACTCAAATCCAACACTGTATGTGAAAGTTATGCAGGTTTGAATTTTACAATATCTTTCAAAAACTGAGTTTGAATAGAGTTGACTTTTGACTTTGGAATATTAAAAAAATAATATTCCTTAGAATATTTCGAGAATATTCCTCAAAATATTCCCTAGAATATTCCATATGGGCGAATCCAGCTTTGACACTTGGCATTCAGTGAATGGACAATGGATTGAATTTGGTTTTTTTGGACCAATGAGGGACTGCCACGTGGCAGGCCCGGAGGCCGCCATGTGGCCCCTGGTCGGAGAAATGTTGGCTATGAATTTTTTTTTGCATTCTACAGGATTCGACCCCGGGTCGGGCGCCTGCCAGCCCACAGTCCTGACCGAGTGCTCTATGTAGTGGTTCTTAATAGTGATAGTTTGCATCACATATTTAAAGTTTAAATATGGTTCAATTGGGTGGCAAGCGGGCCAGCCCCCTAATATTCAAGTCCCATATGCCCCAGCGCAGAGACCAGGGGCTCCACAACTGGCGATCATGGTGGAACATAACGGTTGGGCCAACCGTCATATGTGGCCACTACTGCGGTCACAATAAATGCCGGCCTTAACCATAAACGGAAGTGCCGACGAATAAGCGGAAGACATGTGAACGCGCCCAACCGTCTAACATTTCATGCCAAGCTAACCACCCGGCTAAATTGGAGCACGCCACCAATTCCGGCAGGCTTTGGCCAAATTGTTGGAGTTAACTCCAGTTACCCAACTTTGGTGGAGTTTTTTTAGGCAAAACTAGACAAATGTTGTTTTGATCATAACTTTCACATTACTGAACCTTTTTGGACGAAATTTCAGTCAATTTCGACTATTCTGAGCATTCTGGAGCCATTGGAATAAGTTGCAGAGCCAAAAAATGTGTCTTTCAGCCATTTTTACTTCAGAGAAGCTTGGAGAGCCATAAGGGCCTTAGGGGAAATGGAGCTGCATTGGGCTACGCTTCACTGTTTTAGGTGAAATAAAAATCATTCTTAGCTTCTTTCTACCTTATGAATTCATTTTCACAGCTGTTTTGGTTTGTTTAGGCCTTTTTATCACTGTATTAACAATTTGAGAATCATAATATATCAAGGACATGCCCATTGGGAGCCTTGGACCCGACAGATGTAGCCCAAGAGGGGTGAACTGCCTCATCATGTTGCTGTGTGTTTATGGTGAAGTTATTTTGTTGTGTTATTCAGATTAAAGTTGTTAAACATTAAATTTAAACAACACTCCCTCACACACAAATTCATAAACAGTTACCAAAAACACTTTGTTTCACTAGCAAGACCTTACAAACACTTTGTACACTTAATTTAATGGAAATGAATACTTTGAAAAACAGTACAAATACTTTCATTTTCAGATCACTTGAGGAGGGCGAACCTTCCCACAGACCCAAAGAGTGATTTCTGTTCACTATTTATGAGATTAAAAGTAGAGTTGCATTACCATTTTCAACCTTCCTTTTTTTATTTCATTTTCACACATTTGCCTGTTTTTTGTGCATGGACCAACAGAGTTGTTTGCAGGAATTAGTGATAAAGCCCCAAAACAGCTCCGTGGTGCTTCACCGCTTCATTTTCCATCTCTGTACTCACAACATGAGCATTGCTGTTACGCTTTCCATTCCCTCTTTTTCTCCACTTACTCTAACTGCTGCACCCACCTTTTTCCCCTAAAAGCACTTAAACCCTTCAACTTGTCTTATTCCTTTGTTTCTATTGGTTATGGTTGCCTTACTCATTTTAATGCAAAAATGTTTGAAAACCCATCAAAGTTTGACCTCCGCATTTCCTCCTCGAACTTCCTGCTACTGTACATTGCAAATCACAAATCGTAGTGTTTAGTTTCTTCCTTTAACACTTACCGCTCCCATCCGCCGATTGCGATATTGTGATATTGCATATCGCACTTCACACCTTTTCCCTTTTTCTTTAAGAATTATCGCTTCCAAACGTCGACTGTGATATTGCGCTCGCGCTCTGTCGCCGGTTCGACCGCCATGTCATCTGCCGCATCACACATCGCACTTTGCATCGTTTCCCCTTTTATTTTAAGACTTATCGCTATCCCTCCAACTTTGCGATATTGCGATTGCGATATCGCACTTCACAACTTTTCCCTAACAACACTTCCGCTATCAATATAACTTTGCGATATTGCAATTATGATATTGCACTTCGCACATCTCAACTTTTACCACATCGCAAATCACTCATCGCAACTTTTTACCTTTTCTTTTAAGACTTACCACTCCTATCTATCGATTATGATATTGCGATCGCACTTCGCCACTGGTCCCACTGCCACGTCATCTGAATTATCGCATTTCGCACTTTGCAGATTTTATCCCATTGCATTTCGCACTCTGCACTTCTCATCGTTTCCCTTGTTATTTTAATACTTACCACTCCTATCTTCCAATTGCGATATTGTGATCACACTCTGCCGTCTATCCCACCACCGCGTCACCCATCGCAAATCACAATGTTTATCCCCGTCGCAATTCACACTTCACATTGTTTAGTTTATTTCCTTTAACACTTACCGCTCCTTTCCGCCGATTGCGATATGATCAAAGAATTCTGCCACCTGTCCTACTGCCACGTCACCTGAATTATCACATTTTCCATTTCACAGTTCTTTCCCATCTCATTTCGCACGTCATAGATTTTATCCTGTCGCACTTCGCACTTTGCAACTTTTTCTCCAGCGCATATCCACCATCACACTTTTCAAATTATTCTGCTCTGAAGCATTTTTGTGCTATAACAAAGTTTTAATAAGATTTAAACCCCTCTTTCCACTTATAAGCCTTGTTTCATGTGTTAAGCTCTCCATTAGCCTCTTTAGCTCTTTTTTTTCCTCCAAGCTGCAAATCAGCACTTTTTCAATTAGAATTAAGTTATGGATAGCTTAGCTGCATGGATAGAAGCATGGTAGATAGACCATAGAATAAGTAGAGTGAATTTAGTCATTTGGCCAAGTTAAGCGTGGTTTAGAATTAGTTTCCTTTCTGCCATTTATTTTCGGAAATTTAATTTAGTTTCTTTCTGTCACTTCCTTTCTGCACGTTAAATTAGTTTCACTTCCAGCATTTCCTTTCTACAAATTAAGTTAGTTTCCTTTCTGTCATTTCCTTCCAGTAATTTACTTTCCAGTTTTTATCATAGTTTAGGAAATATCACCCTTTCGTAAAGCAGAAGATGATGACATGAACATAATGCATCTGCTGTGTATATAGCACTGTCACCTCCAAGTTTGTACGAACCTCGGGTTGATAAAGTAAAGTAGGGCAGCCCCTGGGAGTTGCCACACTTTTGGTGCAATACTAGGGCTCACCAACGATCACTTTAGACAAGATATTATATGCAGAGTTATAGAGGGAAATGGGTCTAAAGCGGGAAAAGGAGACATGTTTTACCTCTTTTGGGATTAAGGAAATGAAAGAGGAATTCATATTCTCTCACAATTTCCATTTTGTTCTGGAATAATTCAACATTAAAAGGAGATATTTCTTTATTAAGGCCCAAAAGAATCTGAAAAAAAAATTGATGGAAAAACCATCTGGACCGGGAGCTTTGTTCGAGTCAAGAGACCATATTTCCTTAATGACCTTCTCTTCATTAATTAACCTTAGGATTTGGAGATTTTCCGAATTATAAATAATTGAGGGCAAGGATGAGATAAAATATTGAACCTCACCTGGGACATTTTCCTTATCCTCAGAGTATAAATTCCTAAAGAATTGGAAGGTTTTCTGCTTGATTTCAAGAAAGGAAGATAATTTTGGCTGACCCTCAGGGATGATTTCTTTAACTAGTTTTCTAATCTCCTTTGCTTTGTCTTTCTTCTAAAAAAATTACATGTTTCAATCCCTAGCCTTAAGCCACAGACTTCTTGACTTCAAGCGCCAATATTCCTCCTCTTGCTTGCTAATAAGAGAGATTTGTTACTTATTTGTTTTTCTATTTCGATATGTCCCTCTATCATAATTTCATTCTCCATCTAAGCTTGATGATTCTCAAGATGTTTAATGAGACAAATTTTTCTTGATCTAGAGGCTTAAAGTTGAGTTTAGCCTAGTTGTGAAGATCCTGCTTCACCATATTCAATTTGGACTCCCAAACAAATGCAGGATGACCTTTCACTGAGGCTTCCAAAGCTTGATGAATTATTTCTATTACTCCTTCCTTTTGTAGCCACCTAAGGTTGAAACGAAATGGGATTAGTCCCAAGTCCTCTAGAGGGTCTATAATTAACTCAATAGGTTGATGATCTAATTCTCCTCTCACCAGAATTGATGAGGAGCACTCAATACCTTTCACCAACCAATTATTGTGAATTACGAACTGATCCGATATGGATGCAACATGCCTTGCGCCACTTCTTCTATTCTACCAAGTATAATTTCTTTTCTCTAAAGCGATGTCCAAAAGGTCCCAATCATTGAGAAGATATTCCATCCTCTCTTTAAATGAATTTTTGACAATAGATCCTCCATTTTTTTATGAAGAGAGGAGAACAATGTTAAAATCTCCACCAACTATAGAGTTGATATGCCATTGTTCCTCCTTTAACCTGATTAAGGAGTCCCAAAACTCTCCTTTCTCACTGTAATTCACCAGAGCATAAATATTAACAAACAAAAAAACTTCTTCTGTGTTTTATCTTCTAGTTTGGAAATGACCCAAAATATCGATATAGAGTTTGATTTTAACGAAAAGCAAGAATATGACTAAAAATTACTCAGTCCTCGAGAGGCTCCATTGGACCTTTGAGCAACTGCAAAACTATTTCTCTAAAAGGACCTAGATAACATTAAGATTTATTCATCGATTAACTTAGTTTCCTACAGGAATAAAACTTGAGATTTTTCCATTCTTAAAAGATATTTGACTGCTTGGGATTTGATGGGGTTTCCCATTCCCCTTATATTCCAAGAAATTAATTTCAGGATTAACTTAGAGGCTTTTGACTTACCTCCTCCGGATCTGGCATTCACTTGTTCCTTGTTACTCATTTTTTTAAGGATCTTGGTGATATGAGACTGATTTCCCATGTCAATATTTTGATTTCCCATGGTATTGTATGCATGAACACTATATAGAGGATATAGACTCTCCGTTAAGATATGTCAAGTATTGGTTTTGTATTGATAGGCATTAGCTTGTGGTGTGATATCCTTCCTTAAGGAGTAGTTGTATGGTGGTACCCTACCTCAAGGGTTTGATTAATAAAGAGAAAACATTATATCATATTTGTGTATTGGATCTTGAATTTATTTTATCATAGAATTTAATATATTTTCAAGTGAAATCTATGACAAGTGGTATCATATCTCTTTCTTGGGAAAAGCAGGGATATTTTTTTCTTCCTTTTTGCAGGATTTTTTTGGGGAAAATAGTGGACGACGAGTTTGCAGAACAGATATGAAAATTTTGGAGCAAAATTTTCATTAAAAAAATTACATATCTGAATTCCTTGTGAAAAAATAACCTATTTCAAAAAAAAAATCGTCTGAATCGACACTCGGAAAAAGGAGATATCGCTGATTTAAAATCAATTGTTTTTTCAGAATTTTTCTGACGGAAATTTGTGGACGGTGGCTCTCCAGTCATTTTTTATAGATTTTTGTTCAGAATTTAAAGAAAATAATTGCATATATGAGCTCCTCTCGAAAATTCACGTAATTTAAAAAAAAAAATGGTTGAATTATAGTCTGAATGAGAGAGATATCGTTGATTTAAAATCAACTTTTTTTTTTTCAAAAAAAATTGTTGCAGTTGGAGAGTTGTTGTGCATATATGAGTTCACAGAGTGCCCACCTCGTGATTTCAGTCATATGAGAAGATGCAGAATGGTCATTCTATTTCCAGAAACATGTTATGGTGAGGATTTTGAGTTATATTGATCGAGTTATGCCCATTTTAAATTTTCGCCAAAGTAAGTGATTTTATTCAAAACCCTTACTCTATTTTAAGGGTTCTAGCAAGATGTTTTTTTTACAGGAAAAGATGGTCCTACTATTGAAGAATAGCTACAATATAACAACTCACTATGCCCAAAATCTTGGCGATATGGACCATGGCTTTATTTCAAATATGAGGTTGCCATATGGGTGTACTCACTTAACTATGATCAAATGCAGGCACTTTCCGATGAAGGATTTGAAATTATTTTTGGAAAAATGGTCTCGTGCTAGAAGACACGATAATGAGACACATAAGGAGTTATTGTCTACAAGTATCTCTTTATTATAGATTCATGGATGTATTCAAAAAGAGAAGATCATTGTGTCTATCAATCATAGTTGCAAGCATAATTTTATCAATGTTAAATTCGAAAAAAAAATTACAAGTTCTAGCAAAAAATATTGCAAACATGCTTAAGGGGGGTGGAATCTAGTATACCTAGGGGGGATAATATGGGGTACAGAGGGAGATACCCAAGAAAATAATGCATTGTAACAATGTAAGGATGATAAATAAATACGTCATAGATAATAAATAAAGTGGTTAACCCGTATTATGCAAGGGACCACAAGTAGTTAGGGAAAAATGTGATATGTCCATTGTATTGGATGTATGGTATTGAGAGAACCACGGTGTTGTATGTATGAAGCCTATATAGAGGCTAAAGACTATCCATTAAGAGATGTCAAATATTGGTTTTGTATTGACATATATTATCTTGTGGAGTGATCTCCTTCCTTAAGGAGTATTTGTATGGTGTTACCCTACCTCAAGCTTTTGATTAATAAAGAGAAATATTTATATCTTATTTGTGTATTGGCTCTTGGGTTTATTTTATCACAAAATTTAATTATTTTCATGTTAGATCTATTACAAACTTCAGGAAGTATTTTTTCCAACGCGTGCAAAGGGTTAGGGTTCAACGCAATTGCAGAGCAATACTTTCTATTTTTGTTTTTTCATCCACATATTATTAACCCATTAATAAATTTCAATTATGTATTTTAACATACATATTTACATTTACAAAAAGCATAATGACCATTAATTTCCAAATTTTAAACTCTTCTACTTCAAACTATTTGTGCATCATAAAATTAAACTACTTTAAGATTTAGTAAATATGTATTTTAAAACCAAATTTTAATTGCATAATAAAATAATTCATAAGTTTCAATAGTCAACTTTCACTTTATGTTTTTTTTTTAAGTATAAAATTTATATTTGAAATTATTAAAAAATATTCATTACGATATACTTTAAATAAATTTCACAATACCATTCATAGCTACTATAATTATTTTAAAAATGTTCTACTATTTCAATTTAATTTATTTATAACCTATAGATTTCAACATTTTATTTAAAACAACTCCATCTACCTCTATAACAATAGTTTTATGCATAGGATGAATATTAAAGTTGATTTGTTTCTCATTCCATTTAACATAGCAGGTATAAAAGTAACTTGGTTATTCAACATAGTAATCTACCTAGAAAAATATGTTAAAAAAACACTATAAATATTTAATTTTTTTACATAGTAGTAGTATTCTTTTTATCCTAGTTACAATAAGTTATGCTTTTACTTTTTGCATAAGAGGCATGTACTAAGCACCTATTATTGTGAATAATGTGGGTCATTAAAACAATATTTCAATGGCTATTTTAAGTAAACTATTTCAATGTCAACTAATAATATATTATATAAAACAAAAATAAAATAAAAATTTTATTATAGTCAAAACATGTTATAAGTTGCTCAAAATGAATGAAATGTATAATTCCTTCCATATTTAGCATGGAGTTGACACATGGCATACACGTGTAAAACAAACATAGATTTAGTGCCAATACGGGTAAATATTTCAAGGTGCAAATCTATCAAATGCCAAGAAGGACCAAATCTTTTTTCAAGTTTTGCACTTTAAAAGAAGTTTGCAATTGGAGATTTGATCCCTTTGAGTGCTTGATTGTGTTGAGAGGCTCTATCTAGCCCAGAATGAAAGAGATGTTGTAATTTCCAGTTATGTCATGTTATCTAAACATTTTGACTCGGTCAAATAAAAATAAATTAAATTAATAATTTACTCTTGACAATTTTTGGACTCCAGGTTTTAACAACCCATGGTATTTGTCCATGATATTTGTTATGATGAAGCCTGTTTAAAGGCTTGAGGAAATCCATCATGGAATTGAAGAGTACCAACTTATATCCATCTTAACTCCGAACTTGATCCCTTTAAACACTTGGTAGATTAGGATTTAACATGGATCTAGGCTGTCATATATAGAGTTAACATGGTTCTATGCTAGTGTTAATAGGAGGTACCACTTCCTTGTAACTATATCAGTGTGTGTGTGTGTCTTACGCATTAATTTACTTAACCAATATATATTATGTTATAAGTTTTTGTAAAGATGCACATACTTTAGGTGTATCCAATTGTTGATGGTGTTGGAAACTACCAACATATAGGGGGTCTCCCCAGTATGAAGTCCCAATTAGACCTCACACCATTTGGGATAGGAGCCCCATCTAGAATTAAAGCTCGACCATCATTTACACTTAGAGATTTGCCTTGGCTGCAATTACACATAAGAGAGCATACACATACTTGGAGATAAGCAAGTAAGTTATCCCTATGAAACATACAATTACAATGCATACACAGTTCTTCCACGGACAAAGTAGAAAAAGTGAGTATTTAAGAGAAAGGTAATAATACCATTCTATTAAAGACACATACGAGCATAGAAAGAATCATTAGTTAATCTGCAAAATAGTTCACAAAGTAACAACGATTATAAAAGCAAGTAACAATGCACATACAACAACATGTATACCAAAGCCAACAAAATAGTTCATTTTCTTTAGTATGTATGAACACAAACATATATACCACAATCATTAAAATAATAGTCTTACAACATCCACGATACATGCATGAAAGTGCGTCAACTCTGAGAGTTTCAAATATTAAGTGAAAGTTCCAATATACACGATTACAATGATGAATCACTAGCCCCAAAAGCAGAACATTAAGCCACTACTCGCTCCTCCAAATAATGATGACTCTCTTATTCTAAGCTCGAGAAGCCAAGGTCACATCCTATTGCTTGAGCTATGAGGGTTTATTTATAAAAATTAAGGTGACTATTCACCTCCCATGTGACCCTTGACCTCCCTCATGACTCTTCACCTCCCATGTAACTTTTGAGCTCCTACATGACTTTCAGACTTCCTAGTGACTCTTCTTATTTCATGTGCGACCCTTGGGATTCCAAAAATTTTACATTTTCCCATTTTCAAAACTACATAATTACATTTCACCAATAATGTGGAAAAATACATGAGACAAAACAAAACTCTTGTGTTGACACTTTGAGAGGGTATAATTTGCTGATTGTGAAATGAGACTCCATTGTAATACTAAGTTATTCTCTTTTGCTGCTATGTATTAACTCTTCATGATTGACCTCTAATGTGCTTCATCTTCACCCTATAAATGGTCTGGATAAGTGTTGGAACCTTATAAGTCAACATGAGTTTCCATCTCTTTGTCGTGGTCCAAGGTTCCTTTATTCCTACATGATAGCATATTTATGTCTTATCTCCATGAGTGTCCTTCTAACCTCTTCTTGATGACCTCCTTGAACTTCATATTTCCATGATAGGATGATAGCACCTACAAATTAAATTCACTCATGACAAGAAAACATTAGTCCCAAAATCACCTATTCTATCTTTGTTTGTTCATGTAAGGAGCTTACTATGATGAGAAAATACATAAGGACTAAGAGAGGATCCTTTTTGGGTGCATAGCGCAAATAAAGGAGGCAAGGGATGGAGGTTTGGGCACTGGAAGTGCGCATTGCACAATGGGAATAGAAAGAGGCAAGGTTTTGTGCAACGAGTAAGTCCATGAGACAAGGGTGAGAAGTTTGGGCACTGTGATTGTGCAAAGCACAATGAATAAGGAGGAGGCTCTAGGGATTGTGCAGGTCACCAATGCAAGGGCCAATAAATGAACCTACTATAAACTATGTATACACAATGAATGCAAGGTTGACCAATTCATTACACAAAGAGCAAGTGTAATAAATAATAAATAGGGTCATTGTGCCCTAGGAATTATCAATGCGCAATGAAGGAAGGGGTGCCTTGATATTGTGCATGTTGCCATTGCAAGAGTTTAAAGAACACCTCACTCTCAATTAGGAGTGCTTAATGTGCAAAATAAAGCATGGTTGATCAAGGCTTTGCACAATGGGTAAGTGTAAGCAACAAAGGTTGAGTGTCTGTGCTCTGGGGATGCACAATGCACAATGTGAAGGGAGTTGTCCTCAAGATGGGCACAAAGGGTAAATGTAAGCAGTGAGAGGATCATGAATGAGACTTGGAAGTGAATAATGTGCTCATAACTTGGATGAAGGTTAGAGGTGTTCATAACTTGCGCATTGACTAAGGGAGAACTCCAAAATTGACTAAGTGTGAGATCAATGGAACAAAGAGGATAGAAAGAGGATACATAAAAACTCCTAAACATGATCGCACACACATACAAAATCACACTTTCGACAAAATATGCACGGTACTAAAAACCAACATGTATTCATTGAATCAAAAATAAAATAACACTTATATCCAAGTGTGACAATTTGGATGTAAGCCTTTATGACACAAGTGTCAATTGTAATCAAAAGATGTGTTATTCCATGGGAAAGTGTCCAACACATGTTCTTATGATAGGTAGCATCAATTAGTGTAAGAGAGTGCACTGGAGCTGGCTCTAAAAGGTGTGCCATGGTTCTCTTAACAAGATATGTGAAAGCAAGCAAGAGTGACACATGCAAGAGTGAAAATAAATAAAAGCGACACTTGTAAAAGAAAGAGTAAGCTAAAACGACACATGCAAAAGGAAAATCGACACATGCGAAAGCAAAAGCAAGAAAAATGATACTTGAGAAACTCACTTGGAAGATGACGTATTTATGACAAAGAGTAATCCTTGTGCTCCAAAAGTGTGCAAAGCTAAAATGCGAAAGATAACTATGAAATGAGCTATGGGCTAGACTCTTTATATAGGGAGAGTAGACATGCACTTAGGGTCGAGTTTTGTGAGTGCTCTCAATGCATGTGGGAAACTAGGAGTCAAGAGTGAGTTGAATACTTCTAAAAGTGTGACAACTCTAACTTGAAAGATTGTGCAATCACTATCAGCAAGGATTGCACAGTCATTGTGAGCAAGGATTGTGTAGTCGCTGTGAACAAGGATTGCATAGTTGTTATGAACAAGGATTTTGCAGTGATTGTCTTTAGGAACTGTGTAATGACTATCAACAAGGGGTGCACTTGCTCGAGTTCCAGGAGTGCGCACTTGAATGTCAATTAGGAAGTGTGGTTTTCCTAGTGGCAAGGAGTGCGCTTCACTGTCTCCAAGAAGTGCGCAAGGATTGCTTGGAAGAGGCGCACAAGATCTATGCAAGTGAAAGAAAGTATCTTTAACACTTATGTTTCCTTGAGGAAGACTTGAACACTTAGAAAAAATGATTGAGCATGAAAATAATGGCTTGAAATGAAATATGACATGACCATAAGGAGACTTCAAAATTTGAAGGTAGGAAAAATTTTGGGGGGGGGTTGTAGCATTTACAACACCAATTTGACCCAAAGCGGGGGATATATAGGTTCAAATGAACATGTAATAGATAAATTTATACGTAATAGTGGTCTGCCTAATAATAAAGAGACCACATGTGCAATGTGTGAATAGGTATGTATAAACATCATGTAATCATTATTGAGGAAAAGTGATTTGGACATATGAATGTATTTAGGCATTTAAAGGAGGTTCACATATTCTTTAAGGAGTTATTGTGTAACTCATTTATCTTATCTGTATTATAGTTTCACTCCACATTAAAATTGGTGTACATAGTGTGTATTTATGGCTTCTTATGATATTTTAAGGTTTTGATTCATACTATGGTACTCTTGGCCTTCTTAAGAAGTCATCCCTTTGTTCTTTAGCACTTAGTTTTATCAACATTGGCATATTGGCTAGGTCTTAGCTATGTCGTTTGGTTAAGGTCTTGTTGTAGCCACTACAACAACACCCAAATTTTTTAGCTTGTACACCTAAATTTTGGGCCCCCTTGTGCTTTTCAAGGTCTTAAAAGATATCCCTATCAACTGTAATGATTAAAATTCTATCATTGAGGCTATAATTTCTAGTATGCTCACGAGGCACACTGCCCATTCTTTCATGTCTAGCTTCATCCTTGAAATTAGTGTTTATGGCGTTTTGCATTCATTTGTTTTGCAGAGAATGTTTGAGCACTGCGTTTATGTTTGTGTTTAAGTAGATTAAAGAAATTAGGGTTTTAAGGTATTGTCAAAACTATGCTTATGTGTTTCTTTTGTATGCCCAGGGTTTGGATCAAACTGTAGCCAGCTCAGAAGGATTATTGCCACACAAAAAAAACTCATAACGAGAAGTGGTTTCTATTAGAATGGGATGACCTCGCTGCATTTGGAAATCTGGCATTCCGTCCAAGCAGAAGATTACTCAACACATTAGAGAAATTTTGAGGTAAAAATTGGGCCTCAAAACAAAAATGTACAACAAAAATAAACTTTATAAGAACCGATAGGATTCAATATGATGATGTCAACAATGGGGGATTATTCACCCTTTTTGGAGTACAAAGGTAAAAAGATAAAAAAATAAAAAAAAATAAAAAACTATTTTTTTTTCAACTCGTATTTTCGACTTATCTCCTTATGATTTTATTCAAATTTAGAGCAGGATCACTCATTCGATGTGAAATTTAATTTTACATCCAAGGAATACCCATGTTGTGTACTTTCAATGGATCCTACTACACGAAAAATGTGAAATACATGAAAAAATATGATTGCAATCATGTATTTTTAGGTATTTCACATTTATCATGTATTAAGGCCTATCTAAAGTATGCAACATGGGTACTCATTAGATTCATAATTAAATTCTGCATCCAACGAGTGTGCTCGCTCGAAATTTGAGTAAAATCGTAGGGAGATATGTTAAAAATACAGGTTGAAAAAATAGTTTTTTCTTTTTCCCTCCAAACCTTGATGAGGTAATGTGATCTTATTTTATTATTTCCAATGTTATCTTATAATATTCCTTAGGAGGCCCATTTTAGACCTCAAAATTTCTCTAATGAGTTGAGGTCTTACTCCAGAATCAGGTAGATATAAATGCCAAGGGTAATGAAGGAATGACTCTATTAAGTCATCTGTCCCAAGGTCCTAAAAATCAGAAGTTTTGATCACTGTTGCAAGTTCATGAGAAGTCCAAGAGAAAAATTTCATTTTTGCAGAAGTGGATACAAATTGGTTAACTTATTTCTCCTTTTCAGTTAGAGCCTCAGTGTTTGATAAGTTTTTTTTAATGCTCCTACAGTGAGGCTTGCAAACATTGATGCTTAGGATAGCTTATGCTCACACTTATGCCAAACATGAAGAGATTGATGTCAATTTAATCCATTCAAATGCTAAAATGTTTTTTATTCTTTTCGTGGTTGAGAATAAGGGAGTAAATACATTTTCTTTAGAATTTGGCATTTCATCTAAGGTGAAAACACCACGATAAAAAATGCAGAAGGTGCAAACTATTTCAAGTTTTTCAAGGATTGCACAGTTGGTAGTGTCCAATCCAGACAAGGCAAGATTGGAGGCACCAAAGGTGTTGTCTCCCTTGATATTTATGAGATCTTAATCAAACTGTTCTTGAGGGTTTGCAAATTACAAGTGTTTAAAATGAGTCTTTGAGAGCTTTTATGTTAAATTTTAAACACATAAAGCATGTAAATAAACTATGAAATAAACAAAAACAAAAGACAAATGCACCATAATAATAACCACAAAACAACAAATGATGAAGGATTTCACTCCTCCTGGGCTACGTCTCCTTGGTCGAGCTTCCAATGGCTTGGCCCTCTTTCATTATGCTTAAAATAGTGATTACATGCATTTAAAGTGCTCAAATGGCTTCAAAACATGTTCGATCAACTCCAGAATGCCCAAAAATTCATGTCTAACCTATTTATAATCCAAAATTGGTAAAAAATAGGAGAATTTATGAGCCTCCATAGTTTTCCTGCTAACCGCTCCACAATTTCCCCAAAATCTGGACCGGTACTACAATTTTGTGCTTAATTCGGCTAACTGGGCGATAATTTCCTGGAATTTTGGGCAAAATTGTCGGAACCTTAATTCTCCCAATGACGCCTTACTTCCGAAAAATCAACTATATAGTTTGGCGCATTACACATTTTTTTTAATAAAAAATTCCTTCGTGCGGTTAACTAACCATCGACGGTTAGAACTGCAATGGTCACATTGGTGACTTTGGTGGCAGCTAAACAAGCCTATGGTCAGGTGGCGGTCTCAACAAATTGTTTAATCAAGTGTCACATGGCAAGGATCCCTGCGGTTTATGTTACGGTTGTTGTTTACAATGGGGCAGCTAGGGCCTAGCCCTTGGCCCCCTGCCCGCGGTCCCGTGGCGCGGGGGTGGTCAGGGGCTAGGCCTTAGCCCCAATCTCCACCATAATAAAAGTTAAATATGGGTTTTGACCCTATAATTAATAAGTAATATGTGTGGTATGGTGGTATTTCTCGATGCTATTACAAAGAAGGTCGCGGGTTCGATCTCCTCCCGATCCGCTTAGACCTCGACCATAATTTTGGTGGCCACGTGGCAACCCCTGGTTGGGCCACGTGGAAGCATGTAGTTGGCCACCCTTAACCCAATCAAAATTCGACAACTCGACCAAATACCGTGAAGCCATGTGTCGAAACATAATTTGCCAGAGAAAATACCTTTGACTAGTCAACCTGCCAACTGGGTTGTCCTGCATTTTTTTTCAAAAAATTTCCTGTTTGACAAACAGACAGAAAGAATTTATGGGAGCATACAGAGTCGTTTTTCCACGAAACAAGTTGTGCCAGATTCAAAATGACGAGATCTACATGTTTGTTCATGTTCCACACCATTCTGACAACTTTCATTTTTGAGCATAAATTTGAGCACCTGATCACTCCTCCCCACTGGAAGCTTTTGGACCCCAAAAGATCACTTTCAGTTGTTCAACAGATGAGGGTACGATTCCCTCATCTTTCCAATCTCAATCCATTTTTCCTTGCTTGGATTTGTGCCTTTGAGCCCCACACCAAGGTACTCCACATTCCCTCGTTTTGAAGATCTTGTTCTTCTATCAAGAATGGCATCTTGTTGTAGTTCATCAAGGTATTCAGGAGAAAAATCCTCAATGGAAGGAATTTGAAATTTTTCTCCTTGACCTTCAATCAAAGGCATCTCACACAAACTTAAGTTCTCAACATTAACAACAACATAAATTTGCATATATGACGGAAAATCCAACTTGAAGGCATTATCACCAATATTTTCTAAAATTCTGAATGGACCATATCGAATTGGTTTCAATTTTTTATCTTCTCCTTGAAGCCTTTATTTGCTAATGTGAAGCCAAAATTCATCACCGAATTGGAATTTGTGATTTACATAATGCTTATCGTGCCTTGTATTGTACTTGACTTGGCTCTTTTCCAACTGTTCTTGGATTGTTTGATGCACCAATTGGATTATTCAATGAACCTCTTAGCTTTGCCTATGTCACTATGACCATAAATAGCATCATCCTTTCCAAAAATGAAATCCAAAGGATATTTAGGCAAGTATCCCAAACACGCCTAAAATGGCAATGTTTGAGTTGAAGAGTGCTTTGTCTGGTTGTAAGCATGTTGAATTTAGTGCAAGTTTTCATCCCACAACTTAGGATGCTTGTTGCAATAACCACGAAGAAGATGTATCATTGTCCTATTCAGCACCTCTATTTGACCATATTTTTGCGTCCATGAAATGCAATACTCTTTTTCAATTTGGTGTCCATGAATCCCCACAAGCTTGACCAAAATTTTTCAACAAAGTGGGAATCTCGATCACTAACAATGGATGCGGGCAATCCAAAATGCACCCATAAATTCTGAAAGAATAACTTAGCAGTTTGTTCCACTGTAATTTTCTTTTTACTTGGCATCAAAATACACATTTTGTTGATCCTATCCACAACTACAAAAATATAGTCATGATTCCTCTTTGACATAGGAAGACCTCCAACAAATTCCATAGAAACACTCTCCCATGGACGAGAAGGTATTGGAAGTGGAGTATACAATCCTAACTTTCTATTGCTAGACTTACTAACATCACATAATGAACAACCTCTAATAAAACGCGAGACACTTTCAAGCATACGAGGCCAATAAAAATACCTCTCTAGATGTGCCACCGTCTTACTTACACCAAAATGAGCAGAAATAAGAGAAGTATGCGCCTCTCTTATAATGTTGACTCTTTCTCCTCGTGGAATACAAAGCTTACCAAGATGGTACAACAAGTTATCATGCATGTGATAATCCAATTCCTTTACTTGGTTCCCTTGACTTAAAGTTGCATATACATCTTGAAAATCACTATCTAAAGCATATTGTTCAACATAGCTCTCATGCAAAACAAAATTATGCTTAAGAATAGTAGTAGCACTAGCAATAGGCCTAGAAAGCATGTCAACAAATTTATTGTAGATACCTTTCTTATACCTTATAACCAAGTGAATTTTTGAAGAAAGCCCATCCATTGGAAGTAGTGTTTCCACTTTTTCGCACTTTTCACCATTGCATACAACTCCTTGTCATTGTAGGAAAATTAATCACTGCACGATTAAAAGTTTCTGAATGAAAACAGATAGGCTTACCATGTTGCATGAGGATCACACCCATGGCGTAATCACTAACATCAATCTGAATCTCAAATGGCAATCTCAAGTCTGGAAGTGCAAGTACTGGGGTTGAACTGATATTTTCTTTCAATGCATAAAATGCCTTTTGTTGTTTACCTACCCACTAGAAGACCTGCTTCACACTTTTCAATGCATGAAATGGAGCTGTGATAGAAGAGAAGTTAGCAATAAACTTCCTCCAATATTGGGCTGCTCCCAAAAAGCTTCTTACCTCCGTAACTGTTTTGGGCTTTGGCCAAGTCAAAATGACATCAACGTTGGAGGGATATATTTTTATTCACCTCCTCCAACAATGTGACCCAAATACACTAAAGAAGTTTTTCCAAACTCACGCTTTGAAATATTAAAAAAAAACTGTTCTTTCTTCAAGACATCAAGTACTTTTTTCACATACATGACATGTTTTTTACGAGATTTACTAAAAATTAAGATGTCATCTAAGTATACTATCACAAACTCATCTAGAAATGGCATCAATACATCATTAATCACACACATAAAGGTAGATGGAGCATTAAAAATACAAAAAGGCATACCAAGCCATTCAAACAAACCTTGCTTTGTTTTGAATGTTATCTTCCATATGTCACCTTCAACAATTCTAATTTGATGATAGCCACTCCTTAAGTCCAACTGAGTAAAATACTTTGCATCTTTCAATTGATCAAGTAAATAATCAATTCTAGGAAGTGGGTAATGGTTCTTTACCATAATTTTTTTCAATGCACAGAAGTCCACACAGATGCGCCATGTTCCATCCTTCTTTGGCACCAAAACAATAGGTGACCTGCATGGCGAAGTACTTGGTCTAATGATCCCTTTGTCCAACAACTCTTGAATTTTCCTTTTAATTTCTGCACTTTCCATCATTGACATCATGTACATGCCAATGTTAGGAAGAGGACAATCTTGCTGTAATTGTATTTCATGTTGGATTCCCCTCTTGGGAGGCAATCCTTTTGGCTCCTGAAACATCTCATCATATTGGTTAACAACGTCAATCAAATCAGATTTTAATTTTGAATCACAACCTTGAAAAGCTTCATTTTCAACATCATTCTTTTGTTTGACCATTAGAAGCACAAAAATCTTACTAGAGTTAATGAGTCTCTTCATTTGTCCAACATTTACAAGTGACAGATTGAGTTTCGGTCGATGTGATCTAACAATGTACTCTATGCCATATTTGAAAAAGTGATACTTGTTTTCATGGCAACGGAAAATATCTTTTCTATGATACAAATATGGGCTTCCAAAAAAAATTCTGGAAATATCAAGTGGTACTACATCAAGTTCAACTTCATCAAGAAAGTTTTTTGTAATTGAAAATTTAAAGATACAATTTGTCGTAACTTGTAAGTTTGTATTCTTGCATATCCAACCCAAACGATATGGTCTTGGATGTGGAATGGTCTCTAAGTTTAGTTTCTTGACTAAGTCTTCGGAAATCAATTTTTCTTGTGGACCACTATCAAAAAGTGTATCAATTTTGGTGTGTTTTGAAATAACCCGAATATGGAAAAGTTCAATTCTAGTTTTCTCATCTTGAGTATCATTAGGACAACTTAAAGAGCTAGTGCTTGCTATGTCCTTACCTTTCATTCCCATTGTTGCGATCTTTGTTTCATCTCCCAAATCAGAGCCTAATTCATGTTGTGTAGTTGCAGTTGTCATTTGCTTCCCTTTGTTGTTAAACTTATTTGGTTTCATCTCAGGATGAAGCTTCCAACAACAAGCTTCATCATGACCCTCTTTGGAACAATTTTTTCATGTTAGTTTTTCTCCTTCCTTTTTGACAGATGCATTCTTCTTTCACTTCCCTTTGAACTTTTTCTTACCCTTGTCTCCACTTGTGAATGGATTCTTGCTACCCTCTTGTGGAATCTTTTTCCCTCTTGCTTCAAGATGAGTTTCCTGGACACAAAATTCATCTAAACTTGTAGGATTAAACATAAGGATAGTGTGTCATAAATAACTGTGTAAACCCCCAATATATTTCAAGAAAGTGTCTTGTGAATTCAAATATACACCTAATATCAAACATCTTCTCCTAAATTCTTGAGTGTAGCTTTGCACACTTTGACCCTTTAGTTGTCTAAAATTCTGCCAATCCATAATAGCCTTTTGCATATAAGCTAATGGATAAAATTTTATTCTAAGTGCAACAATAATATATATCCAAGAGGTGGAGACCTTACCATAATTTTTCATATCCTCTTGTGTTTTATCATCCCACCAAATCAAAGCAACACTTTCCAACCTCAATGAAGCCAACTAAATCTTTGTTTCAACATCTTTGATGTTTTGGATCCTGCAATAAAGTTCAAGTTGACGAACCCAATTGTCAAGAATTTCAGCATTCACTTCACCATTATACATAGGAAGCTCAAATTTTATATCAAGTTTTAATAAGGGAGTTTTACTGTGAATCCTTGGGGTATGTGGAGGTGTTTGAGTAATAGTGGTTGTTGAAGAGGAAGAAGATGAGGGTGAGGATGGAGGTGAAGACGATGGTGGAGAAGAGCATGGTTTGTCACCATTTACCTTTGAAGGCTTGTCATCATCTCCTCCTTTTTCTCCAGTATAACCCTCTCCTTTTGAAGGCTTGGGACTTTCACCGTGCAACCTTGAAGTCCTCTCTTCATAGAGAACCTTGACCATTTCAGTCATGTTAAAGAAAGATTTTCTGAAAATATTTTCATCATCTGACATGTTATCAATTCCTCCTTCATGAGACATGCTTTCTGAAGCTTCAACTGTAATTTGAGGAAGAATTAGGGGTGGAGCTTGAGGCAAACTTGATCTCCTTCCCCTTGACGTAACTTGAGGACTTGGAACCACAAGCTTTCCTTCTCCTCTATTGAGCTTCAAACGTGTAAGAATCACATACACTTGCAAACAATTAAATCCTCACAACAACAAATAAAACCTAAGCTCTGATACCAAAATTGATTTGTATGAGATCTTAATCAAATTGTGCTTGATGGTTTGCAAATTACAAGTGTTTAAAATGAGTTTTTGAGAGCTTTTATGTTAAATTTTAAACACATAAAGCATGTAAATAAAATCTGAAATATATAGAAACAATAGACAAATGCACCATAATAATAACCACAAAAAATCATATGATGAAGGAGTTCACCCCTCTTGGGCTACGTCTCCTTGGTCGAGCTTCCAATGACTTGGCCCTCTTTAATTATGCTCAAAATAGCGATTAAATGCATTGACAGTGCTCAAATGGCTTCAAAACCCATTCCGTCAACTCCAGAATGCCTAAAAATGTCCATCTAGCCTCTTTCTGATCCGAAATTGGTAAAAAAATGGAGAAGTTATGAGCCTCCCTAGTTTTCCTGCTAACTGCTCCACAATTTCCCCAAAATCTGGACCGATCCTACAATTTTCCCCTTAATTCGACTAACTGGGTGACAATTTTACGGAACTCGAGGCAACAATTTCCTGGAATTATAAGAAAAATTGTTGGAACCTTAATTCACCCAATGACACCTTAATTCCAGAAAATCAACAATATAGTTTGGCACATTACATATTTTTTTTAATAAAAAATTCCACTAGGCGGTTAACTAACCAGAACTATAGTGGTCACATTGGAGGCTAGTGTGGTGGCTAAACAAGCTGGTGGTCTGGTGGCGGTCTCATCAAATTGTTTAAGAAGTTGTCACATGGCAAGGCTCCCCGTGGTTTATGTTACGATTTCCATTTGCAATAGGGAGGCTAGGGCCTAGCCCCGGACCCCCTTGCCCTCGGTCCCATGGTGAAGGGGTGGCCAGGGGCAAGGCCTTAGCCCCAACCTCTATCATAATCAAATTTAAATATGGGTTTTGACCCTATACTTAATAAGGAATATGTGTGGTATGGTGGTATTTCTTGGTGCCATTACAAAGGAGGTCGCGGGTTCGACCCCTACTCGCTTCGTTCAGACCTCGACCATAATTTTGGTGGCCCCCAGGCTACCACGTGGTGGCTCCTAGCTGGGCCACATGGAAACCTGTGGTTGGCCACCCTTAACCCAATCAAAATTCGCCAACTCGACCCAATACCGTGAAGCCACGTGTCGAAACATAATTCGCCAGAGAAAATACCTTTGAATAGTCACACTGCAAACTAGGCATGCCCAGTCAGTAGTATGGACTGCTGACTCGGCTGTCTTACATTTTTTTTCAAAAATTTGCATGTTTGAAAAAACAAATAGAACGTGTTTATGGGAGAATACAGTGTCGGTTTTTTGCAAAACAAGTTGTGATGGATTCAAAACAATGAGATCTACACGGTCGTTCATGTTCCACACTATTTCGACAAATTTGATTTTTGAGCATAATTTTGAGCACCTGATCATCCCTATTCTTGCAATAAGTCACAACTCAACTTCTTGATGAAGTAGAAGAAAGATTTAAGAAAATATTCCAAAACTTTGAAAGCACTAAGGAAGATATAAATGCTGATACTTTCACATTTATTGGTGAAGAAGTTTCCAGGATTTGAAGGTGCAGACATGCAGGTCAATTATTTTATTTTTTGTGTGGAAGGGATTCTTAGCATAATTACCCTAAGGAAGTAGAGCATGAGACCAAGAACAACAGTGTGATAAAAACTATTCATCAAGAATTTTCCAAATTAGACGTTGTTGCATCCAAAATGGTTCCAAGACTCCTTCAACATATAAAAATATGTTTAAATTCAAGAGAAATTATAACAAATACTTATAAGGAAGTTGAAAAAAATTGTGGTTCAAGATTTTTGCAAGCCATCACAACATCCATCAAGGATTCCCATGCATTTTCATAGTGGTTGTATTGGCTATCTGGTATTTCCATTGTGTTTGTATGTGTGATTTCATGTAGGTGGTATGTTTATGTACTAATTTGTAGCTGTTGCATGTGTGTTTGCTTTCAAATCTCTACTCTTTTATTCCATGCTAATGCCATTAATTTATTGTGAACTATTTTGTAGTTAACCTCTAGCACTCTCTTAATTATATGTCTCAGATGGTTTTGGCTAACCGGCTCCTCTTTGAGATGTACTTCTTCTTATTATTTGGTTGCTTTATTCTTGTACATTGATCTGTGAGTTTCTCAATCATCAGTTGATCTTCTCTCCATTCCCTAATCATTTCATTCTTGTCCTCGCACTAACATATTAACATTTGAAAACCAGGAGAAAGACATTCATGGTGGCAGTCGAGCCCACATACAGGATGGGGCTCCTATCCTAAATGATGTGAGGTCTAATTGGGACTTCACACTGGGGAGACCCCCTAATTGTTGGTGAGACATTTTCCCCATCAATAGATTTTTGGCGCTAGAAGGAGGGCCAGATGATAAGCTAGCCCTATGGAGTTTGGTCTTAGTCCTTGACCTTGAAAGGGATATTTCCCATATCCTTCTTCTAGTATGATTTTCTAGAAGCAAAATTATTCTAGTCTCTATGAAGATAATCAATCTCTTGTCAAAAAGTAAGTTTGATGGTGTTACACCATTTTTTGGTCATCTAACCTATTATCATTAGATGGACCCAAGTACACCACGTAAGACCAATTTTACCCTAAGTAAAATTGCTTTCACTATGTAAAATAACTTAATAAAACACATTTATTAGGTTGTTTATGGTTTAAACAGAAAACCCCAAAAGGAAATATTAAACAAATCTATATTTGTTTGATTTTCCTCATGGAATAATTAATTAAACAATAATTTAATTATTATTCCTGGTTATATTTAACCCAAAACAAGGAAATTAATTAGATAAATCCTTATTTATCTTATTATTTTCTAGGAACAATTATTTAAATCTTATTTAAATAATATTCCTTGTTAAATATGACTAAATCATTTATAAATAATTAAATAAACCATTATTTATCTAATTATCATTCAACCACTTCCTTAAAATAATAAATAAATCATTTATTTATTTATTATTTACAAATAAAGGGATTTGACACAAGTCAAATACCTTTTCCCTCCAACAAATATAATAAAATATTCCTAAAAGGTGGTTCTAGAATTTGGTTAATAATATTTTATTCATGCAACAAGTCCTAGACTACCTTGAATATTTTATAAATATATAAAGGAGTTTTCCATTCATCAATAAATTTCGTTGCTCATTAGATCACCTCCGGATCTATGCTATTGATCTGACTTTGCCTATTATCATTGTCACATTCTCCATTATTTGCTTTGTGAGCTCCCTTTGAGTTCTATGTTTGTCTGGGTTTTCTGCACCAACAAGAGAGAGAAATTCTAGATCTGAAGTGCTGAGGACTTTCAAGAACTCATCCCATTGAGGAGAATTGGAAACACCTTTCTTGTTTTCCTCCCAGGTGCCCTTAATAAAAATTTTTTTCAAAAATATTATTCTTGTCTTGTCTATTGGATGCATGGAGTAAAACCTTATTTTTACTGCTTAATGTCTTTTTATGCCTAGATCTAGATTTTTGTAGCATTATTCTTGATCAAATAACCTAGATTAAAGATATTGGCGCCCATATTTGATGTTAGGGCTATTTGTTATGTATAGCTAAAGTGGTATTTTCCATAAAAGATTCATACTAACAATTGGCGACTCCACACGGTTGACTACGACCGCCGTCATTTTCTATTTTTCCTTATATCCAACACATACTTCTTCATCTATGCTCAGTCTGGTTATGTTTATACCGTCCTTTTTGACCAGACCCGGTGTGGCGCTAACGCCCCAGGGGCCTCTCACTCTGCCGACGGTATCATTGGAGCTCTTTCGCATCCATACGCTCAACCTCCTATGGGCTATGATTTCCCTCTTGGAGGGGCAGCACCTCCAGCACTCCCCCCCCTCCAGGCAGCATGTATCCAGGATACGGCATGCCTCCTCCTTTTGCCCAACCTCCTGCTTACCTCAATGTTTCCCAACCTATCCAGTATCCTTATCCACAGCCTGGTGCCCCAGCTCCGTCCACATTTTCACCTCTACCTCCCTTGCCTTCTCAACCCCCGCAACAACAATTACCACCCCCGCCGGGGCAAGTCTTTGCACAGCAGGGAGCGACTAATCCTCCTTCTTCTCAAAGAAAGAGGAAAGGCAATCAAAATCAATATGCTCCTGGTAATCGTGGATCTAATCCTTCCAGTATTGACTCTAACACCGTTAACCAGCAACAGGGCACTCAGCCCAAGCCGGACAGGCCTCTTCGTACAAATAAGCCTTGTTCGTGTTGCGGTGTTTACGGTCATTACACTCACGATTGCCCCCTATTACCACAGATGCGGCAAATGTGGGAGTCTCAGCCCACATTGCGAGGACAACATGCCTCCCCTACTGTTCCCCCTGATGCGGCTACTTCTAAACCAGCTGTGTTTACCGATCCTTTCCCTCAGCAAGGATTCGTGGCTACTCAGCCACCTCATGCTCCGGTAACCACTCAACCCTCCCCTTCTAGTTCCTCCGATTACCAGATTCTCATGATGAATTCTGACCAACCTCTTATCGTCGACCTTAACCTTCAAACTCGGTCTCGTCAATACCCCAAGCCTCCCGCTCCGTATGTCCCTGAGTCACCTTCTTCAGGTCCTACAGAGCCTCTTTCGACACCCAATGGTCCTTTGCAGATCCCTCAGCCCAAATTTGAGGTTCCTACCAAGGTTCCTAAAGGCCCATTACGCCGAAATGCTGCTTCCGGTCAAGTCGCTCATTCGTATAGCATAGTAGATGATTTGGCACAATCTCCTGCTGCCATTTCAACACTGGAACTCCTCCAGTCGTGTCCTTCTTAAAGGAAGGCTCTACTATCCGCCATGGGCACTGTAGATCCTTTTGATGACCAATTGATTGTTTTCGACGCCCGTCAGTCAGATCATCCTCCCCTTCCCGCTTTCATCACTTTCCAAATCCAGTCAAAATCCGGAACGCTAATGTGTCTCGGTGTATTATTGATGAGGGGGAATCTACCTGTGTGATGTCTGATTCAGTTTGGAAACAACTCGGATCTCCTGAGCTGGCCCCTTCCACAATCACCCTTCGTGCGTGGGATGGCCATGCCTCCCAACCCATTGGCCTATTCCATAATTGTCCTATCACCCTTGCGGGCAAGACTGTTTGTGTTGACGTTGAAGTCATTGACGCCCCTCTTGACTATAACATTCTTTTGGGGCGTAGCTAAACCTATGCCATGTCTATTGTCCCATCCGCGGTCCACCGCAAGATGTTTTTCCCTCACAATGGAAAGATAGTCACCATTGACCAGTTGACATATCATGAGCCAAAATCTCAGACCTCCCCTGAGTTGACCATCTCTTCTGTAGCCAATAAGAAAACCGTTGATTCTTTGACCAGTGTTTCCCCAGGCGTCTACAAAGACTCCTCCTTGCTTGGAACCTTCCTTGGTATTCCTCCTCCTCCTGTCTCTGATCCTAGCTTAGCGAATGTTTGCATGATGCAATCGTCTCGGGCTGACCTTAAGCGGCCCGCTTCGGCTAGTCAGCAACCTCAACCTCGCCCACCGCAACCCACTCCTAGCCCTTCGCCTCAACTGGCCGAACCTCTTCCTTCTAGACCTTCTCATCCAGCTAGTATCCATGAGCCTCTCTACCCTCCTGGGTCGGTTCCCCCAGGTCTCAACCATCTTGGAACCGTCCCTCCTGGCCATTACCCCACCGGTCAGATACCTTTCCTTGCTCCCCTTCCCGGAGTCTATTCGGTCCCCATCATGGCCACCCTTTCCCTCCCTAATTTGACCCTGGGAATACCCGTCTGGTATCTTAACCCTCCAGCCAAGACCCCACCAGGTCACCCCAAACCATACCTTGATTTGACACCGGTTCAACCAATTCCCTTAGCTTCTTTCGTTCCTACAGTGCCACCAGCACCTCAACAAGACCCTTCTCCTATTGTGACAACTACGGGAAAGAAAGGTAAAGCTCGCAAGGGGGCATCCAAAGACAAGGCCACCTCGACTGATCCTACCCCTCCTCCACCCGCCAAGCCTTGTGCCTTGTGTGATGGCGTCAGTCATGCCACCCATACCTATCCCGAGTTGCCCCGTATTAAACCCATGGTTAAAGTCGTGTTCCCTGAGTCTACGGTCCCAGAATCCTCTGTTTCTTCCTCGTCTGCAGCCAAGAACCCAAAGACTCTTCGCACCAACAAACCCTGTGCTTTGTGTGGTGTCCATGGCCATTATTCTCACCATTGTCCTCACCTAACGCATTACCGAGCCTCTTTAGAGGTCATTCGCGAGTATGAGGTTGAACAAAATCAATCCACCTCTCCCATCCTCGCACAGTATGCGTCAGGTCAACTCGATGATCCCCCTGCTACCATTGACATTCCCCATCCGATGTTGAGATGACGGAACCTGCCGCCCCCATCCTATACCTATCATCATCCGTGCGACCCTCGGAGTACATTCCCTTTGAATCCTCTCCGTCTGTTTTGCTTGATCTCCCTTCAACACCATTCTTGGGCTCCACATCATTTGACCATCTTTTTACTTTTTCTTCTTTCATTCCCCATGACAATTCGTATGTGAGCCTTTCTTCCCATCCTGATGATTTAGGTAGCTTTGCAGCATCATGTGGTTTCCTCGACCTTTTCTTTCCCACCCATAACCGGGATGATACCATCCGTATCTATGATGTTCTCCGCAGCATGAGCTCCAGCTATTCCTCCCGTAGCCCTCATACATCACCCTCTAGTCGATCTATGAGTCATAGTCATCCTACCCAGACTACTCCCTCCCATAGTTGTCGTTTGATATCTACTCTACACTCACACTGCCATCATTGTTCTTCCTCCTCCCATTTCTTGTCTTGTGACACTATTTTGCAGGACCTCCCATCCACACATTATATTGGCTACGCCGATGGGGCAAGTCGCTATTCCCAGAATCTAGCCTCGGTAGCTTGGGCCATCTTTACCCCCTTGCATACCCTCGTTCTCTCTAATGGGGTCTACATTGGTAATGCCACCAATAATCAGGTTGAATATGATGCAGTACGTGGCCTCTTAGCCGATGCCCTCTCTCATCACATCCTCCATCTGCACGTTCGTTTAGATTCCCTGCTTCTTGTCCTGCAACTCAATGGTGTCTATCGTGTGCATAATCCTATCCTGTTTAGACGATATTTACGAGTGAAACTTTTGATACGTAAATTTAGATTCATTACTTTCAATCATGTACCTAGAGGAAAAAATCACTAAGTAGATAGCATTGCAAACCATGTTCTAAATTGGCATTAACACACACATGACAATAACATCCAAAATCATAAAAAAAATGCATATTCATAATATATATCATACAACATGTTTTTAGAGCCCATCTACTCTGATACATCTGAAATGCCCATAGCATGTTACAACAAACACATCTCAAAACTGGGGGGAAACACTTGCCCCTACATACACACTAGGGGGCACCACCTGCCCCACATCTAATCACTCTCTGGAGGATCCCGAACCAATGGCTCTGCTCCCGCAGCTCGTAGATCATGCACAGTCTGACCGGCCATCGCCATGCGCCACATGACATCTCGCCATTCCGAAGGTAGACCAATACATAGCTCTACTGGTCGTCTAAGTCTTGCCATCCCCACTCTGAAACACTGGTAAGCAGCCCCTCACATCTACGACGGATGTCCTCCAGGAGGGCGGCCATGTCCTCATTCTGTGCAGTTCTTGATCCACTAGCACCTGCAGTCCCTGCTACTGCAGGTCGTCCCATATATCCGGCCGGTTTTACCGGAGCTATATCTGCATACCAAAAGTATAAGAATTAGTACCATATATACTATTCACAAATTTTAACATGCACATAAAAGATTAGTCACTTGTCACTTACCATCAGGCCCCCATACTTGACCAGGCAGAAGTGGAAAATCCAGATCTCCACAATAACTCATCCCACTATAGGGATAGTCGTCTATGTATAACGGCATCTGATCCCAATGGGCAAAGAACTCCGGTCAGAACACCCGCCCAACCACCCCTCCTCCTTCTCTACATAGTAAGCGCCCCCACCGGCGCATCCTGGGTTCTCTCGGACCCCCATCTGGTAGCTATACACGAGGTCGCAAGGTCGGGATCTTCTTGAAAAAGGAGCACAATACGGTCCCATACGAGCAATCATGGTTCACTTGCTACTTGCAAAGCGACAACTGTCGTTTCAATGACACCAACATCATTTGGGCCCACCCATAGTAGGTCCCACTCAACACCGATTCCAGAATTATCATCTGTCCTCCAGTGATGTGATGGAGCGCCTGGCTGCCCAGGATCCGCAACACTACTGCCGCCACTGCACGGGTCTCTAACCTCTCTAGATCCCCAATCGGTATCCGAGTCCCTTTGACTTGGAGGCCTGGTCGACAATGTCACTCTACAAACTCCATAATGTTACGCCCCCGCGGTAACACTGGATGTGTATTTCCCACCATCCCTAATGGCAGGAGACCAGTCAAAAAATACAAATCCTGGACTGTCAACTCGATCCTGTGCCCCTGCATTATAAAGACCTCATGATCCGGATCCCAATAACTGACAATTGGGCCAACAAGGGCTCCCCAGCTCTCATCAGAGGGTTCTCCACAAATTTCAGAACCCCAAACCTGGCCAGTGCACGAAGGACACCCTGATCCGCTTGGATCTCCGTCCGTAATGAACCCAAGTCTCTCTCTCTCTAGTTGATCCATATATCTACCATATCTGCAAAAAAATATCATATTTGTCAGTCTACAGATAGGAAAAACTGTATCCAATTACAAAAAACCCAACTCTTAGCCCACAACAGCACTGAAATCACCTTCATCTGACAGGTCGCACTTTTTGGCCAAATCCTGGGATAGTTTGCACTTTTTAGGCCAAAACCTGCTTCCTAGGTCACAGTTTTTGGCCCAAATAGTGCGACCCGGCCCTAAAGATGAGGGAGGGGCTGTTCTTGAGATTTGGGACCCTAATTTGAACTTTTAATCCATCAAAAACAAAGAGTAAGATTAGGCCTCTTACCTGCAATTGACAGATATCGATTCCAACGGTCAGTTTGTCCGCTACGATCGCCGCAAGATTTAGGGCCTTCTCTCCTCTCTACATTCACCACAGCTACACAAGCAAATGAATGCATTTGGAGGAAATATGTCTTATTAGAAGAAAAACCCATGATTTTTCTTTCGCTCGCTGCGACCAAACCGTAGCCCCGTTTGACACACCGTCTGCACCGTTGGAAAGCTCTCACCGAGCACTGAACTGGGTATCTGTTAAATTTTCATGATTTGATACTTCACTAGGACACATTTTCTCCACAAAGGGTCTATTCACCTCTCCTTCAAATCAGATTTCCTCACTTACAACACTTGTATTTGGGGCACCACTTTGCCTCCATACTTGTCCTTGTTCGTTTTGATTTTCATCATGAGCTACCCTCTTGTACTCATGTTTTTATGGTCTCCCATTGGACCTTTACTGTGTGGCAGCACCATCGAGTTGCCCTTGTTTAGAGCATCCGAGTTGAGCCATCATTGCATTCATGGAGTCTATCCCGAGTCCCTTTGTACCCCACTATAGTCCTCCATCCTTCATTACTTGGTCCCTCTCTCATGTCGCACATGATGGCATTCAGTCCCATTGTCCCCTATCCCTCCTGATATTGTGTCAGTCGCTGCCAAGTCATCCATGCCCTTTATGCTCTAATAAGGGAAGTCGTCCATCTGCTACTCAATATCCCCCATTTAATCATCATCATTAGTGTCAGTCTGTCAGTCGCTTTACTATTTTCTCTCGTGACTTAGTTGAGGATCCATTATTGCCTCACCTATGGCGGACCTCCTTCTGTTGACATCAGCTCATCCACTCTAGAAGACAGGTCTAGAGGGCGGCGTACCTTGGTTCCAGCTTCTACACTTATTCGATGCCTCGGATCAGGCAAAGGGATTTCTCATTACCCTTTGACTTGATTGTTTCTCAACTCTAGCTCCTTTCAGCATGATCAAGATCTGTATACTTGATGGTCCAGTAATGCAGCAACAACTATTGGTGATTCCCGGGTGTGTGTGAGATGTCTCAACCCTCATGAGGGGGTGGCCCTGCAGGTAGCCCCCCACATGCCTGGATGACTCTTCATTGCAGCCTTCGATGCAGCTCCACATATTTGATGATGTTGGCCTTAGCCATTTGTAGCACCTCTTTGATTTGCATATATCAGTCAGATTTTGCGAGCCCTTCCCCATTTATAGGGGGCATTTGGGTTGTATTTGTATTTCATGTACTCAGATATTATTGTATAAGTCCTGGCTGTTATCCCAGGCACAACATGTATGTGGGATTCCTCATTATATCTTTTATCTGGCTCATGTTTATGCCAGCATGTAATTTATAGTTCGGTCCCTTGTTTACTGGATGCACTATTCTTTTGTACTTTGTCTCGGCGGGCATAGGTATGCCTCCCCTACCGCCTCTAGCACACGTACCCTCTCATAAAACGAGACTTGTTGCACCTGTAAATCTCATCTCCTCAGGGTCTAGTTCTTTACCACTTTAGACTACCTTACATTTCTCTCTCTGACTTCCCTTTTGATGTCTGGTGATTGAGTTATTACAACGTACTTCGGTCATACGATTTGATCCTAACACTCGTACGCTGGGGGGCAATCTGTTACACCATTTTTTGGTCATCTAACCTATTATCATTAGATGGACCCAAGTACACCACGTAAGACCAATTTTACCCTAAGTGAAATTGCTTTCACTATGTAAAATAACTTAATAAAACACATTTATTAGGTTGTTTATGGTCTAAACAGGAAACCCCAAAGGGAAATATTAAACAAATCTATATTTGTTTGATTTTTCTCATGGAATAATTAATTAAACAATAATTTAATTATTATTCCTGGTCATATTTAACCCAAAACAAGGAAATTAATAAATCCTTATTTATCTTATTATTTTCTAGGAATAATTATTTAAATCTTATTTAAATAATATTCCTTGTTAAATATGACTAAATCATTTATAAATAATTAAATAAACCATTATTTATTTAATTATCATTCAACCAATTCCTTAAAATAATAATTAAATCATTTATTTATTTATTATTTACAAATAAAGGGATTTGACCCAAGTCAAATACCTTTTCCCTCCAACAAATATAATAAAATATTCCTAAAAGGTGGTTCTAGAATTTGGTTAATAATATTTTATTCATGCACCAAGTCCTAGACTACCCTAATATTTTGTTATAAATAGAAGGGTTTTCCCATTCATTGGTCACCTTTTGTTGCTCATTAGATCACTCTGGATCTATGCTATTGATCTGACTTTGAGCCATTATCATTGTCACATTCTCTACTTTTTGCTTTGTGAGCTCCCTTTGAGTTCTATGTTTGTTTGGGTTTTCTACACCAACAAGAGAGAGAAATTCTAGATCTGAAGTGTTAAGGACTTTCAAGAACCCATCCCATTGAGGAGAATTGGAAACACCTTTCTTGTTTTCCTCTCAGGTGCCCCTTAATATAAATAAATCTTTCAAAAATATTATTCTTGTCTTTTCTATTGGATGCATGGAGCAAAACCTTATTTTTACTACTTAATGTCTTTTTACGCATAGATCTGGATTTGTGTAGCATTTATCTTGATCAACTAACTGCAGATTTGAAGATATTGGTAGCCATATTTGATGTTAGGGCTATTTGTTATGCATAGCTAAAGTGGTCTTTTTCCGACAAAAGATTCATACTAACAGATGGCAAGGGTGAAATATTTGTGATCAAACATACATGACAATTTCTTCAATTTTGTGCTTCTAATGAAGTTCATTGTGAAGATGATGCTAGTATACTTTTCACCCTTAATATTGGAGTCTGCATCAAGGAATGGTGCAAAACATTTATAGTTGCGTCCATCCATTCTTTCGAGCGATTAGTCAAGGAACTTCATCGCGCTTTCGACATGTATGATTTTCATTGTTTGTTTAAAAGGATCAATGAAATTATATGGGAACCACATCAATCATTGAAAATTTTTGCTGATAGGTTTGTTCATATTTGTTTTCAATTTCCCAAGAGGGATGTTGATTGGATGTAGTTGGGTGAAAAAATTCGGCGATTGGTTTGTATTTCTTCACAACAATTTGAATATGAAACAAATCCTGATTCTAGTGATAATTCTAGTAGTCTACAAGTTATAAATCAACTATATGTTAACCCTAATTTTGTCTTGCCAACTTCTGTGAGCCACAAAAATTCTCAAGCATACGAGGAGAAAATTACAGCCTGTGAAATTCCTCACCCTCCTGCAGCGTCATTACCTAATGAAATTTGTGTCATTAACAATTTAAGTGATGAAGAGTGTTTGTAGGAAAAGGAACCAAGTTGTCTTGCTTCTAGAACTCTAATACATCGTGTGGAAATTGGACAACCTAAAAATCAAGTCGATAAAACACCTCTCCTTATTGATGAGATCCAACTTGATCCCATTAAAAAATTTCCATAGTATATTCCTGAATCTCCTTGTAATATGCTCCCCCATTCACCCACTTGCAATGACCTAGGACCTCTCTAAGATAATACTCACTATGCAATCAACTCCATGGAGCATAATATGGATGTTGATCCACTGCTTGCTCAGGATAACACTAAGGTGCAAGGTTCAAGTATTGAACCAATTTTTATTCGAATTGATGCCTCGTCACCCGAGTCTTTTCATCTTTCGTACCTTGATTTATTTAATGAGCCTGTTACACCAACAGTTTCTCCAAACCCTTTAAATATTTATCCTATTAGTTTTAATTGTAATGAGGTACATAATAACGTTTCCTCACAATAAAAAGATGGAAATATTGAATCCTTTGTTCATGATATTTTAAATCTCCAATCTTTAATAGGCGTAGAAGAAGATTCTTCACCCCCAAAGGTTAAAGAAGGTCCTCCCGTTGATTTGTCCTCATTCTTAATCCTTGAAGGGTCTAATGTGTTAGATGCCAGATGTGATCAAATTAGTGGCTTTAACAATTGTCATCTTAGTGACAATTTATTCACTGATACTTCTGATGATGGTCGTTCATATTCACTTATTTATCTCACTAAGCCACCAAAATTTGTTAATATGCCTTCTGAAGGTTCAGAGACTTGTCAAGAAGTTGAGGCACTTTAACTTCTGCTAATGGTTATTTCAGGTTCTCACATTCCCAATGAGATCCCTGAACCACGTCAAATTATAATTTTCTCACAAGATTCGTCTGTCATCATCATCTAACCAGATGAAAACTCATCTTTGAAATATTTGATTGAAGTGATGTTTCTTCGAGTAAATATTTTCATCTTCTATCAACCACTATGCACCACTCCTTGTACTCTAATTTGTTTGTTAAAGAGAGTACACCAACAATTGTTTGGAATCCTTAAAATTCTCACCTAGTTGGTGTCGATTTTGATCAGGTACAAGTTGGTGCTTCTGAAGAAGAAAAGAATGATAATTTTTACCATCTTTCCTCCGATTGGAAACCCACTATATGTGAGGGAAGAAAACATATGACTCATATCTTTCATATGAAGAAATGGGGTTGTCTTTCTTTGCAACAATTTGGATATGAAATGAATCCTGATTCTGGTAATAATTCTAGTAGTCTACAAGTTATAAATCAACTATATCTTAACCCTAATTTTGTCTTGCCAACTTTTGTGAGTCAAGAAAATTATCAAGCATATGAGGAGAAAATTACAGCCTGTGAAATTCCTCACCCTTCTGTAGCTTCATTACCTAATTAAATTTGTGTTATTAACAATTTAGGTGATGAAGAGTGTTTCTAGGGAAAGGAACCAAGTTGTTTTGCTTTTGGAACTCTCATACATCTTGTGGAAATCAGACAACCTAAAAATCAAGTCGATAAAACACCTCTCCTTATTGATGAGATCCAACTTGATCTCGTTAAACATTTTCCATAATATATTCCTGAATCTCCTTGTAATATGCTCCCCCATTCACCTGCTTGCAATGACCTAGGACCTCTCTTGGATAATACTCACTATGCAATCAACTCTATGGAGCATAATATGGATGTTGATCCACTGCTTGCTCAGGATGACACTAAGGTGCAGGATTCGAGTCTTGTACCAATTTTTATTCAAATTGATGCCTCTTCACCCGAGTATTTTTATCTTTCACACCTTGATTTATTTAATGAGCCTGTTACACCAACAGTTTCACCAAACCCTTTAAATATTTATCCTACTGGTTTTAATTGCAATCAGGTACATAATAACATTTCCTCACAATCAGAAGATGGAAATATTGAATCCCTTGTTCATGATCTTTTAAATCTCCAATATTTGATAGGTGTAGAAGAATATTATTCATCCCCAAAGGTTAAAGAAGGTCCTTCTGTCGATTCATCCTCATTCTTAATCCTTGAAGAGTCTCATGTGTTAGATGCCAGATGTGATCAAATTAGTGGCTTTAACAATTGTCATCTTAGTGACAATGTATTCACTTATACTTCTGATGATGGTTGTTCATATTCACTTGTTTATCTCACTAAGCCACCAAAATTTGATAATCCGCCTTCTGAAGGTTCAAAGATTTGTCAGGAAGTTGAGGCACTTCAGCTTCCTCTAATGGTTATTTCAGGTTCTCACATTCCCAATGAAATCCATGAACCAAGTCAAATTAGAGCTTTCTCACTAGATTCGTCTATCAGCATCATCTCACTAGATGAAAACTCATCTTTGAAATATTTGATCGAAGCGATGTTTCTTCGAGTAGATCTTTTCATCTTCTATCAGCCGCTACACACCACTCCTTGTGCTCTAATTTGTTTGTTGAAAAGAGTACATCGACAATTGTTTGAAATCCCTCAAATTCTCACCTAGCTGGTGTAGATTGTGATCAGGTACAAGTTGGTGTTATCTTACCTTCCGAAGAAGAAAAGAATGAGAACCTTGGCCATATTTCCTCTGATTGGAAACCCACTATATGTGAGGGAAGAAATCATATGACTCATCTCTTTCATAAGACTCACCCGACTGATTCATCTCCATCTTGGAAACCATAACACTATTATCTTTTGAATTGCCAGTCTGTCAATATTGTAACATTTGATCAAACCAACGATACAGTCAATATGGATTTTGATGTCACAACTGATGGCGACTATATGCATTCATCCGTTGACCTTATGAAGACATTAATATTAGATGATATACCATTTGAGGGTTCATAATTTTTTCAGGACGATGAGGCACTTTAGCTCTTGATGATGGCTATGTCAGGTTCTTGCGTTCTTGAAAAAGTCCATCAACATGATCAGATTAGGGTTTCCACGCTAGATTCTTCCCATATCACAGTTACACCAGATGGATGCCCATCTTTGAAAGATTTATGGGGTTTTCAAGTTGGTCATTTTGAGTACCATGATAGGATTGCTGACTGGCTGGAAGAGTCTTATCTGGCGAATTCCTCTGCAAGCAAGCGACTTCTCACCTCTCTCATGCTTGATTTAGGGTTAAGAATAAATGAATGCATACTGTGGAGAAATTTCCAAGGTTTTCAATTTTATCATCCTATTTATCAGGATAGAATTGCGACCTGGTTAGAACAACCTTTTCTGGAACGTTTTCCTACCAACGAGCGTGACCTTCTTGCTCTTGTGCATGATTTAGAGGTAAGTATCTTTGTTTTTGCAAAATATTTATACTAGTTTTAATCATTTATCTCCTTGTTTTTGCAGGTTGGGAACAACTGCAGTAACTGCATTGGAAGTTTGAATTCACATGACCTGATCTCCTCTCTGGTTAAATTATGGTTTTAGATTTACACTAGTTAGAGTTTACTTGTTAGGGTTTTCTTATTAGAATTTGCTTGTTAGGGTTTTAGGTTCAGACTATTTAGGGTTTATACATGCTTTTGTTGTATGTTGTTTACTGTAGGTAGTTTTGTTCATTTCATGACATTATGCATTTATCTTGCATTGTGGATCAAGCTTTTGGCAAGCCATCACAACATCCATCAAGGATTCCCATGCATTTTCATAGGAGTTGTATTGGCTATCCAATATTTCCATTACGTTTGTATGTGTGATTTCATGTAGGTGATATGTTTATGAACTAATTTGTAGTTGTTGCATGTGTGTCTGCTTTCAAATCTCTACTCTTTTATTCCATGTTAATGCTAGTAATTTATTGCAAACTATTTTGCAGTTAACCTCTAGCACTCTCTTAATTGTATGTCTCAGATGGTTTTGGCTAACCAAATCCTCTTTGAGATGTACTTCTTCTTATTATTTGGCTACCTTGTTCCTGTACATTACTTTGTGAGTTTATCAATCATGCGTTGATCTTGTCTCCATTCTCTGGGCATTTCATTCTTATCCTCACACTAACATCTTCACATTTGACATTCAAGGGAAAAACATTCATGGTGGCACCTAGGCCCACATATCGGATGGGGCTCCTATCCACCTCTAAGGTCAGGTTTTCCCTCACCACCTCCCTGCTTGCTGGCCTTAGACTCTTCCTGAGCCTCTTCTCAGATGCAATCATCTCAAAGCCTCTCTCCCAATTGGGAAGGTGCTCTCGAGTGCAGATCCCGTTGAAAAATGGTTCCCAAGACTCGGTGAACCGATTTAATGCCATGTTTACTACTTCTGCCTCCTCCCCATTTCCTCCAATTGCTACAAGCTGATCATGCAATTGGGTGATCTTTATGAAGTGGTTGGTCATATTGTTCGATCTTGACATCCAGATGGATTTTAATTTATTCTTTAAGATCATCTTCCGATTCAAATTGTTGCTTTGAAATAAATCCACTAGAGCTTTGAACATTCCCTTGGTCGTCTTTTTTTTTTCCAAGTGAGGGATCAAATGGTTCTTCACAACATCCATGATGGCTCTTTGGGCTTTAATATCTTCCTTCTCATGGATTGCCAACAATGTTGGATCTGTTGGTGGTTGAATCTCATTATCAATGATTTCCCAAAGATAATTATCCTTCAACAGCAAGGTAATCCTTGCTTTCCAACAATGCTGGATCTGGTGGTGGTTAAATCTCATTATCAATGATTTCCCAAAGATAATTCTCCTTCAACAGCAAGGTAATCCTTGCTTTCCAAGGAGGAAGTTAGAAACCCATCCAACCTGTCCTCAAACCTGAGGTTGCTAACTGCCATTTCCACATTTGAACAAATAAATCCATCGTGTGCTAAAAACCTTCTTGCTTATTGTTGTTTTCTACTATGCAAATTTAGAAATCGGTCTCTTCCGCTTAAAAAATGCTCTAAGACCATGTTAATTTTCTAATCCCAGTAAATGTTGAATTATTTCCTTTCTATTCTAATTTAATTTTTCAGCTTGCTAAACAAACTGTACTACTGGTATTTTAACTGGTAAATACAATTTGTTTTTCAGCGAAAGCAAAAAATCAATCAACCAATTTCATTAACAGATACACACAAAAATTTCTGTTTCAAATCTACTGTTTCATTTATAAAATTCTTCAACATACAAAGCCTAAAGGCCTTGCCAACAATAAAAATAAATGGCCACTGAGGAAAAATCACACACAGTGAAACCTAGAAACTTTCAGCTGAGAAATTTGTCTTCAAACCCTTGTATTACAGCCACATAGTCTGCTACCTAAGCCTATTGTTCAGCTAACTGTGCATTTGTGATAATTTTTGAGTAGTTGTCTCCCCCTGCCCACGCTATACGACTTCCTGAGATCGATCTATTGCTCACACGTATGCCTTCTTTGCTGCAAAATCACCTGTTGAATATTTATGTTTTATTGCTCCTTATTTTCTCTCTCTATGTGTTACACATTTGAGGGAAATGAAATGAGATTTTAACGTCCACGAGACTAAAAATAGTCTATGGGACTATGAGTTTCCTATTTTTCGCCTTTTGCATTTCAGTCTTTTTCTTATTCAAATTGTTGATGAGCTAGCCCAACTTTCCAACAATCTCATTGCTGAAAAGACAATGCCAAGAAACCGATGCTAACATATTCCCGTAACTTTTTCTGATGTCTTTGAACGCATCACATTGCAAAATGAAATGTTTTTTCGATTCCACTGCCCCAAACGTGCAAAATGTACACAAGCTTCTTTAGGCCTTTTCCACCATCCTGTTTCACACCGAAGTTGATGCGAGTTGATTCTTAATTGAGCAATAAGAACCTTTGCCCTCCACGGAATGTTAGCTCCAATGTACTCTTTTTGTTGGAGATCATAGGTAGGGTTCAATTCTTCAATGTAGTACTTCTTCTTTCTACCCAACTCTTTTCCCCATCTTTGTTTGCGAAACTTCTCCATAACAAAATTCTTTAGCTCCTTGCTATTTGTGGGACAAGCATTGAGGTAGATATTCCATTTTTGCATCCATGTGTAGTTTTGCCTCATCCATGTTTTCTTCTTTCACTCATGCTTTCCTTGAAGATAACATTAGGCCATCTACCTACTCCCACTTGCTCAATTCTTTTTAGATATCTTATGAGCCGCATCATAGCAATTGCTTTGATGGGAGTTGCTCCTGTTTCACTCAGCATTATCTCATAAGGTACTAAATTTTTCATTTTGAACTTGCTCATGATCAAGCATTTTTGGATTTTCTCAATTTTCTTCCATTTTGAGACAGGGGTGCTGCTAGCCCACAATTCACACCCATATAACATCACTGGACAAACTAGGAGTCCAAAAAGCACTTTAATTGTTTTCTAATCCCATAACCCTGCCTCTCTACATTTGTTTTGAAGAGCATATAATGCTTTCCACCCTCCTAAGATTCTTTTCTTTCTACAATCCTCCCAATTAATTTTGTTGTTGAAATCAATCCCGAGGTATTTGTACTCATTTACTTCTTCAAGAATGTTGCCTTCAAAGAAGAACATATACTGACTCTGCTTCCTTTTATTAGAGAAAATTATTATTTTGGTCTTGCTAATATTGACTTGCATCCCCACTGTTCTACAAAAATGCTCAAGGGCATATAGATGCATCTGCAATCCATGGGCTGATTTAGAAATCAATACAAGATCATCAACATATAAAAGAAGCCCTATCACAAACTCCTTCAACCAAACAACATCCCCACCTTGCTAATTTAGCCACTCTTCCAGTTTATCCATATATAAACCAAAAAGAGTAGGGGATAGACGACAACCTTGCTTGACTCCAATGTCACTTCTAAAGCTTTCTGAAATACCCGCTGAGGTTCTAATTTTGACTTTCACCTCTTCATAAAGTCTATGGACATCAGTTCTATAATGCAAAAGAATTTCAAGTTTTTCCATCCACTCAATCACTGAATCTACACTTGTCTCTCCGTGTGTTGTGCTCAATAATGTGCCTTTTCCCGTAACCCAACCTTCTTTTATAAGTTTGGGTTATGACTAAATCACAACCCTAATCTCCAAAATGATTGGCAGTTGAGATTAAATCTCAACTTCACACTTGACACCAATGGTTGTGATATATCTAATTTACTAATTAAATTCATTTTTCTCATAAATTTATTTTACTTAAATAAATAATGTAATTATTAAAGTTAAGAGATAATTAGGCAACTTCCACAATCACTGACACTTAAATCTATGCAGAAGTACTGGTGTGAGCTACAAACATCAACATTAAATCCAAATGAAAATTTCAGATTTTATCTTTATATGTTTTCTTTATCATTATCTTTTCATCATAGATTTGTCACATAATTAAAAAAGCTGCACCCTTAAGACAGGAAAGGCATTCCCAGTTTGTTTGGGGTAGTTGTGGTTGATTCATCTAAAACAGTGATCTTATTTCTGCTGGTTCAGACTCCAGAGACTTGTTCGAGTATTCATTATGTAGAAGAGTAGGTATTATTAGGTGAAATAAACTTCTTCGAAACAAATTCATTCTTCCACCGAAATGAGAGAAGGAAAAGATGCGATGTGGTTATTATATCGTAATAAGTACTGGTAGCAAAGGGATAACTAAAGAATGTTGTTAATTATGCATTTATTGTCAAGAAGGTTTCTTAGCAAAATCCTGTAAGCCTATCCTCTTTCCACTGGTTCTAAATTTTGCACATGTCAGCACGTTCTATATGTTTCCTTCAACCATTTTCGAATCCGTCATATTTGACTTAAGACGGGTTCTTCTTCATGCCCTTTGATTGTTAGTAATTGCATATCTTTGAATTCCAGTTCACCTTTTATTTCTACGAAATTAGGCTGGGATATTTGCTAATATATAAGAACAAGTTCTGTCAAGACAAACCTAGCAAGTTCGAAGCTGTTTGGATTGGGTTGTCTTTTTGGCAATTCCTATGTTCTAGTATCAACATGATATTGCTAACATAGAAAAAGAAGGGTAAATAGGATCTAAAGAGACATGCAAATACTTGTATGGCATTATTTTTATTGGGCAGACAATAATCTTTTTGGCTTAACATTCAGTTACAAAATCACTTGCAGGATGGAGCCTCTTCGCCTACAACCTCACAGCATAGCTCAGACTCAGCAAAGTTTTCACTTAGAAGCAGTATATCAAATAACTTACCTAAACAACAAGATTCAACAGACTCTCAAGATGGAAGTGTAACAAATAGAATTGGAAATGGCCAAGATTCATCTAAATCATGTCCTCGATCTTTCAATGGAATGGGTACTGGAACAATGATTAACCTCCAAAAGCAATGGTAGGAGAGATCAACTCAAGGTTCTCAAAGGAGCATAGAAAATGTTAACAGGGGTATGCATCCAATAGCTTTTATGAGAGGGAATGACCATGCTAAAGGTTCCTGGGAAACTGTCGAGGCCACAATTCAGGAACTCCGCAATGAAACAATGATGTAGGAAAGGAATGTGCGGAAGTTAGGTGGAGAGGTGGATATTTTGAAGCACCAATTTGTTGAATAAACAAAGCAATACTCTGATTTGAAGATGGAATTTTATGTAATTGGAAAGGGACAGCTTAAAGTCAAAACTTGAGTAGTTGAAGTCAATTGTGCAAGCTCCCACAAGGAGAGAACATTCTTTGGACAAGGCAAGATTTGAAGCAGATGATGTCAAGAGTATAGCCAATGAATTGCAGGATGAGATAAAACTCTTGAAACAATCCAATACTGACCTAGATATGCAATTGAAAAAGACACAAGAGTCAAACATGCAGTTGGTTCATTCTCCAGGAGCTAGACGAGACGATTGAGCAAAAAAGTGTATAGATAGACAAGTTTTCAGAAAGGAAAAACTTGATGATTTGGAAGCTTTAAGACAACAATTAGAGAATGAAACTACGAAAAGAATCAGAAGCGCAACTCTCTCTTGCTGATGGTGAAAGGGATATTTTCAACAAGGAAGTTGAGCGACTGAGATCATCCTTGCATGGCTGCATAGCAAGTCATAGCATTGTAGAGACTGCCAGTTGTGAAGCAGAAAATGGCAAGCTCATTGTTCAAAACTTGCAGGAAGAGGCAGAAATTGAGGAATCCAATAATAGTTTGAGTATACAATTGCAAAAGACACAAGAGTCATGTAAGTGTTTACTATATTTGTTCAAGAACAGGGAAGAAAGATAAGAAAGGCAGATTGAACACCTTTCTAAGAATCTTCTGCTACTAGAAATGAAAACAAGTGTGGTATACTTTATGTCAAGGATAAATGGATGCAAAATATTTCATCCAAGGATGAAGAGATCTGGAAATTAGAGGCTCAAACATATCATTTTCAGATTCAGAAATCTTCTATAAATGTTATGAAATACAGTGATGAATCACAAGAGGATTTACGCAAAGCCCTGGAGATATCTAAAAGAGAGATGGATGAGCTTGAGAGGGATTTCAAGGAGCTCACAGATAAAAATATGGAGCTTATCTTTAAGTTGAACAAATTAAACATGATTTTGGGATCAAAGAACATATCCATTCCATAGGAAGAACATTACCTAAGTGTACAAAATAACTCCACTATAAAGCTCAAAGATGCTATTGATAAGGCAACAGGTGTACAATGTGAACTTGATTATTCCTTTTAAGAAATCACATGTCTTTAGCAAATAATAAAAGGATAAAGGATGGATTTTCAAAGCAAGCTGCAAAGAGGCAGTTTGCAAAAATCTAATGAGCAGCTTGCTTCAGATAAATGAAGAGCTAGAGAGAAGAATTCAAATGATGGAAGATAAATAGTTACAGACCTTTTCACAGTTAAGTGAGTATGATGAACATGTTTCTCAACTTCAGCACCAGCTAATAGCTATGCCTATAGAAAAAACACCTGGACGGCACAACTCAGCAACTTGAGCATGTAAATTTGGAGCTACAATCCGACATTCAAAATTTAAAGGAATACATACAAATAAGTCCAATATATAGGAATTAGAGATTCAATTATTAGTGCTTACAGAATAAACTCAAACTTCCAGATCCCCAAGCATGAACTTGAGATGCAAGTGTCAAACTTACAAATAGAGAAAGCGGACCTGGACTTTTTGATATGATGATGTTGATTGGTTTCTTTAGGAATGTCGTAGTGCATGTCTTATTAAAGTTAAAGAGTGGATTGATGTGCATGCCTTTATTCTCTTCTGAAACCAAAGATAGTTTATTGATTATTGATTTTAGTAGACATTGAATACATGCTCAAAATTTCTACTGTGTGTGAATTTTGGAAATTTGACCCTATAACGGAAAAGAATGAGTTTGAGGTATTATTGAAAAATGATGCTTAGGAGAAAGGATGAAATTTGGACAATAGGATTTCAGGAAATTGGTGTTCTTATTTTTAATATTAGCAACTCATGAGAAGGTAAAAATAGTGGCATGGTTATACAGGAACCCCTTTCAGTCATGAGGATGATATAAAAAACAAGGTAAGCATTTGAAGTGGTGATTGTAAGAGAATGGAGGAAAACGGAATTCCAATAACACTAAAATTAGGTGAAAATTTAGGTCAGAAATGTACTAATTCAGCATCAAGTTAAGTTGATGATGAACTCTCAAACACAGATGCCTCCTAACTTAGATTTACCCCCTATCGTTGGTCTATTCTTGGAAATTCATCTCTTTCCACAATTTTCTAGTTTGAATTTGAAGAGAAGTTCATGGTTGATACTATATATGGGCAATTTCACAACTCAAGTGAACAACTAATATGCCTGTTTCAATTTTCTAGTTTGAATTTGAAGAGAAGTTCACGGTTGATACCATACATGGGCAATTTCACAATTCGAGTGAACAACTAATATGCCTGTTTCATTAGGATTGTAGACATTTTCTCTCTTTTTCTTATTTCAAATGTTTGATTGGATGCATTTATAATTTTCCTACTAAGCTTAGAGTTTCTAGTCTTTCATAGCAAGCACAACAATATCGATGTCCACTACAAACTAGTGCCAAAGTGGCACGTGCCTTAATGCCTTATTCAGCTTTCCAAGGTTATATAATTCGTTGAATTGCAATAGTTGGCTTCTCAAGGAATAACATATGGTGGGGTTTAGAATGAATTATTTAAACTTTTGGTTATACTTTCAAGATATTATTTATTTTCTTTCTTATTACTTAATTATCTAACACTAATAGTATGTTTACAATAGAGGTAGATTATACTTATGAACCTAGTGTTCTCATTCATACAAAATTCATGATTAATTTCACACTTGGCTTGGTCATTTTATGATAGGTGTCTTCACCTTATTGTTTTTATTCAACATGTAATGGTGCCATAGATAAAGTTCTGTAGGTTGATTCATAGGAAAATATAAAGAATGTTTGGAACTTTAGTGTCTCAGTAGCCATGTTGTTTGGAGTGGGAGATAGATGGTGCCATAGATAGATAAAGTTTTCTAAAGTTCTCTAGGTTGATTCATAGGAAAATATAAATAATGTTTGGAACTCTAGTGTCTCATTAGCCATGTTGTTTGGAGTGGGAGATAGATGTAACACACAAGTACCATTTGATAACCATTTAAGTTGTATAAAATAGAACAACTATTTAATCTTGCATTATAGATTTTTCTAGAGTACATTCTTGTTTGTCAATATCTGAAACTTGTATCATAATCATTGCCTATCACATATACTCAATGTCTTTGGAAATCAAGGGTATTATTAGTTATTAAGTTGGAGATGTATCTCAAGAACATTACTAATGTTGTAAACTTTGAAGACTTAACTTTAAAGTACTTGCACTTAATTAAAGTCTTCCCGATAATGTACATGAAAGTTCTAAATTATAATATAGACATATAAATTCAATTTCAAGGTTTATTTGGAAAATCTGGAAAAGGCAACTCTAATTTTTTCAATTTCAGTTTTCCCCATAATGTACATGAAAGTTCTAAATTATAATATGCACATATAAATTCAATTTCAAGGTTTATTTGGAAAATCTGGAAAAGGCAATTCTAATTTCTTCAATTTCAAGTTTTATTTGGCATGAAAAAATAGCCCAATGTTCTACTATCACAGAAACAAAGCAAATGGAAGAAAGAAACTAAAAGGGAGGAAATACTCACCACTGAGTGTTGATAATATCACCGATATATCGGTGATATTTTCAGCAAAATGATATATCATTGGGAAAATATCGTGATATTTTCAAAATATCGGTAAAATATCGACTAAATATCGCCATATTTTGAAAATATCGGTAGTCTGAAAAAAATGATTTTTTATACTTGCAGATATTTCCCGATATTTTCGCCAATATTGCTGATAAGATGTTTTCTGGACTCTCGCCAATATTGTGCCAATACTAATATTATCAACACTACTACTGACTTCGGGAATCTTAAAGGTAAACTAGAAAGTTTACTATTACAAAAAAGATGGCCCGAAGAACTTGTGCAGAAGTTGCATCTAACTAGCATAAATTTGCAGAAGGTAATGCCTCCCAATGTTTCTCAATGCTTTTTATTTCTTGCTTGTATTTACTTTGAAGGCCTCTCATTTATAGGCTACAAAATACAATGCATGCTTCAACTTTGAGTACAGGTTGGAGCGGAAGCAAATTGTATTTGACAGTCTTTCTTAATTTTATGTCATTTTCAGTATGGCTTATAAAGATGAACTACTAATTTATTAGGATTATATTTCAGTTGGATCCACTTTTCAGAGAGGCAAAGTGCATTGAATAAGTCACAACATTAAAATGATCCTAAATTGAATGTTTTTGAGTAATGGGTGCATGTTTGAAACGTCGATTGCACCTACATTTTGCAGAATGAAAGTTCATTGAAAACATCGAATGAAAGTTCATTGAAAACATCAAATGAAAGAGAGGTTATGCTCGAGGCCAAATTAGAGGATTTGAAAACTAAACTAGACAACTTCATGTTTTAAAAACACAAGTAGCAAAGCTGGAGGACAAATTGCAGCTAGCGAGTATCAAGTTTTGGGAACAAGTTTCGCCCAAAACCTACTTCTTCACACTGTTGTTCATTGCATAGTTCTACTCTTTTAATTGCATAGAGTATCTGTCCGTTTGAAGAGGTCATAAATGTGGCTGGTTTTGGTATTAATTTTTTTTACACTAGGATGTAATGTATTGTGATGCTTAAATGTTTCTAAGCCGGGATTGCACCTGGCCTTGGCCACACGAGCCTTTATCATGGCTGGATTTTTTGTTCATGGGAAATTGGAATCGGTTACCTTTTCATCACGAGTGTCTTAACAACTCACCCTTCACCGTCGAACCAAACCCCCATGAGCCATATTGTAGTAAACTTGAAACGAGAACTAAAATAGAAAACAACTAATTTAACAAATTTGATTTTTTTAAAATAAAAAAACTATATAGTCATTTTATTTACTAATGATTCTTTCATATCGTAGTAAAGTCAGATTTAGAGTATCATTGTAAATGATTATTTTAATGTTTTTTTTTTTTTTTTTTTTTTATAAATTAAAAATGATATTTTTTCTTAAATGTAAGATTTTATATGTGATACTTTTTGAATTGAAGTTTATGTTGTAAATTTGTATGTGATTATTGTGGTTATGGTTTTAATTTCGAAGAATTAATTGGAACTAGTTTCTTGGTGTTATATTATTGATAAATGTAAAATTGTAATTATATTGTCATTAATAAAATAAAGGAATTTGGAATTAATGTTGAAGTTGCACTTGGCTAATTGGATATTGATTACCCTTATTCATTATGTCCTAGGCTTTTAATTTGAATGATTAGATTATTAATGATCATGTAAATGATTGATCATTAACTTCCCTAAAAGATAGGATGTTGTCTTTGAGAGTGGGGAAGTGGAGCTCATAAATGAGCTAATAATTACTTGCCACTTGTTGGGTGCAGTGGAGGTAGTTACCAACTCCCATTTGATTTGGTAAGGGGTATTCTATTTTTTCTTTTGTTGGCTGAGAATCAAACTGGTGAGAAGCAAAGAGATGACAAAATAGAGTGACAGAAAGAGAAACTTGCACGTTGAGTGCTCGAGGGTACAATTTTGGACAAAGGTGTTAAGGTTGGCTGGAGTTGGTTAGCTCTAGTATTAGTTCTAAGATTCTTGTTTAGCAAGTTGGTATCTCAAACTCTTTGTATTTTAGAAGATAAAATTCTTATTAAGTATTTTATTAGGTAATGCAAGTACAAGACTTAAAATAGCATGCTAGAGATAGTAAAAGTAAATATGAAAGCTTTTATGCTGAAATATTAAATTGTCTTAGAATTGCTTTTGCATTTAGGATAGTGAAAAGATTTAGAAAATAAAGAGTCTTAGAATTGCTTTTGCATTTAGGATAGTGGAAATATTTAGAAAATAAAGAAGATAAGTTTTCAATTGCATAGATTACTCTTTGAGATATGTGAATAGACTAGAATTCCATAAAATAAGCATGTTCTAGTATCTATGGCTCAAGTATATTAAACAAAGTGAAAAAGAGAAGGACACATAGAAAGAAGAGACTATTTTTCTTTTATTAACTTTCTTTTATTAGTGTGTTGAATGATATCAGAGTATATTTACTTCCATAGAATTTGAGGAAAAATATAACAAGTAGAAATGCTATTCTCTATTTGAGGAAAAATATAACAAATAGAAATGTTATTATCTTTTTATATATAAAACTCTAGTGGTTGAGGAGATAATTCTTAATGGAAGAGGTAAAACTTTTGTTCAAGTTAATCTCTATAAATATTAATTAGGTTATATGGAAAATGACTGAAGTAAAACTAAAAAACAATATATAAGAATACACACACACACACCTATATTAGGGTAACTACACCATTATTATTAAGCTTACAGACTTAGAAAAGTTCATATTTGAAAGGGTTTAGTTAAAAAGACTAAACCATGGTAATATATATGTGTAATGTACAAGAGGTCAAAAAGATTGAACAACTCATAATTAAACAAAAAATAAGAGTAGTTAAATCTGCAATATAGAGACAAGAGTTTATGAATGTATAAAAGGAACAAGTACAATCAGTTAAACACACAAAATTTTCATTAATAATAAAGAATTTGCTACAATTACAATGTTGGACAAAAATGACCATAATAGGTTACAAATGATTATAATCTTCCTAAAAGGAAGAAAAGCTCAAATATCTGTCTAAGAATTGAAAATAAAAGATAGAAAACCCTGGTATTTTTCCTCGAACATAGAGTCACGAATATGCAAAGAAATAATCTATGGGTTTCAGGATCATCCGACTTGGAAGGAAGAAGCTGAAATCCCCATGAGTCATAGGAAGACTTCAAACTACACCATCGAAGGAAAATGATTCAAAATTAATCCTGGAGATGTAATTACCTGTGAATGCATATCAAACACAAATGTCATTATATTTTAAAGTATAAGTGATTAAAAGCAGTTTAAAAAGTAGAGTCCTGAAGGGTATTAACCTCAAGAGATCTCCTAAACATTAATTCCTTGCCATAACCCTACAAATTGTAAATAAATTCGTATTAGTAGAAATCAAAATTCATAGTTTTTTTAAACTTAGAAAAAACAAAAAAAGCAACTTTGTGGAAAGTCAACTAAAAATTGGTTAGAGTTTATAACCATGTAATAACCCAATGTCAGGATCAATGAAGAACAAATGGAAAACTAAGTACATGAATACTCGTGTAAAGTTAAACCCTAATTGAAAAAAACAACAACAAAGCCTTATATAAATATATGCCAAGGAAAGAAAGTTAACGATTATTCTCATATTAATATATGAGCGACTGAGACATTTGATTGGGTATGAGTGAATGAAAAATAAAATGCATGCTCTAGAAAGTTAGGGTTAATATATTGAAAACCCTAGCCATAGTATTACTAGAGAAAGAAAAACTAATTGAAAATTTAAACTTGTAAAGAAACATCCATACATTTAAGGAAATTTACTCGAACAGAGGATAAGTCATTCTCCTTGAGTGCTAAGAACAAAATAATTCTTTGGAAAATGAAAGCCAACTCTAGTTATGGAAACGATAAATAGAACTTGAAAATTCCTACATTGAAATTACTAGGGTTAAACCTTGGCAACTTATTCTTGCAAAAGAAAATAACATGATAGATTTCCAAATGTTGATATTTGTAATTACCTATCAAAATATTAATGACAGAACCAATACCATCTCACTAATAGCAAAGGATGTTGAACCCTTAGTTAAAATGAGAGGGGGGGGGGGGGGGAGTGAATTAGTTTAACACATTTATGGACTTTTAAAACTTTTTCATTAACACTTGTTTACACCTTCATTTCATGTTCAACTTAACATGTAAGTAATCTTAGAATGTGAGCAACAAGCATTAATATAATGTAACAGTAGACTTAATATGAGAGCAGCAAGTATTAAGCAGATGATATAAACCAGATCAACACATAAATATCATGCACAGAGACACCAGATATAAGTGGAAACCCATAAAGGGAGAAAACCACATCTTATTATTGTTGTGATGCAAAGGCAAGCTCCAACTCCCTCTCATCACTGTTTTCTGCAGGCACCAACCTACAGGAGGCTCTATCCTCAATTCTGCAAGCTACAACTTGCAAGGAAGCTCCAACTCCCATCAATTTTCTGCAGGCACCAACCTACAGGAGGCTCCAACCTCAGTCAGCTACAGCTGACATTTTATCAAGCTACAACTTGATGTGGAAGCACCAACTCCCATCTATTTTCTGCAGGCACCAACCTACAGGAGGCTCCTACCTCAGTCAGCTACAACTGACATCTATCAAGCTACAACTTGATAGGGAAGCTCCAACTTCCTTACTCTTTCAAAAGAAAAAAACTTGCTGATTTACCTTGGATATCAGCTCTATTCTATACCTTCTCTTTTGTTGTTCAACAATCCTCATATCCGTCCTTATATCATTTTTGCATCTTCTCAGATTCACTATCAGCTTCTCCTTCTTCTTTGCTCAGCTCTTCCTTCTACTCTGCCTCACTGCTTCATTTATGCTTTCTATGACTTTTCACAGCATCTCGTTCTGCTCCTCCTCCTTCTTATCTTCTCTGCCTCAATTCCATACTCTGCATTCTCTACACTCACTCTCTCTAACCTATTGCAGCTTTCTTATTTTCTTCAACTCTCTTCAATTCTGCTGCACACTCTCTTCTTCTCTCACTCTATTTTCGTAACCTTCTCCCCTTGGATATTACCCTGTTTTATACAAAATAGCTTCATGGTTGTTTGTATTCTACTGGGAATTGGAAATGGACAGCCATGTCTCTTTGCCTTCTGCCTTCTCATCTCTTTTATCCGCCCATTCAGAAAATATAACTGTAGGTACCAATTTAACATTATAGTGGGATATTTGTTCTCTTCCAGAGACTTTCCAATGCATCACAACAATATAAATCAATTAAAACATTTACATTTCACCTTTTCGGTTACATAAAAACAATTTCACTCAACCCATTTTCTGGCCCTTGGCTTTGCTGGTTTTGTCTTTTTCTGTTGCTGTTAAGAAACTGTTCTGCATACTCTATTTATTGCTACTCTGTGCACCTGCGCATGTACACCTTTCAAGTTCATTCCTATGCATATTCCTGTTCACCATGATTGTGTGTCTGTTGTATACATATAGCTGCGTTACAATATATATAACTACTGACTTTAAATCTGGGCAAATTCCAACGCTTTGGTTTCCTTTACTGGCAGTTTAAATAACTGAATGCAGAGGCTTTAAAATCGCCATGGTTATAAACCCAATATATTTCCTCTATGCAAGGTTCTCTCCTACTATTATTTCAAGCAATTAATGTTCTTTCTCGACATTATTATTTTGATATTCGAACCTTAGAATCAACCCTTTTATATAATGCTCTGCGGCATATCCATCATCGAGCGCACCGGTCTAGTTATTTCTTTTCTCTATTGAACTCCGACCCATTTAACATTTGAATAAATCACTTAATTGAATAACTCGAGCCCACAGGGTTATTCAACGCATATCACAATTCTTCATAGTATATGTTGGTATATACATAACAAACCAACAATAAATTTTCGCTTTTCACATATGTTAACATATACGACGCCTTCAACAGCCGATGCGATTAATCGCAATTGAATTCTTCCGATTGCGATCAAATGTCGATGCGATGAATCCCTTTTCGAACACTTCCGATTGCGATTAATCGCAATTGCAACTTGCATTTGCATGTTCCGATGCCCTACTCCTTCTCCGATGCGATGAAACACTGTTTACCGGAACTCAACCATATATGAATCATAGTTTATAAGCCCATCGGGTCCGGAACTTCATTGCAATCGCAATTTCCATTTGCATGTTCCGATGCCTTGCTCCTTCTCCGATGTGATGAAACACTGTTTACCGGAACTCAACCATATATGAATCATAGTTTATAAGCCCATCAGGTCCGGAACTTCATCGCAATCGCAATTTCTATTGTCATGCTTCGTTGCCACACTTTTCTCCGATGCGATGTAACACTATTCATTTGGATGTGCCGATGCGATTAATTGCAATCACATCCTTTAACATTTTGGTGTGATTAACAAAGGGTCCCACTAGCTATCAAATCTATGGAACTCAAACATATATGAATCGTTGTTTAAACCATATCGGGTCCGGAACTCAATCGCAATCGCAACTTTTTGTTTACATGTTCTATTGCCAAGTTTCTCTGATGCGATTGGGTGAGGGTCCCGCAATATATTAACTCGAACAATAGAGTGCTACATATAAATGTATATGCTTTGAGCCTTTGAATATAAAGCACAACATATGTACCGTGTTGTATATGTATAAGATTCCGCTTCCGCTTTAGTGTATCCTCCAGCTGGGTTAATGATTCTCGGAATTTTATGTATGGGGGGGTCCCACCCTACACACACATTGTCTTCAGTCAACATAGTATTAAGTCTTTCGCTCAGACTTAAACCCAACATTAATGTATATATACATTTATATAACCTCTCGGGCTCCGTCCATATCTTAGCTCATAGTTCCGCTTTCGATTCTATTTCATCTCCGCTTCAAATATTCTATGCCTTCAATATTCCAAATTTAATTGAATCCCAACATTTAACCAATGCATGGTTAAATTGTTGTTCAAATTATATGAATTCCCTTCACGCGTTCTTTGAAGCTCCCCTTTAACAGACAGAGATACTATCTCTATTGTTGTTTCATTCACCTTTTTTCTCGCAGTTCCTTTGCATCTGATTCATACTTCCTCTGTGCCTTGGCTAGCCGACTTTTTCTAATCGGTTTCTATTGCAGTAAGGCCCTCAAATGACTTCAGATTTCCAATCTCCCTTCGCTGTTCATTACATAGTGGAGCGTGTAATCAAACTATCCCACTGAATGCTATATGTGACTTTCTCACAAGAATGGGTATCGAATTATGTAAATCGAACCCTTGCATCCTGCTGCTCAATCCGAACTACTAAAATCGCCTTTTTCTTCAAGTGACAGAGGTTTACTCTGCTATGCCAAATGAACAGAGTCGGCCTCTTGAGTTTCTATACAGATCTAGTTCAATTGATTTCTACACAGCATGTACACCACAACTGCCTCTGCTTCATGTCTGCTACTTTGCCTTATTGCTGGTTCAGGTACTCCTCCTTTGCCACAGGGTTTATTCAACTCTGTTTATAAACCCTGATAGACTCACAATCATCCATGCACAGACAATTGCACATAGGAGCCATTTATACTCCCAATTACAGAGTCTCATCATACTCATGTAATGCTGAACAATTCCCTCCTTTTGTCCTCACTACTCTGCACCTTGAATAGCTCTCTGCTTCTTTGCTATCCTCTGCTCCTTGACTGATGCTGCTCCTTACTTCTCTTTTTGCTGCCTCTACTGCCTCTCTGCTGCCATCCTTTGCCATCAATGACAACATTTCCAACAGTCTCCCCCTTTGGCATTGATGGCAACACATCCACCAATAATCCAATGCTTCCTCCAAGTCTTCCTCTGCTTGCTTTTTAGAAGACCCTTTCTTCTGTCACTTTCTTTTCCTCCCCCTTTGACATCAATGGCAAAGGGTTGCACATTTATCAGCGTGCTTTCTACATTTCCTCTCTCTGAGTTGTGTTTAGGCCCTCTTCTTTTGACTTTGTACCATGCTGCTCCAGACTGGTGTACAAGACTTGTTGAGAGAACACTTTGAGGATTATTGGACTTGAATATACATTGTAAATTGATACAATCCAAAGCACAATATCCTTTCACTAGTATAAGGCTGTAAGTGAAGATAATGACACTTCATAGACCATATTGTACCAGCCTTATCTAATCATAAATGCATCATTGGGTCAAACCTTAAAGATTGTGAATGCTCCATGTGACATATCAAGCTTGCTTCAGCTATACTTCAGTCTATATTATAATCTTCATCTACGATGCATATCTATTGAGGAAGGTTGTAGATGGAGTAAGTCTTTTTTTGCACTGCACATCTACAGTACTCATCTGTTCAATTGTGATGATGCCAATATATCCTTAATGCTATGGTTCACTTGTATTACATGTTGTTGGTAATTTGTGCTAGACTGCTGTCAAGGATATTACACTTAAAGACTGAAAGGTCCTTGTTGCTGAAGTGACCAATGAATCAAACCAGAGCTTTCAACTTATTGTGAGATTAGGCAATATCTTTCAATGTGATAGGCCAAATGAATTTTACTGCTTGCACACTATATTTTCAAAACAAACCCTTCAATGTATTGGTCAATCTCACTTATCAACCATGCATTCCTTTATGACATAAGGAGGTATGTATGTCAATGATCAATCTCTCTTTAAATGTGAATTACCATTAAATCCATTGTGCTGAAGAAGGATTTAGATGAATTAATAAAAGAATTTTGAGCTTAAAATGGTAACCACAACTAGTCCTTTAAGCTTTATATACTCTGATTGTTCTTATCATGATGATCTTCCCCAAACGCATATTCAAGATGTTTAATTGAAAACTCAGCAACCAGACTTCACACAGTTTTATGGCTGATCTTAAGGAAGAGGCCTTGAAGATATATATGTACTGACTTCTTTTCATGTTGAATGTGGATAACGTTGGGAATACTACCTTGATGTTCTTTTGCCATAATCCTTTGATCCTGAGGACCTGTGCCATACTGCTGCTCCACTGATAATACCTGGATTCTATTGATAGGCATGCTGCTTGTACCAAATACCCACATTGATACCACTTTCACTTCAGTTCACACATGAACCCATAGATAAGACAACCTTCATAATTTCTGCTATTGAGCTCTCCACTGTTTTCAACAACAATCATCAATATACTGAATCTGATCTTGTCCTCATCAACTATTTTCTTATTTTGTCATTCTGTTCAAAATAATGTCACTGCATTTTATTTTCTAGAACTGCTCCAAATTCATAACTGCTTTATATACAAACTCAACTGTTCTAATATAAAGATCTTTGGGAAGGCATCTTCAATTCCTTTACTTGGAATCTTCATGGGTAGACCACTCAGGGATTTGTCACTTAATTTAACTTCATTCCTCCAAGGGGACATTTCATAGATGAATGAGGTCATGACATAATGATGATAGGCACTTCTCTTGCTAATCCTTCTTAATGTGATTCATTGTTAATTCTAGCAGTATGATGCACAGTGTGATCATCACTTAATGTGTTGATGTTCTCTCAACCACCAGGGCTTCTTGCTGTCTTCTCTTCTTCCATCAATCTGTCAGCTAATTAAAACATCAGATAATCTTCTTCCTCTATAGTTCTCTGTTAGAGGAATTTCCTTTCACTTCCTGATCTCATAGCTGTTCTCATTTCATGGAGCTTTTCTTAGACTACTTTTTGTTGGGACTACACATGAACTTCTCTCCCCCTCAGATGTTGCTTCATATTTATCACTGGTTGGATATTTTCTTTGTTTCCTAGAGCAGCTCCCCCTGAGACTAGGATGTATTCATTATGTTATTGAGATAATAGGCTCCCCCTTTCTCTTTTCCTTCCATACTCTATTGGGGTTCATCATAATGTCTGCACTCCTTTCCGATTCATAGTTTTGTTTGATTGGATTGGATTTCATCATCTGTCTGGAGTTCTTTAATATATATGGCAGTTTACAGTCTTTTTCTTTGTGACCACGCTTAAGGCATACATAACATCTTATTTGACCAAGGTGCATTTGAGCTGATGTATAATATTTTGTTCCTCTTCTTGAATACATCTTACAATCAACAATTTTATGTCCAAAATTATTGCATGCATAACAATAGCCATGGAAATGATTTGTGTACCTGGTGGAATATTGTCATTTCCCTTTGCTTGCTTGAAGTTTTCTTCTTGTTTGCTGCATCTTTTGCTGGTTGGATTGGGTTTGCTTTGTCTTACAACATGTTGTAGTATGTCCTTGTTTGTGGCAGGTAAAACATGTGATATTTTTCATAGGAGGAAAGAACCTCCTTTGACATCTTCCAAATTTATTCAATTAATCTTCAGGAGCATATGAGCCTTTAGCAACTGATTGTTTCATCTTCTCATTCTTTTTCCTACCATGTTGCTGCTTGATTCTATTTGTTTCTTCACAAATCTTGTTCTTGTTGGCTTCTATTTTTGTAGTAATCTGCTGAGCTGCTTCAGTGTCCTTTACAACTTTTACAAAGATGATTTTCTTGTTATCTTCTGCATTGGACTTACTGGTTTCTCCTTCATATCCTATCTCAACCTTTATGAGAGGAGACCTTTGAGCATTTAGAATTTGGTCCAGTTGTTCAGAGCTTTTCATTTGAGGAGTATTCATTAATAATTCTCTTTGGGCTTTTTCTAATTTCTTTCTTAGGCTCGCTACTTCTGCTTCTAGTCTCTCACATTCCATATTTTTCTCTTTCATTTGTTGCAACAGAGTGTCTTCTATTTTCCTTGCTTCTTCAAGGTGTGTCTTCAAGCCAACAATCTCTTTCTTATCTTCATACTCTTTCTCATCACAAATTTGCACCACTGTCTTAAGGTCTTTGTTTTCATTCTTTAGTCTTTCTATTTCAGTCAAGGCTATGTCTAGTTTGGCCTTTTCTTCAGCTGCAATTTCTTCATGGTTCTTACTAACATTCACACTAGCAGGTACCTCATGTGTTTGAAAATTTTCCTTTTGACATGAATTTTTCTTCTTCTTAATTTTCTTCTCCTTCTTGACAATGCAATCCTCAGTGTCTACTCCATGCATGAAATGCAATCTGTCCCAAATTTCTTTTGCAGAGTCTAGATCCATTATCAAATTAAAGTCCTTGTTATGAAGACTATTATATATCACACATTTTTCCTTGGCATTCCTCTGTTGTTCTTTCACCGTGGGGGAGTCTGAGCAGTAACCATCACAAACAAGCTTCCATACCTCAGGTTCATCAGCCATTAAACCTGTTTTAACCTTATCTCTCCATTCAGGAAAGTTTGTTGTATTTAACACAGGTACATTTTGATAGTCCATGACTCAACCAGATCTCCTTCAAGCCTTTAAGCTTACACCAAAGGAACCTGCTCTGATACCAATTGTTGAACCCTTAGTTAAACTGAGAGAGGGGGGGTGAATCAGTTTAACACATTCATGGACTTTTAAAAAAATTTCATTAACACTTGTTTACACCTTCATTTCATGTTCAACTTAACATGTGAGTAATCTTAGAATGTGAGCATCAAGCATTAATATAATGTAACAGTAGACTTAATATGAGAGCAACAAGTATTAAGTAGATGATATAAACCAGATCAAGACATAAACATCATGCACAGAGACACCAGATATAAGTGGAAACCCATAAATGGAGAAAACCACATCTTATTATTGTTGTGATGCAAAGGCAAGCTCCAACTCCCTCTCACCACTGATTTTCTGTAGGCACTAACCTATAGGAGGCTCCTACCTCAATTCTGCAAGCTACAACTTGCAAGGAAGCTCCAACTCCCATCAATTTTCTGCAGGGCACCAACCTACAGGAGGCTCCAACCTCAGTCAACTACAAATGAAATTTTATCAAGCTAAAAAATGATGTGGAAGCACCAACTCCCATCTATTTTCTGCAGGCACCAACCTACAGGAGGCTCCTACCTCAGTCAGCTACAACTGACATCTATCAAGCTACAACTTGATAGGGAAGCTCCAACTTCCTTACTCTTTCAAAAGAAAAACACTTGCTGATTTAACTTGGATATCAGCTCTGTTCTGAACCTTCTCTTCTGCTGTTCAACAGTCCTCATATCTGTCCTTATATCATTTCTGCATCTTCTCAGATTCACTATCAGCTTCTCCTTCTTCTTTTATCAACTCCTCCTTCTACTCTGCCTCACTGCTTCATTTCTGCATTCTCTGACTTTTCACAACATCTCGTTCTGCTCCTCCTTCTTCTTATTTTCTCTGCCTCAATTCCATACTCTGCATTCTCTACACTCGCTCTCTCTAACCTCTTGCAGCTTTCTTATTTTCTTCAACTCTCTTCAATTCTGCTGCACACTATCTTCTTCTCTCACTCTATTTCGTAACCTTCTCCCCTTGGATATTACCCTGTTTTATACAAAATAGCTTCATGGTTGTTTGCATTCTATTGGGAATTGGAAATGGACAGCCATGTCTCTTTGCCTTCTACCTTCTCATCTCTTTTATCCGCCCATTCAGAAAATATAACTGTAGGTACCAATTTAACATTACAGTGGGATATTTGTTCTCTTCCGGAGACTTGCCGATGCATCACAACAATATAAATCAATTAAAACATTTACATTTCACCTTTTCGGTTACATAAAAACAATTTCACTCAGCCCATTTTCTGGCCTTTGGCTTTGTTGGTTTTGTCTTTTTCTGTTGCTCTTAAGAAACTATTCTGCATACTCTATTTACTGCTACTCTGTGCACCTGTGCATGTACACCTGTCAAGTTCATTCCTATGCATATTCCTGTTCACCGTGATTGTGTGTCTGTTGTATACATATAGCTGTGTTACAATATATATAACTGCTGACTTTAAATCTGGGCAAATTCCAACGTTTTGGTTTCCTTTACTGGAAGTTTAAATAACTGAATGCGGAGGCTTTAATATCGTCATGGTTATAAACCTAATATATGTCCTCTATGCAAGGTTCTCTCCTATTATTTCAAGCAATTAATGTTCTTTCTCGGCATTATTATTTTGATATTCGAACCTTAGAATCAACCCTTCTATATAATGCTCTGCGGCATATCCATCATCGAGCACACCGGTCTAGTTATTTCTTTTCTCTATTGAACTCCGACCCATTTAACATTTGAATAAATCACTTAATTGAATAACTCGGGCCCACAGGGTTATTCAACACATATCACAATTATTCATAGTATATGTTGGTCTATACATAACAAACCAACAATAAATCTTCGCTTTTCACATATGTTAACATATACGATGCCTTCAACAGCTGATGCGATTAATCGCAATTGAATTATTCCGATTGCGATCAAATGCCGATGCGATGAATCCCTTTTCGAACACTTCCGATTGCGATTAATCGCAATCGCAACCTGCATTTTCATGTTTCGATGCCCTGCTCCTTCTCCGATGCGATGAAACACTGTTTACCGAAACTCAACCATATATGAATCATAGTTTATAAGCCCATCGGGTCCGGAACTTCATCGCAATTGAAATTTGCATTTGCATGTTCTGATGCCTTGCTCCTTCTCCGATGCGATGAAACATTGTTTACCGGAACTCAACCATATATGAATCATAGTTTGTAAGCCCATCGGGTCCGGAACTTCATCGCAATCCCAATTTCTATTGTCATGCTTCGTTGCCACACTTTTCTCCGATGCGATGTAACACTGTTCATTTGGATGTGTCGATGCGATGGGTCCGATGCGATTAATTGCAATCGCATCCTTTAAAATTTTGGTGAAATTAAAAAAGGGTCCCACTAGCTATCAAATATCCGAAACTCAAACATATATGAATTTTTGTTTAAACCATATCGGGTCCGGAACTCAATCGCAATCACAACTTTTTGTTTACATGTTCTACTGCCAAGTTTCTCCGATGCGATTGGGTGAGGGTCCCACAATATATTAAATAGAAAAATAGAGCGCTAAATATAAATGTATATGCTTTGAGCCTTTGAATATAAAGCACAACATATGTACCGTGTTGTATATGTATAAGCTTCCGCTTCTGCTTTAGTGTATCCTCTAGCTGGGTTAATGATTCTCGGAATTTTATGTATGGGGGGGTCCCACCCTACACACACATTGTCTTCAATCAACATAGTATTAAGTCTTTCGCTTAGACCTAAACCCAACATTAATGTATATATACATTTATATAACCTCTCGGGCTCCATCCATATCTTAGCTCATAGTTCTGCTTTCGATTCTGTTTCATCTCTGCTTCAAATATTCTTAATAGTTTTGCTATGCCTTCAATATTCCGAATTTAACTGAATCCCAACATTTAACCAACGCATGGTTAAATTGTTGTTCGACTTATATGAATTCCCTTCACGCGTTCTTTGAAGCTCCCCTTTGACAGACAAAGATACTACCTCTATTGTTGTTTCATTCACCTTTGTTCTCACAGTTCCTTTGCATCCGATTCATACTTCCTCTGTGCCTTGGCTAGTCGAATTTTTCTAATCGGTTTCTATTGCATTAAAGCCCTCAAATGACTTCATATTTCCAATCTCCCTTCGTTTTTCATTACACAGTGGAGCGTGTAATCAAACTATCCCACTGAATGTTGTATGCGACTTTCTCACAAGAATGGGTATCGAATTCTGTAAATCGAACCCTTGCGTCCTGCTGCTCAATCCGAACTACTAAAATTGCCTTTTTCTTCAAGTGACAAAGGTTTACTCTGCTATGCCAAATGAACAGAGTCGGCCTCTTGAGTTTCTATACAGAACTAGTTCAATTGATTTCTACACAACATGTACACCACAACTGCCTCTGCTTCATGTCTGCTACTTTGCCTTATTGTTGGTTCAGGTACTCCTCCTTTGCAATAGGGTTTATTCAACTCTGTTTATAAACCCTGATAGACTCACAATCATCCATGCACAGACAATTGCACATAGGAGCCATTTATACTCCCAATTACAGAGTCTCATCATACTCATGTAATGCTGAAAAATTCCATCCTTTTGTCCTCACTACTCTGCACCTTGAATAGCTCTTTGCTTCTTTGCTATCCTGTAGGCAGAATATACAGTGTATATACATAAAAAAAAAAAAAAAAAAAGTTTGAAAAGCTTGCTCACATTCAGATATTGTCATGGTGCAGTGGCATAAGTTGGAAAATGAACCAAAGCGAAGTCAAGAACCTCTGTTAAACCTAGATAACACAAGGACAAAAGGAATAAGTTAATGCTAAGAAAACAAATGCAAAAACTATAAAAAATACTGAATATCAATATAAAACCTTCATTGAAAATGAAAAAAAAAAATTTCTGGTGAAACCTCACAAAATAATAGAAGTACTTATCATAACATTTCGCTCTGGAAGATTGACGAAGGAAGGCTTGCAAAAGTTATAAATGTTTTAGAATTACAGAAACATTAAATATGGAGATGCTAAAGTAGGTTTAGTTGCAGAGCATCATAGCTCTGTTCAAGAGCAAATGAATGAATGAACGAAAAATTCGACAGTTGTAATAGTCATTTGATACAATGAAAAACCCTAATCGATGTGCACCATAGCTCTATTAAGGACTTATCTCAATCATTGATGGTATGGTTCATTTGAGCCTTCGTGTCAAAACCGTGGAGAGCCAGGTGTTCATGTTTATATGTGCCATGTCCTTAGAATAGTTTATAACCTTAGTGTTTGTAATATACCACATGGAACCTAATGATCAAGGTTGAGAAAATTTATAACAAGATCTTTCAAGAGGTATTTACAAGAACCCAATCAACAAATAAGCCAACATGTAATGTTATGAAATGGCATGGGTTTGTCTTATAATGTATGAATCACTCAAGTATTCATAATGGAAGTGAACGTTCATGAGCATATAACTTAGGAAAACCTAATTTGATAGTTCCAAATCCCGAATTGATATAAGGGGTACCAATCTCTTCATAAATGTATTGACATGAGAGAAATGTTAAATCTTAGTAATAAGTTCAAAACATAAAAATAATTATAAAAGTAATACACTTGTATAATAAATCACCTTTGAAGGTTTTTTTGTGGGGAATAATATTAGAAGAGGTGAATAGAACAAAAATAGGTGAATCCTAGACAAGGGAATGAAAATAAAAGAATATGGAAGCTTATCCAAGGGAATGAATATAAAAGAATATTGATTTATAAATAAGTCTACATTGTGTGTGCATTCGATGACAAATAACCATTAAATGTCTTGTTAAATATGTATACTATAATAACAATGTTGTCATAACATACTGTTAATATCTCTTTTGATAAAATATAATTAGTTGTATTATTTGGGGGTTGTTACAAGTGGCATCAGAGTTGTAAGTTACAACATTACTAATTAGACCTTTCATGGGTCCTAAACTAAAATATTATTTTATGCGTGACATACATACAATCGAAACAACTATAATAATTTGAGGGATGGATAAGGATAACAATGGAAAAATTTCAGTAGGGTCACCTATGGAGGGTGAGGAGCATAATACCGAGTTGGGAATGATGGGAGGAGAAACTGGTCATACAGATAGTCACAAATCTAAAATCCTACAAGTAGTCCATATTTTAAAGGCATATTTAGAAAATATTAAAGTTAATTAAGAAAAAAAATTCTAAAGCAAAGGATGAACAAGAGGATATTATGTAGAAATTTGCAGAATAATGATTAATTATCCACCGAGACTATCCTGATCACATACAATTCGAATTTATATGCAACACATAATCTCTTCCACTCAGATCATCACACATGCGGAAATAAAATCAAGCGATAGCACATCAAATCATCATACACATTAACACGGTATGTATGGGGAAAGCTTATAGCTGAAAACCCCGCAGCTATTGTGTATATTATAATGGAGAAATCATGTAACAAACTCAGTACAATACTCCTCACAAGTACTCAGTACTTTCTCATAAAGTTACCCACAATCTAGCTCAGTTTTGAACAGGTTACTGGTTCAAAACTCACCGCCAATTGCCTTGCCTCTATTGCGCAATCCAGGCCTGTCTATATAGAGATCCAAGGTTCAAATATCCTTGGCTTGACAGCGCAATCATCATGGGCAATTCCTCCAAGTGTGGTGCAAATCTCATGCACAACTGATGTCGCCACTGATAGCTAACTCAACCCTTTCATCTACCTCTTTCATTGGTCTCCACTGAACTGATCATGCACTGTAGTGAACTGATGTGTTCTTGAGTTGAATAATGAGTTACTAATTAATGAATTAAATAATATTTAATTCACTCCACTCATAACTAATTGATTAGCTAGTTAAACTAATTTCAACTAGTTCAACTAAAATAAACAGAACACAACTCCACTAGCTGTCTCATTAACTCCTCCAAACTTCTGCCACTGAAGTCCAACTGAAGTCAACCATGCATGATGCCATCAAACCCTTGGAAACCACGTGATTCCTCTGTCAGATGCATGAGCCACTTCTGTAGCTCGAACTGAAGTGCTCCAAGAGAGTAAACTGTTGTTTATAGTCTAAATATTATTAAGGGTAAATAATATTTGACTTCCCTGTTTTAAGGAGAGGCAGTCTAAAAATAGACTTCGACCTCTTCGACCTAAAAAATAGAGTCTCATCTATTTTTACTAACATGACCAATGCTCCAAGAATCTCAAACTGGAATCCCCGAACCATGCTCCATATGTCTAAAAATAGACATAGTCTAAAAATAGATTTTGCGCCAGAATTTGCCTGCGGGCCCACTTAGTGAAGGCGACTTCATTTCACTAAGCTCCATCATCTTGCCGCATTTTCAACACTCCCTCTCAGCAAGATATGGATTATCTGCAACCCCTATCCTACCTCTGTGGAATTCAAACTTGCTCCTGGTGAGCGCCTTCGTCAGGATGTCGGCATCCTGATCCTCCGTGGGAACATATGAAAGCATCATGATTCTCCGTTGAACACAATCTCTGATATGATGGTACCTGATGTCGATATGTTTGGACCTATCATGAAATACTGGATTAGCCGAGAGCTTGATGCAGCTCTGGTTATCACAGTAGATCACCGTAGGCTCCAAATGCAACCTGAACAAACCTGCGAGGATCTTCCTCATCCAAATAGCCTCACATGCAGCCAAGCTTGCTGCCATGTACCTCTACTTTGTCGAACTCTGAGTGCCACGTGACCGCTTCCCCGCTCAGACGGAAAATGTCATGTCGACCCAATACCTGAAAACTCCTCCGTATGTGCTCTTCCCATTCATGGACTCGGCCCATGCATCACTGAAGCTGCAAAGCTTCGCTCCATCCTCCTGTCTGTACCATAGACCATATCTCGATGTGCCTCTGATATAGCGCAATACATGCTTGCCTGCCTTCCAAAAGAGCTTGGTAGGCTTAACCATAGCTTGCGAAAGCTGGTTAACTGCATGGCATATATCGGGTCGTGTATTGACCAGATACATAAGCGACCCCACCAACTGTCGATATACAGTGGCATCCACTACCTCCACTGAAGTAGCATCCTCCTTCCTCCAACCACCAGGAAGAGGAGTGTCAACAGGCTTGCAGCCTTGCATGTTGAACCTCTCCAGAATCTCCTGAGCATACTTGCTCTGAGAAACAAACAGTCCTCCACTGCGCTGCCAAATCTCCAATCCCAGAAAATAATGAAGGAGGCCCAAGTCCTTCATCTCGAACTCGGTGGTGTCCATTGCAGAGAGTATCAACGGCCACTGCCAGTTAAAACGATCATCTACATACAGTACGATGATCAACAGCTTCCCCTCCACCACAATCTGGTACAGGTTTGGATCCGCCTCACTCTTGGAGAATCCAAGCCCGGTGAAGTAGCTGTCTATCCCAGTGTACCAAGCACGAGGTGCTTGCTTCAGCCCGTACAGTGCTCTCTTGAGTCGGCACACATGCGACTCACTGCTGAAGATCTCAAAACCTTCAGGCTGCTCTATGTACACCTCCTCCTCAATGACTCCGTTGAGGAACACAATCTTCACATCCATCTGATGAATGTGCCACCCCATCTGCGCTGAGAGAGCAAGGATCGTCCGTATGGAAGAGTACCTTGCGACAGGTGCAAAAGTCTTCTCATAGTCAATCCCCTCGATCTGTGAGAAGCCACGGGCGACAAATCTCGCCTTGTACTTCTCCACACTCCCGTCAGCCGCCTGCTTCACCTTGTAGATCCATCACGAACCTACAACTGATTTCCCAACCGGTCTTGGGACAATCTCCCATGCACTGTTCCTGATGATCGAATCATATTCTTCGATCATGGCATCAACCCACGCGGGTTCCTCCACAGCTTCCTCAAAAGAGGATGGCTCTGTCACAACACATTGACTCATAAGAGCCATGTATCCAGTGTACCGATCCGGTGACTGTCTCTGTCTGCGCTGTGCCGTAGGTGGTCCTACAACCTTCTCTGCATCCCGAGCCAGTCGCTCAGCTTCTGTAGTGCGCATGCGCCCTCTGATGGTTGGCGCTGCCTGGGTGGTTTCTTCCACCTCCTGAACCTCCTCTTGTGGCTGATCCACATCCGGAAGCTCCTCCTTAGGAACTAACAGCTCCTCATCTGCATGCAAGTGTAGCTCTCTCTCAAGCGAACACTGCATGGCTTTCTCCTCCTGAAATTTTATATCCCGTCGCACAACAGTCTTGCGACTGTCTGGCACATACACCCTGTAGTTGTGAGGTGTATCAGTGTACCCCACAAATATTCCAACCTCAGCAGTTGGATCCAGCTTCCTTCTCGCATCCTTCGTCACATGCATGTAGACAGGAGAACCAAAATCCGCAAATGGGAAATATCAGGCCTCTTGCCAGAATAAGCCTCCTCTGGTGTACTCATGCCAAGAACCTTGTGAGGACAACGGTTCTGCACATACACCGATGTATTGCATGCCTCAGCCCACAAGTGAAGGGGTAGGCCCTGATCATGCAACATCGCCCGTGCAGCACCCACGATCGTTCTGTTCTTCCGCTCAGCCACCCCGTTCTGCTGTGGGTTATGGGGTGCGATGAGCTCTCTCCGAATCCCTTCGGCGCTGCAGAACTCCTTGAATTCAGCCGAGATGAATTCACCACCGTTATCACTCCTTAGAGCAATCACCTTCTTCCCCGACTCCTTCTCGACCAGTGCTTTAAACTCACAGAACTTCACGAATGTATCGCTCTTCTTCTGCATGAAGAAGATCTAGCACTTTCGAGAGAAATCATCAACAAAGATCACATAATACCTGTGCTTTGCTGTCGAAGCAACTGAGAAAGGACCACACACGTCTGTGTGAACTCTCTCAAGGATCGTCGTGGCGCGACTATCCTTCTCGTGAAAGGTGGCTTTCACATACTTCACTAAAGTACACCCCTTGCACTGATCTGACTGCGCAAGGGTGCCCTTAGGAAGCCCAGTAGAAATCTGCTGCAGAATCTTCAAAGCTCCATGGTGAAGGTGGCCCAATCTCCTGTGCCACAGTTCGCCCTCATCATCCCTGCTCACCACTTCTCCCGCCTTGCATGCCATAGCTGCGCAGCCATCTACCTGCAACTGATAAAGGTTCTTGGTTCGAACCCCTATCTTTCGGGTCTCTCCAGTAGTCTTACTGCGTAGGAAGGCTTTTCCTTCGCTGAAGACCACATCATACCCCTTATCCTCCAACATCGCTACTGAAATCAGGTTCTTCTTCAATCCAAGTACATGCATGACATCCTTTAAGACAAAGGGTTTACCAGACTCCCTCTGAAAGGATACGGTACCGATACCAGTCGCACTGTATCTACCGTCATCGCCCATCTCGATGTGCATACCCAAATCCTTGTCCTCCAGATCTGAGAACAACTCCCGATCTCCCGTCATATGAAATGACGCATCGCTGTCCAAGAACCACACCGATCCCATCACACTTGAAACCAAGCATGCAATCAGTGAAAAGTCAAGCTCGAACTGTGAAGCCAAAGATTCTCCATCTGCAGATCTTCCCGCTTGCTTGTTCTTCTTCTTCTTTGGACAATTGGTAGCATAATGTCCGTGATCATGGCAGTGAAAACACTTCACTTTTGCCATATCCTGCTTCTTGCCCTTAGCTCCAGAATGAGAGGTTTTCTTACCCTTCCCTTTCTTAGCTTTGGACACCAAAGCGCAGTTTTTTTCATGAGCTCCCTTTGATGAAGATCCATCTCGAGTAGTCCTCCTTATCTCCTCCTGCATGAGATCCGCCCAAAGGCGCTCCCATCCCGGTAGCTTCTCCCGACCATTGACACTATCTTGATATGAGTGCCAAGCCTTCGGAAGACCAAAGAGAGCCAAGTCGACCATGTCGTCGTCTTCGACAGTCACCCCCACACTTCCTAGCTCATCTCTGCATTGAGTGAACTTCGTGAGGTATTTGGCGATACTGTCGCCTTTCTCCATCTTGATGTTCCCGAGCTTATCTTTGAGCGCCAGCTTCCTTTGGTCGCTCTTACTCTGGAATAGATCCGTCAAAGCTTTCCACATTAAATATGGAGTAGCTTTTCCATGCAGGCTGGATACAATATGATCCTTGATGCCCTCCAACAGGATCCTTCGACACTTCGCCATCTTCTTTTGCCATGCATCGACTTCAGCAGGATCAGTGGGCTTTTGGACATCTGTATCTACGAACTCCTTCAGACCATTATCTTCTAATATTGCCTCCATGTGATCCTTCCATGCAACATAATTCGAACTGCCTTCAAGAGCATATTCGAGTCGCAAACCCTTGAAAGACATTTTCAACACCGGCACCAAGAAAACAAAACTGCTGCAAAATTTCGAATTCCACTTCAAAGCTCAACCGCTCTAGATCTGTGAGAACAAATTATTTCTAGCACAGAGATTGACTGCAAGGGGCGTTTACCAGACCTTTCACTTTCCGAAGAAAGATGAATCCGGAGGCTACCTGGCCCGCATGCAGACTCTCTCTACCGAAATAAGTTTGTAATCACTGTGATGATCAATCTCTGCTTCAATAGCTCCGATACCATGTAGAAATTTGCTGAATAATGATTAATTATCCACCGAGACTATCCCGATCACATACAATTCGAATTTATATGCAACACATAATCTCTTCCACTCAACCAACTCAGATCATCACACATGCGGAAATAAAATCAAGCGATAACACATCAAATCATCATACACATTAACACAGTATGTATAGGGAAAGCTTATAGCTGAAAACCCCGCAGCTATTGTGTATATTATAATGGAGAAATCATGTAACAAACTCAGTACAATACTCCTCACAAGTACTCAGTACTATCTCATAAAGTTACCCACAATCTAGCTCAGTTTTGAACAGGTTACTGGTTCAAAACTCACCGCCAATTGCCTTGCCTCTATTGCGCAATCATGGCCTGTATATATAGAGATCCAAGGTTCGAATCTCCTTGGCTTGATAGCGCAATCATCATGGGAAATTCCTCCAAGTGTGGTGCAAATCTCATGCACAACTGATGTCGCCACTGATAGCTAACTCCACCCTTTCATCTACCTCTTTCACTGGTCTCCACTGAACTGATCATGCACTGTAGTGAACTGATGTGTTCTTGAGTTGAATAATGAGTTATTAATTAATGAATTAAATAATATTTAATTCACTCCACTCATAACTAGTTGATTAGCTAGTTAAACTAATCTCAACCAGTTCAACTAAATTAAACCGAACACAACTCCACTAGCTGTCTCGTTAACTCCACCAAACTTCTGCCACTGAAGTCCTAACTGAAGTCAACCATGCATGTGCTCACCAAACCCTTGGGAATAGCATAATTCCTCTGTCAGATGCATGAGCCACTTCCAAGGCTCGAACTGAAGTGCTCCAAGAGAGTAAACTGAAGTTTATAGTTCAAATATTATTAAGGGTAAATAATATTTGACTTCCCTATTTTTAGGATAGGCAGTCTAAATATAGACTTCGACCTATAGGTCAAAAAATAGAGGTCCATATATTTTTACCAACATGACCAATACTCCAAGAATAACATACTGCAACCCCTGGACCATGCTCCATATGTCTAAAAATAGACATAGTCTAAAAATAGACTTTGCGCCAGAATTTGCCTGCGGGCCCACTTAGTGAAGGCGACTTCATTTCACTAAGCTCCATCATCTTGCTGCATTTTCAACATATTAATGGTTGTATACTCATAATATTGGAAGAAAATAAAGGAAAGTTAAAAAACCTCATAGGAAAATACCTAGAATTGAATCGAATGACAAAATTGAGTCCATAACTTCTAGTGAAATTCGAACACCTGAGTTTGATGAAAGGGAGGAAAAAAAATATGGTAGTAGTACCTCTGTGTCTAAACAGAAAAAGGCTACATCTAAATTGCAAGGGGAATTTGAAAATATTGGACCTCCAAATTTTGATGGAGAATATGAGGAAGGGGCATAAGCTTGGCTTCTGAATATATCAAAGTATTTTGAGGTCTACAATTACCTTAGCAACCTGAAGGTAAGATTGGCTATATACCAACTAACTAGTAAAATAACCTCATGGTGGGAGGAAAATAATGCCATAAATAAAATTAGAAGCAAAAATATGACATGGAAATGATTTAAAAAGGAATTTTGTTGTGAAACCAGCTCCAAAAAGTGAAGAAAAGAGATATCAACACCTTAGAAATAAGCCACTTCGAGGGGGAAACCTCCAATACATTACATGAATGAACAATCTTGGATGATTCAAATTACAAAACCTCCTTTCTATATATAGGAGTCCATGGGGCCATAATGTAATCCTAGTGGGGCCACAATGTAATCCTAGCCGACCTAACAATAATAATTTAAGGGCACAATAATAGTAATATGGGGGTTACAAGGGTACAATAATAACAATAAGGGGGTTACACTAACAACAATAAGGGACAATACTAGTAATATAGGGACCTAACATGCCCATCTCCTTCAAAAAAAATTTGTCCTCAATGCTTGAGTAGCTCTAGGTGCTTCTATATAAAATTCTCGTCCTCCCATGTAGAATCTTCAGTGGGTAAGTTCTTCCACTTGATGAGATACTCTGAAATTGATCGATTTCATATCTATCGAGTTCTTGTTTCCGTGACCGCTTCAGGTTCCAATATGATTTTTCCTTCCTCATCAAGTTTTGGCAATATTGTTTGAACTGGAATATTTTCACCTATAACCTTCTTTAAGTATGAAACATGGAAAATTGGATGCACTCGTGAAGAAGCAGGAAGCTCCAATTTGTATGCCATAGTACCAATCTTTTGCAACACCTTGTAAGGACCATAGTACTTTGGCGATAATTTATTATCCTTCTTAGCTTGCTTGAGGGACATTTGTTTGTATGGTTGTAGCCGTAAAAATACCCAATCTCCTACATCAAACCTTCTCTCGCTGCGATGTTGATCTGCCTGTTGTTTCATTCGATTTTGTGCCAAATTCAGGTTATCCTTTAAGAGTTGGAGAACTTCTTGCTGATGCTCGATGTGATCTTCCACCGCTTGAACCTTCGAATTTTCCCTTAAAGATGATGTGATGGATGGTGGATGATATCCATAAAGTGCCATAAATGGGGTCATTTTTGCTGCAGTATGGAAGGAAGTGTTATACCACCATTCAGCGAGAGGTAACTACTTGACCCATTGTGTTTGTTTATCAGATACAAAACAACGAAGATATCCTTCCAAACATTTATTTACTATCTCAGTTTGACCATCTGATTGAGGATGATAAGATGAGCTATGAGCTAATTGAGTACCCAAACAAGAAAATAACTCTGTCCAAAAATTTCCAGTAAAAATGGGATCTCTATCGCTCACAATAACCCTTGGGTTTCCATGTAGCTTTTGAATTGTGTCCATAAATGTAGTAGCAACTGTATTTGCTTTAAATGGATGAGATAATGCACAAAAGTGTGCATACTTGGTAAGTCTATCAACTACCACCATGATGACACTCTTTCCTTCTGACTTAGGTAAACCTGTGATAAAATCCATTGAAATCTCCTCCCAACGTTGACTTGGAATGGATAAAGGTTGTAGAAGTCCTGGGGTCTTAATTGTTTCCACTTTATTCTGCTGGCAAACCAAACATTCCGCCAAAAACTTTCGAATATCAGATTTAAGGCCATCCCAAAAAAATTCTTTCTTCACCCTGTGGTAAGTTTTTAAAAATCCTGAGTGTCCTCCTAAAGGAGAAGTGTGCAATTCAAAAAGAATCTTTTGTTTTAGTTGGGAATTCTTACAAAGATATAAGTGATCTTTGTACCATAAGGAATCATTTTTCCAACTAAATGTATCAGATGTACTAGAATCTTGCTGCAACTTTTGAATGAGTGTCCACACTTCTTCGTCCTTCTTCCATTCATCTCTTGCTTCGGTTATCCAATCTGGTTGGATAATAGAAATGGCACAAAGCAATGCTTCCACTTCTTCATTTTTTCTTGAGAGTGCATCTGCAACAACATTTAGCTTCCCTATTTTGTAGATTATTTTAAATTCATAACCCAAAATATTTGTGACCCATTTTTGTTGCTCTTCTGAAGATAGCCTTTGTTCCAAAAAGTGTTGAAGACTATCATGATCAGTTTTTATCCTGAAGTGTTTTCTCATTAGGTAAGTTCTCCATTTCTTTAGTGCATGCAGTATTGCTAACATTTCCTTCTCATAAATAGGTTTCTTTAAATACTTTCCTTTGATTGGACGACTTTCAAAAGCAATGGGTCTTCCTTCCTGCATTAAAACTGCACCAATTCCATTTCCTGAGGCATCACATTCCACAATAAAGGTTTTTGTGAAGTCTGGCGTAGCTAAGACCAGTGATAGGCACATTGCCTCTTTAAGATGTTCAAAGGCCTTAGTTGCTTCAGGAGTCCATGAAAATGCATCTTTCTTCAATAATGTTGTTAGAGGTGCTGCTATTATCCCATAATTCTTAACAAACTTGCGATAATACCCTGTTAACCCGAGAAATCCTCGCAACTTCTTTATGGTTGTGGGGACTTTCCATTCCTTAATGGCTTTAATTTTGTTAGGTCTACCTTAACACCCTCGTGAGATACAATATGACCCAGATATTCCACCTCTTGTACTCCAAAGAAACATTTGGATGTTTTTGCATATAATTGTTTCTCCTGCAATAGTTTGAGCACCCTGTCGACATGTTGAACATGATATTTCCAAGACCTACTCTAGATTAGTATATAATCAAAAAATACTAACACAAATTTTCTAAGGAAGGGTTTGAAAATGGAATTCATCAACCCTTGAAATGTAGAAGGTGCATTGGTAAGGCCAAAAGGCATGACCAAAAATTCATAATGACCCTCATGAGTTCTAAATGTTGTTTTTGGAATATCTTCAGTCTTCATTCTAATTTGATGATATCTTGAACGAAGATCCAACTTGGTAAAATAAATTGCTCCATGTAATTCATCCAATAATTCATCAATCACAGGAATGGGAAATTTGTCTTTAATGGTGAGCTTGTTGAGCTCCCTATAATCCGAACACATTCGCCATGATCCATCCTTCTTGTGTACCAATACTATAGGAGCAGATAAAGAACTTTGACTAGGTTGAATTATACCCGCCTCTAACATTTCTGCAATCATACGTTCAATTTCACTCTTTTGGAAATAAGGATATCTATAAGGCCTGACGTTTGGAGGAACACTTCCTGGAATCAAATGAATAGCATGATCATGATCACGAATAGGTGGGAGTCCTTTCGGAGTTTCAAAAACCTTGGAATGATTGTTCAAGAATTTTTGGAGATCTGCAGAAATAGATGATTTTGATGTTGGAACTTCTAGTGAGCATAATTGTGCAATTATGCCTCGTTGTTCTTTCTTTAGAATCTTTGTCATGACATTAGAGCTTATTATCTTCCCCGGCTTCCCTATAATACCCCGTAATTCAACTTCCTTTCCTTCTGAAAAAATTTCAAGAAAAGTTCTTGAAAATTAAATGCTACCATCCCCAAAGATTGTAACCATTGTACTCCTAGTACAACATCATCACCTCCCATAGGAATTGAAAGCATTGGACTATTCAATACATATTCCCCCATGGTTAGCTTGATATTATGGCATTTTCCAGAGCAATTTATAGTTCCTCCATTTGCAACCATCACTTGACATTCTGGTGCTGGGTATAGGAAACAATTTAATTCCTTTGCTACCTTACAATGAATAAAATTATGGGTGCTACCTGAATCAATCAACACTATTACCTTTTTCTTCTTGATATGTCCTTCTATCTTGAGAGTTTGAGGAGTGGTAATTCCTACCAATTCATTACACGATATGGTCGGACTCATTTCTTCCTCTTCTAGGGCTGGTTCCTGGTGTATATCCTCTTCTTGTTCATTTTCTTCTTCCTCTTCACAATCTATGTAAAATAATTTCTTTTCAGGACACTTATGACCTTTAGTGTATTTGCTATCACAACTGTAGCAAAGCCCTTTTTCTCTTTTTTCTTCCAATTGTTGTGGTGTCAACCTTGTAGGTTGTGGAAATCTAGGAGTAGCAAAACTTCCCTCTTTATAGAAGTGAGTGGTAGGCTTCCTTGTCACCATAATTTTACATTCAATTTTTCTTGCCAACCTGAATGCCTTCTCCAATGAATCAGGTTCCAAAATGTGAACTTCATGTTGGATGTTATCCTTTAAAATAACTATGAAGAGATCAATCCTGTGTTCCTCTGGGATATCAGTTACCCTTATATTCAATTTTTGGAAGTCCTCAATGTGCTCCCCCATTAAACCCTTTTGTTTGAGATTTATCAATTGGCTAAAGAAGGTGTTGCTCTTTGTATCCTCATAATGTGCTATCATTTCCTCCGTAAAAATTGACCAAGTGACAATTTTTTTATGGGAGCAAAGCCATCGATACCATACAAATGTATTTTGTTCTAAATGTAAAGTTACAATGCGTACCTTTTGTGTGTTTTGCACATTATTGAGATCAAAATATTGCTCCATTTGTAGTATCCATGTTACAGGATCCTTTCCATCAAACTTCCTCATATCCATTTTTGGAATATGGTGGTTCTTCCCGCTAACATTAGAGTTTATGAAGTCACGATTAACATTTATTTTGTTCTCATCATGAGTTTCCTCTACTATCTTTTCACCATTAGGAAACATTTCTTGTATCAACTTTGTCAAACCTTCCATGTCTTCTTTTATATCATTCTTCATGTTTTCCATTTTCTCATCGATCTTAGCTTCCATGTCATCCATCTTAGATTCCATGCCAACTTCCATGCCATCTATCTTAGATTCCATGCCATTCTTCAAACCATCCATCTTATATTCCACGCCTTTCTTCAAACCATCCATCTTAGTTTCCACGCCTTTCTTCAAAACTTCCATGTCATTTTTTGTTTCTCTTTGCGAAAGCGAAATTTGTTGCACTTGCTCTTGTAATTTTGATATGTCATGTTGCCATTCTTCGTCTTGATGAGTCATAGTAGAGCTTTCTAAATGCTTAATGGGTGTTGAATTATTTTTAGGGGCCATTTTAGAATCCAATACTAATATATATTCTACAATATGCCCTTGGAATCAATTCAACTTGATTCTTCAAATAAGACTTATGCAATTCGGAAAAAATTAAATAAAAAAATACACACCTTTTACTTGCTTTTTAGAAGCTCGATATTGAAATTGAATTATCTCTCTAATTTAGGATCATCAATATCTGAAATTCAGCCCTATATTAGCCCTCTGAAGCTTCTTTCAAATGCCATAAGTCTGATCTGATTTTGATTCTTCAAGGAAAAGTTATGTCCAATCTCCCACAATGACTCGATTTTGGACTAGTTTAGTAGAGCAAACTTGTATGACTTGCCACGTGTCATTGTTTCCTCCTTTGGCTCTGAAATTGATAGAACGAAAACTACAGTCCATGTACTTGTGGCCACTTTTTACATCATTCCAATCCGATGCTCAGAGAGAGAGCTATGAATATTTTCCCACGATCACCTCTTTGAGATGAAATTCAAAAGCCTAAAAAAGCCCTAACTTCCACAGATCATATCTCTGAAAATATTGCGAACCAATAACTGAAATTTTGCGACGAAGTTCCTTAGGATTTCGTCTTCGCACTCTAAAAATTTTAGCTTCTGAAACTTCGTAGAAAAACAATTATTACGAAAATACCACGATGACCTGTTTAGGTTAAATTCAAGAGCCTGCAAAATGACCTAACTTGCAGAGATCATATCTCCGAAAATGTTGCAAACCAAGCTCTGAAATTTTGCGACGATGTTCCTTGGGATTTTGGCTTTGCACTCTAAAAATTTCAGATTCTGAACCTTCGTAGAAAAATCGTTATAGCGAAAATGCCACGATGACCTGTTTGGAGCAGCGAAACCCTAGAATCACAAAGCTCTAATACCAAATGTTGTGAAACCAGCTCCAAAAAGAGAAGAAAAGAGATATCAATGCCTTATAAATAAGCCACTTCGAGGGGGCAACCTCCAATACATTTCATGAATGAACAATTCTTGGATGATTCAAATTACAAAACCTCCTTTCTATATATAGGAGTCCATGGGGCCATAATGTAATCCTAGTGGGGCCACAATGTGATCCTAGCCGACCTAACAATAATAATTTAAGGGCACAATAATAATAATATGGGGGTTACAAGGATACAATAATAACAATAAGGGGGTTACACTAACAACAATAAGGGACTATACTAGTAATATAGGGACCTAACAAATTTTAAAAAATTACTTAACAGAAAGATATTTCAATGAGAAGGCCAGAGAGTTCCATGAGCTAAGGCTTGGAAAATCAACCATGGATGAATTTTCCAAGGTATGTACCATACCTGAAAGAAGAAAAGACAAAAATACAAAGGTTTATTAGTTGCATCCCTTTTTCATATAGGGAGAGGATTGAATTTGACAATCCAAAGGCCATGGATGAAATGATAAGGAAGACAAAACTGTGTTTCAACCAAAACAAATAGAAAAGTGACAATTCTAAAAGTTGGACGACCAAGAAAAATGAAATTTCAATGCTAAGAGAAAGAGATTTAAGAAACCTACCTTTTCCAACACCCTTAAAAGCATTCAAGGTGGAAATTTAAAAAAAAATGTAAATCAATAGAAAAAAATAGGATAGAAAAGTGGGCAAGGAGTAGGAACTAGAAACAAGAAATTTTGTGAATAAAATTAGGATAAAAAAGTGGGCAAGGAGTAGGAATTGGAAACAAGAAATTTGGTGAATAAAATTAGGATAGAAAAGTGGGCAAGGAGTATGAAATAGAAACAATAACTAGGATAGAAAAATGGGCAAGGAGTAGGAACTGGAAACAAGAACTTTGGTGAATAAAATTAGGATAGAAAAGTGAGCAAGGAGTAGGAACTGGAAACAAGAACTTTGGTGAATCTACTAGGCCACCAATCAAGTGTTTGGGTTGTAATGAAAACCATTTGTGGAGGGACTATACACAAAATCCTTTGAATAGAAAAGAAACAATAAACAATATGCAAGAAGCCTCTACAGTAAATGACATTTCTTGCAATAGCCAAAATATGAGTGCGACACTGGATGGAAGATAAACAAATAATCATTCCACTATGGTGGAGATCCAAGGTAAAATCTTAGGAAATAATGTGACTGTATTAATTAACCCTTGTTCTAATTTAAGTTATATTTCCCCTGCTTCAATTGAAAAATGTGGACTTAAAAAGGAAAAGCAGAGTAAATCCTAGTTAATAGAATTGGCCACAAGAGATAAAAGAAAAGTTACCAAAATAAGTAAAAATTGTTCATTAGATCTGAAGGGAATGGATACCAAATTAAATTTGAACATTCTACCTTTGGGGTCTTATGATGTCCTTGTTGGTATGGATTTTTTAGAACCACACCAGGTAATATTAAACTATTTAGAGAAGTATTTCACATGTGTCAATGATGAAGGGGAGACCTATATGGTAAAGGTGTCCCAAGATCCATTTCTGTGAGACACATTTCTTCCTTATAGTTAAATAAATGTGCTTGAAATGGCTGCCAAATGTCTACATCCTAGATTGAAGACATTTTCAGTCGCAACAAAAAACCATCTATAGAGGAATATTCTATATTAGAAAAATATACAAATGTTTTTCCAGATGAAATACCCAGACATCCTCCAAGAAGGGATATCTATTTTACTATTGATCTTAACCCTGGAGCAGTTCTAGTATCAAAATCCCCATACAAAATGAGTATTCATGAATTAATGGAGTTAAAAATTTAGTTACAAGAACTGCTAGTTAAGAAGTATATAATACCTAGTGTATCACCTTGGGGTGCACTAATCTTATTTGTTAAAAATAAAGATGGAACCATTAGACTTTGTATAGATTACAAGTAGCTCAACAAATTGACCATAAAAAAAAAAGTATCCTTTACCTTAGATTGATGACTTGTTTGACCGAGATTCAGTTTTCTCAAAAATTTACCTAAGATCTGGATACCATCAGATTAAAATAAAATACAAGGATATTCACAAAATGACATTCATGACACATTATGGACATTATGATTTCACGATACTTCCATTCAGACTCACTAATGCACCGATGAATTTTATGTGTCTAATGAATAATGTGCTTAGGCCATTTATGGACAAATTTGTCATTGTATTCATAGATGAAATTATAATATACTCAAAGAGTAAATAAGAACATGATAAACATTTCCAAATGGTTCTCCAAACACTTGGATAAAATAAGCTATATGTTAAATTTAGCAAATGTTCATTTTATCATAAACAAATTCACTATTTAGGACATGTGGTATATGAGGAAGGGATTGTTGTGGACAGGGAAAAGACAAAGGCTATCTTAGAATGGTCAGTGCCTAAGGATGCAACTGATATCAAGTATTTTTTGGGAATTACAAGTTATTACAGAAGATTCATAAAAATATTTTCCAAACTAGCATACCCAATCATTTATTTATAGAAGAAGGGGACTAAGTTTGAATGGAATAAGAAATGTCAGGATATCTTTGATAAATTTAAGCAAATATTAACTGCTACTCTGATTTTGAAATTAGTTGATCCCAAAAAATACTTTGTAGTATGTATTGATGCATGTAAGGAAGGTTTGGGGGCAGTTCTAATGCAATAAGGCAATGCAATAAGTTATGAATCCAGAAAAATAAAGACTATGAGAAGAACTATGCCACACATGACCTAGAACTAGCACCTATAATTCATACTTTAAAAAATGTGGAGGAACTATATTATAGGGAGGAAATTTTAGCTAAAAATTGATAATTACAGTTTCAAATACTTGTTTGACCAACCAAATCTAAATGCTAGGCAAACACGATGGCTATAATTTCTTAGTGAATATGACTTTGAAATCATATATATTAAGGGAAAAAAGAGCAAAATTTATGCCTTGAGTAGGAAATTAAATTAGACCTATGCCACTGTTTGAACGCAGTTGGTAAACAAATTTGGTAGAAAAGATCAAAACAATTGTAGATTTCAATGAAAAAATATGTGAAAATTAAGGAAACAAATTTAGAAACGTGACTTGTTAGATGAAGAAGAGAGTGATTTTTAAGTAAGTGATCAAGACCTATTGATGTATATGGATATAATTTATTTGCATAATAATCCAAATTGGAAAACATTTATCCTAGATGAGCTGCATAAGAAGCCTACAACTAGACATCCTGGATATAAGAAGCTAATAACTATGTTAAGAAAATATTTTTATTAGCCTAAAAACAAAATACATAGCCAAGTGCTTGGAATGTCAATAGGTTAAGGCTTCTCATCAACATGTAGTTGGGGTGTTACAACCTTTACCCATTCCAAAATGGAAATGGGAGATAATATCTATGGACTTCATCATTGGTTTACCAAAAAATAGGAGAACATGACTCTATTATGGTGGTGGTAGAAAAACTCATTAAAATATCAAATTTTATTCTTGTAAAATATACCTTCAAGGCCATTAACATAACCAAAATATTCATGAAAGAAATATTTAGACTCCATGATGCCGAAAACCGTGATTTCAGGTCAGGCTGCAAACTTTACTTCTAAAGTTTTGAAGGGTTTATTTGAGGGTATGGAGACATAATTGAATTTTAGCACAACCTATCATCCTCAAATTGATGGTCAAATAGAAATTACCAATCATATCTTATAAGATATGTTGAGAATATATGTCATGGATAGGCCCACTAAGTGGGAAGACTATCTCCACTTGGTTGAATTTTCCTAAAATAATGGATATCATACTTCATTAAAAACGAGTCCTTTTGAAGTGTTTAATGGAAGATGATGTAAAGAACCCTTAAGTTGGTTTCATCTTCAATATAGGATGGTGTTGGGTTTAGATATGTTAAAGGAAATGGAAAAGGTATTTAAACATGTAACACAATATTTGAAAACAACTCAAGATCGATGGAAGGGTTATGAAAATTTGAAAAGAGTTCAAAAGGAATTCAATGTTGGTGACCATGTATACTTGAAAGTGAAACCAAAGAAGAACACACTTATAATAGGCAATTGTGCCAAGCTATCACCCAAATATTGTGGACCTTTTGAGGTATTAGCAAGAACTGGACCAATGGCCTATCAACTTGCTCCTCTAGCAAACATAAAATTTCATAATTATTTCATGTATATTTGTTAAAGAAATATGTACATGAATCAAATCACATAATTGATTGTAACATTGTACTATAGAGCCAGAGGGAGAGTTCCTAGAAAAACCTCTATGTATTCTAGACCATAGGGAAGTCACACTACGGAATAGAAACCTAGCCAAATTCAAAGTTTAGTTGAAGCATTTCAACTCGGAAGAGGCAAATTGGGAATTGGAGGATGATTTTAAAGAAGTATATCCATTCCTATTTTGAAAGCTGGGATGAATTCTAGAGTTAAATAGAAGACACCAGGATGATGTCAAACTCAAGCAGTGAAGGATGTAATATCCCCTGACTTGAATTTTATGTTGTAAATTTGTATATGATTATTGTGGTTATGGTTCTAACGTTGAAGACTTACTTGGAACCAGTTTATCAATGTTGTATTACTAACAAATGTTAAATGTAAAAATGTAATTATTATGTTGTTAACAAAATAAAGAAATCTGGAATTAATGTTGAGACTACACTTGGATGAAAGAGATAAGGCTACGAGTTAATATTGGATATTGATTACCCTTATTCATTACGTCCCAGGCATATAATCTGAATGATTATATTATTGATGACCATGGAAATGATTGATAATTAACTTCCCTAAAAGTCAGGATGTTGTCTTTGAGAGTGTGGGAGTGGAGCTCATAAATGTGCTAGTAACTACCTGCCACATGTTGGGTGAGGTGGAGGTAGCTACCAACTACCAATTAATTTGATAAGGATTATTCTATTTTGTATTTTACTGGCTAAGAATCACACAATTCTAAATTGGTGAGAAGCAAAGAGGTGACAAAATAATGTGACAAAAATAGAAACTTGCAGGCTAAGTGCTCGAGGGGACCCTTTTGGAGAAAGGTGTTAAGGTTTGGCAGAGAAATTTAGCTCTAGTATTAGTTCCCAGATTCTTATTTATCAATTCAATATCTCAAACTCTTGTATTTTAGAAGATAAACTTGATATTAAGCATTTTATTCAGTAATGCAAGTACAAGACTGGAATAGCATGCTAGAGACAGTAAAAATAAATCTGAAATATTTTATGGTGAAATATTAAATCATCTTAGAATTTATTTTTCATTTAGGACAATGGAAATATTTAGAAAAGAAAGAAGACATGTTTTCAGTTGCATAGATTACTCTTTAAAAAGAGAAGGACTGGTAGAAAGAAGAGACTAGTTTTCTTTTATCAGTGTGTTGAATGATATCAAAGTATGCTTATTTGCATAAAATTTGAGGAAAACTATAACAAGTAAAAGCATTATTATCTTTATATAGATAAAGCTCCAGCTTTTGAGGACATAATCCTTAATGGAAGAGGTTAGGACAAAACTATTTTCCAAGTTAATCTCTGTAAATATTAATTAGGCTATATTGAAAAGGACTGAAGTAAAACTAAAAACAATATATAAGAAGAACACACACACACACACCTACAATAGGGTAACTACACTATGATTATTAAGCTTATAGACTCAAAAAAGTTCATATTTGAGAGGGTTTAGTGAAAAATACTAAACTGCTATGGTATAATATATATGCAATACACAAAAGGTCGAAAAGATCTAAAAAAATCAAAATTAAATAGAAAATAAGATTAATTAAATCTACAATATAGAGATAAGATTTTATGAATGTATAAAAAGAATAGGTACAATCATATAATTGAAGAGTTAAACACATGACTTTTTCATTAATAATGAAGAATCTACTAGAATTGTACTGTTGGTAAAAAATGACCATAATAGGTTACAACTATTAGATGTTTTTGGGTTAAAAATACCCTTAATCAATATACATTTGCAGGCATAAAAAACTTGCATATTATAATCTTCCTAAAAGGAATAAAAACTGAAACATTAGTTTAAGAACTAAAAACAAAAGATAGAAAGACATGGTATTTTTCCTCTAACATAGAGTCACGAACATGCATAGAAATAATCTAGGGGTTTTGGGATCATTTGAATTGGAAGGAAAAATTTGAAATCTGCATGAGTGGTAGGAATGCTTCAATCTACACCATCGTAGAAAAAAGTTTCAAAATTAATCCTGAATATGGAATTACTTGCGAATGCATATCAAACACATATGCCATTACCTTTTAAATTTTAAGTGATTAAAAACAGTGCACGAAGTAAAGATAGAGTTCTGAAGGTTATTAACCTGAAGAGATCTCCTTAAACAGAACACCTTACCATAACCCTACAAATTGTAAATAATTTCATATTAGTAGAAATCAAAATTTGTAGTTTTGGTTAAACTCAAAAAAAACAAAAATTGTGGAAATTCAAATGAAAGTTGGTTAGGGCTTATAACCCAATAAACTTATGTCAAAATCAGAGAAAAACAAATGGAAAACTAAGTACATGAACACTCCAGTAGGGTTATACCCTAACTGAAAGAAAACAACCGAGTCTTATATAAATATATGCCAAGTAGAGAAATTTAACGACTATTCTCATATTAATATATGAGTAACTGAGACATTTGATTGGGTCTAAATGAATAAAAAATAAAATGTATACTTTAGAAGATTAGACTTAATATATTGAAAACCCTAGCCATAGTATTTTTAGAGAAAGAAAAGCTAATTGAAAAACTAAACCGGGAAAGAAACATTCATACATATAAGGAAATTTACTCGAACAAAGGATAAGTCATTCTCCTTGGTAAAGTCTAGAACCTTAGTATTTGTAATATACCACATGGAACCCGATGATTAAGGTTGAAAATATTTATAATAAGATATTTCGAGAGGTATCGACAAGAACCCAAGCAATGAATAAATGTCGTTAGTTTGTTTATAATGTATGAATCACTTAATTATTCTTAATGGAAGTGAACATTCGTGAGCATATAATTTGGAAAACCTAATTGATAGTGCTAAAGCCGAATTAATATAAGGGGCACCAATAGTTGGAAACATACAGATTTATAAATAAAGAATATGGATTTATAAATAAAGTTTATATGTGTTTGGATTTTATGACAAATAATTATTAAATGTCTGGTTAAAAGAATATGGATTTATAAATAAAGTCTTAAATGTCTGGTTAAAAGAATATGGATTTATAAATAAAGTCTATATGTGTTTGGATTTCATAAAGTCTATATGTGTTTGGATTTCATGATAAATGATCATTAAATGTTTTGTTAAAGATGCATACAAAAATAAAAAAAAGTTGTTATGACATACTATTATCTCTTTTGATTAAAAAAAAATAGGTGTATTTTTTGGGGTTGTTACACTATGTTTATTAAGTGTCGAGATTCTCACCATGACTTGTACTTGGAGGTGTTGGATGCACAAAAAATTTTCACTCCAATATCCTCTAAATTGATTGAGAAGTAATAGTTGAAACTACATTGATTACTTTTTGAATTGTGTGTCCCTAATACATTAATTTTGGATATCTCTTAGCTGCAATAATAATATTAGCCAACTAGTTGAAAAAAGCTTGAAAATAATTAAAATATAAAGTATAGGCTTCACCAAACTTAAAAGGTTCAAGAGCTCTTTAAAATAGTTCTAAAAGAGGTTGCCTCATACTAACACTTGTCTCCTTCACTCCCCATTTTTAATATTCTTTCATTCGTGAACCTAAAATGCTTTCGGGTTCTATAATCAATGGCCTTTCCTTTGGGTATTTCATTAAAAAAACATTGAATAAAGCTAATCACAAGGAATAGCTTCATGTTCATGGTTCATTTTGCAAAATGCAACCAATAGGTTTTTCGACTGTAAGGTTCTTTTGCAAGAAATTAATGCCATCCTTTTAGTGCAATTTCATTTGTTTATTCATATGGAAATCAAAGCAGGTTTCTATACATGGGTTCTCTACTTTGAGCTTTTTTGTTAAATAAACCCATTCCTAAAAAATTGTATGGCCATGTTATAGAATAAAGAGAGCAATGAAGTTAGTATAACACCAAGTCCTTGAACCCAAAGCTATCTTATTACAACACCATATCCCTACATTGGGATGTTAGTGCACTTTCTTACTTATTTTTGGATTATTTTTGTGATTTATGGGTATATAGGAGTACCATACTATTTCTATGATAGGGGTAGAAATAAAATGGTATTAAAAGTGCCATGGAAAAAATGGATACTTAGGATACCCAGTGAAAATAGAGATTTTAAATATTGTAAATATGTAATGGGAGTGGGTGGGGGTCAACAAAAGGGTTTTGGTGGGCAAAGGGTGGGGAATTTTCAATATCTAATGATATTGGGGATATTCATTAATATTCCATGAACAAAGGCTACTCAGGAAGGAATGGAGAGGCGCTCGGCTTAGGGTTTCTGTAACCCTGCAACGGAGGCGTTCAGGTTTCTCCCCACTCTCGCGGCGGCCTGGCATCACTCTTCTGCGCGCTTCGACTGACCGCTTATGACCTCTTCACATGGCAGCACCTTTGGGAGGGGTGGGATCCTCCCCTCCTCCTCTCACTACACCCTCTGACACTTCCAGTCCGACCATTTCTGCTCAAAAATCGTCCACTGACACAGTAGAAGGGAAAATGAAATCCAACAAGGTGCAAAAAGACAAGAAGTACTCCCAAAGCGCTGCAGATGCTTAACCAAAAGTCTCCTCTGCTACATGTATTCCGATAGCAGCAGACCGTATCAAAATAGATCTCCCTGGACATCGCATCAATGGGCACATTCAGTTCATGAAGGACCACGCTCTCATCGGCAAGTTTATAGGCCTCTGGCCAACTGAAAAAGCGCTTCAGGGATGGATCGCCTCAAAATGGAAGCCCAAAGGGCATGTCACTTTGCAGCTGGGCCCAAAAGGATTCTTCACAGCCGTTTTCAACTGCTTGGAGGACAAGAATCGCATCTTTGATGGAGGCCCTTATTTCTTCAACTCTGTAGGCCTTTATCTTCGTGATTGGATTGAAAGATTCAACCCAGACAAGGAAGACTTCAACTGGGCACCAGTTTGGATTCACATGTACTCCTTACCTTTGGAATACTGGGATGAGGAAACCATTAAAGACATTGGCAATGGACTAGGGGAATTCATCAAGATCGCGAAAGAAACTAAGCTCAGACGATACACTTCCTATGCAAGGATCTGTGTCTACATGCATCTCGCCAAAGCCCTCACCGATTTGGTAAGCCTCTTTCATGATGACTTTGAATGGATACAAACTATAGATTACGAACATGTTCCATTTCATTGCAGAAAGTTCCATGAACATGGTCATCTTTTCAGAGATTTCCCTCTGAACACCCCACCCAAACCCGCCCCTCCTTCAAAAAACATAGATGCAAAAGGATTCACCAAAGTCTCTAGTCGAAAGAAGCACACAAAAAATCCCTCTACAATGCCCTCAGCTCCTAACATTCCCTCCACCAGCAACAGCTTTGAAATCCTTACCTCCCATGCTTCCTTAGAAGGAGGCCCCTCGCAACCTTCCCTAGATAACCCGATCTCTAACATTCCTGACCCCAAACCCTTGCCTCAAAAGACATCCATGTCCCTTTCTCCTTCTATGCCAAACACTCCCCCACCCCTGACCAACAAGGACAAAGCCATTGTCATAAAAAATTCTCAGATGGAAATAGATGGAGATCCTCCCTCTGCCTCTCAGTCAAATGATTCCAGAGATGACAAGAACAAGCCTACCCATATGGAAGAAGAACCTGAAAGCATCGATCTTGGAGACTTGGACATTCTGGCCTTGGAGCTTGCTTGCCATCAAAAGGATTATGACAAGATTCCCAACAGGAAAATTGATAGCCTTGAAGTTGTAATCTTTCGCGCGCAACAAAGCAACTCTTTAGGAATTCAGGCAGGCAGTCACTGGGATGGCAAAAAGATAATTAAAGAGTAAAAAAAAAGAGGGCATAAGGCAGATCTACAAAGAACAATCATAGTGGGAGAAATGCTTGTGGAATCAGGGAGGTATCCCAAGCTGACTAAGTTCTCTCGGCCTATCCCCTAAAGTTCCCAATGAAGTTAATCTCATGGAATGTAAGAGGGCTAAATAGCCCCTCCAAACACCGGATGATTAAAAATATGATACAACAATACAAGACAAAGATAGTCTTCCTCCAGGAGACAAAATGTAACAACAGAATTTTGGAATCCATCCTCACCAAAACTTGGATGGGCTGCAAATCAGTTTCAGTTGACGCCTCTGGTGCCTCAGGAGGGTTGGAGATTATCTGGGACCCCTAGCTTATCTCCCTGTCGGACTTTCATGCCAACCATAATTTCATACAAGCCACCTTCCACTTGGTTGGCTCCAATTCACATGGGTACCTCACCAATGTATATTTTCCTCAAGACCCGCAGCATAAAACTCTCCACAATTGTTGCCCTCAACTCCACTAGACACCATCCTCTATGGATCTGCGGGGGGGACTTCAATATGATAACCAGGTTAGAGGAAAGAATGGGAGGCAGAAATAGACTTGAGATGGACAATGCTAGCTTCAAAGATTTTATACAAAACAATTGGCTGATAGACCTCTTTTTCTCCAATGGGATTCATACTTGGACCAATAAAAGAAGTGGCCCTCGAAAAATAGCCTCCAGATTGGATCGATTCCTCATTTCAGACAATGCTATCCATTTAGGAGGTGAATTTCACTCCTCAATTTTTCCTCTTGTAGGTTTTGATTACTGGCCCATTCTTATGCAATGGTCTCACCCAGGAAAAGCCAACAAAAGACCATTCCACTTTGAATCCTTCTGGCTCAGCCACCTAGACTTCAAAGAGATGGTAATCACTTGTTGGAATGGCTTCCACCTGCCTGAGGGATCCAAAATGTTCCAGCTCCAGCATAAGCTTAAACACCTCAAATTTAAGCTCAAAAAATGGAATCAAATCAGATTTGGAAATATCTTTTCTCACCAAAAAGAAATCAAACAGCAAATGGGTGAGCTACAACAATGCATCATCAAGGAAGGCAGATCAGATACTTACGACGCTCTGGAAGATACCCTTCTCACAAAACTAGAGGAACGACGTCGTCAAGAGGAAATCCTTTTGCGTCAAAAGTCTCGGATCCGTTGGCTTAAGGAAGGGGAGAAAAACACCATATTTTTTCATCGTTCCACCATTCAAAGAAGGATGCAGAACAATATAGCCTTCCTCCACAGTAGTCAGGGGGAGCATCTTGAGGAACATGAGGACATAGAACGGGAGCTCCTCCGCCACTTTAAAAATATTCTCAAGGAACCGGATGGAGACAGAAGGCCAACCATCAACAGGGTCACCCAGCATATCCCTAAGCTAATCACTGAGGATCATAACTCTGTGTTGCTCAAACCTGTCTCCCTTCAGGAAGTAGAGCAGGAAATGGTGCAACTCAAAGACGGCAAAGCCCGAGGTCCCGATGGCTTCACAAAAAATTTCTTCTACTTCTTCTGGGAGAAAATCAAATTGGAGGTATGGGACTTAGTCAAGGAATCTAGGACTCTTCATTGGATTCTCCCGTCTCTTAATACTACCTTCCTTTCCCTAATACACAAGGAGGAAAACTCCAGCACTCCTGAAAAGTACAAGCCCATTTCTCTTTATAATTTCATCTACAAACTCATCTCCAAAGTCATTGCCAATAGGCTCAAACCACTGCTCCCACTGCTCATCTCACTGGAACAAAAATGATATGTAGAAGGCCGCCAAATTCTCGATGGTATCATTCTCACTCATGAAGTTATCCATTCTTTGAAACATCTCAAAAGGGCAGGTATGCTTCTAAAACTAGATCTCTCTAAAGCATTTGATAAATTAAGCTGGGAGTACATCAATCAAATGCTTCTTGCTTTTGGATTCAATCCTACGTGGACACGTTGGATCATGCACCTTATCTCCACCCCTAGGTACTTCATCTTGCTCAATGGAAATCCCTCTGCTTCCTTCTCTTCCACTCGTGGCATACGTCAGGGGGATCCCCTTTCCCCCTTCATCTTTGTTCTCATGGCAGAGGGGCTAGGCTGTCTCATTAAACATGCTTCCTCCAACAACACTCTCAGAGGTCTCTCCCTTTATGACCGCCAGAAATTAACCCATCAACAATTCGTTGATGACAACATGTTGTTTGGCCACCCCTCTGTGCAAGAAGTTAGTTCTCTCAAATCACTGCTATATACCTTCTTAGAAGCCTCCAGCACCACCATAAACGCTGGCAAATCCCAAATCTTCTTATTCAACATGTCTGGTCCCACTCAATGCAACATTTCCTGTCTCCTGGGTTTCTCCATAGCAGTTCTCCCTTCCAAATACCTTGGAGCGCCGCTCTTTGACTCTGCAATCAAACACTCCCCCTAGAAAGAGCTTCTAGATAAACTTGAGGCCCATCTTTCCTCTTGGACCTATAGATCGCTCAATATGGCTAGCAGACTTGTTCTTATCAAATTCGTCCTCCAATCTATGCCTTTATATCTTTTTCCTATTCTCGCAGCCCCCAAGTGGGTCCTAAAGCAGATCAGAAATCTGCAACGCAATTTTCTCTGGGGTTATATAGGGCTAAACAGAAAATGGGCATTTGTGAAATGGACAGAAGCTTGTGTTTCAAAAACTGAAGGCGGTCTCAGTATAAGAGATCCACTACACAGTAACGTAGCGATGGGGGCATGGATGTGGTGGCAATGGCTCTCCAAGCCTCTTACTCCTTAGGCCCAACTCTGGGTAGCCAAATATGAAAACGATAGACCCTCTGCAAATCTGATCAGACTCTCACCTGAGACCTCTGGCTCCCTCATATGGAACTTTTGTAAAAAACATAACGCCTTTATACAAGCCCACATCTTTTGGGAGATTAACTCTGGCAATTCCATCAGACTTTAGGAAGACTCATGGCAACCGATGCCAACACTGGAAAACCTTTTTCAGAAACCGAAATGGCAAGAATTTCTACAACAATCAGCAAACAATCAAGTTAATTTCTTTTGGCATCAACAACCTAGTCAAGGCTATCTACAATGGATTCCGGTAGCTCAATGGCAAGTGAATTGGCAGGATGAAACTTATGAGGAAATTGATCAAGAGTTAAATTGTAGGAAAATCAGATTTTCAAACTAGGAAGATAAGTTAAGATGGGGGCATACTCCTTGTGGATCCTTCACCACCAAAGAGGCATATCTGCTGCTCGTCCAAACTGCGCAAGTTCAAAAGGACATTCTCTGGACCAAATTCTGGCGGCTAGGCATCTGGCCCAAAATATCTACTTTCCTCTGGCTCCTTAGCAAGAAGAGGCTTCTCACATGGGACAACATCCTGAAAAGAGGATTCATAGGAATATCTCGCTGTCCCAATTGCTCCAAGCATGCAGAAGACATGCCACACTTATTGGACTCCTACACCATTGCTAACTCTTTGTGGGAAAAAATTGAGATCTATTGCAAAAGAACGGGTAGAATCAAGGGAGACGTCATTAACACCATTCGACATTAGCCCTCTAAACCTTTCAACGGCAACCTTCTCAACAGCCTATGGTCCATTCTCCCTGGATTCATTCTCTGGACTATTTGGAAAGAACGGAATAAAATAATTTTCAAAGATGAAAGCACCCCCCTAGATATCCTTTGGACGAGCCTCTACAGCAACCTTCAGGAAACCATTGCTCTCGAATCTTGGCAAGATTCTGACATTCCCTCCACCCCTCCAGAGAGAATCATTTGGGAAAACTGGCATCTATCCATTCCCCTTCATCACCACCCCGCTTCTGTTCCTTTCGCCCATCCAGAATCTCCCAGTTCCTGGTCTCCTCCTCACATCAGCTCTATCAAGATGAACTTTGACGGTGCCTCTAAAGGCAACCCGGGAGCGGTGGGCTTTGGAGGTATTTTTCGGGATGCTTCAGGCAACACTCTTAAAATCTTCTTTGGCTCAATTGGACGGGACTCCAATAACTCAGCTGAGCTAGAAGGATTATGGCAGGGACTCCTTATTACAAAAGAATAAAATCTCTTCCCCCTGGAAGTAGAAGGGGACTCTCAAATCCTCATCGAAGCTTCCACCCATCTCCAACAAGGCACCCCTGCCTCCAAAGTCTCTACCAATTGGCGCCTCTTGAAAAGATTAGAACAAATTTAACATTGGCTCAAAACCTTTCAGGCCATTTCTTTCAAGCATATCCGGCGCATTGCAAATAAGGGTGCGAATCGCCTAGCCAATAAGGGAGTGGAACAGAATATCCCCCTCTACAAGGGCTTTCTCAACTGTACCAATGATGACACTCTCATTCATGACTGCACTCAACTGGTGCATAAGGACTACACATCCCTGGATGTGGGTGTTTAAAGAAGGCAATACGGTGGTTGGCCCTTGGAGTGACATATGGCCTAGCCACCTGCCCGCCTCAGAGAATGGTACCAAGGCCTTAAAGGCCCTTGGTTTTCGACGTCGGGCATCCACTGTTCGCACGTCCTGCCATCAACCCGCTGCTACTTTCTCTATGCATTCAATGGAGACGCGTCCACCATCTTTCAACACTTCTTCGTTTGCCTTCTCGAGCTCCTTCTCTGCAACTCTACATTCAACTTGCTTCTCTGCGTTCAGCCCTCCCATGGCCTTTCCAGACTCTGATCCTTGCACTCACTTCCACCTCCATTTTCCCTCTGATGCCACACTACTGCCGTGCTCACCTTGCACTTCCCCTCGCTCTCCTCTACCTTCCTATATCCTATTTACGCCCACTGGTTTGCCTTCACAGTCACCCCCCACATCTCTAAGCACGCATTCGCCTTCCCTTTCCACCTCTTTGTCCTCTCACAAGGCCTCTCTGTCTTCCCACTCTGCTAGCATGCCGCGAAGGCATCACATGAGATGTAGTCGTGGTCGTGGGAGAGGAATTGGCTCTCGTCCACCTCTTCCTAACCATGCTGTCTCCTGCTCTCAGCCTCCAGCTGGCAATGTCGCCCATTTTCATTTCAGCAGCACCATTGACAAGCCCAGAATTACTGCCACCATCACGGTAGTGTTTTAGGAGGAGCAAAATGATAGCAGTGCCTCAGACCCCAGCAAGCACAGAAGGAAGTCCACGATTTCTGTCAGGCCTCCCCAGGACTCCAGAAAATATTTGGCCCTCCCTGTCAAAACTGGTTCGGAGACCTCCAGCAGCGACAACAATGGCAACATCTCTTCGCTCTCAGACAAGCAGAAGCAGGATACAAGCTACACTTCATCCTCGGAGAATAATGCCCAACATTCCAAGGAAAAGGATGAAGGTGTCGAGGACGAATACAGTTGCCCAATTGTGGAGGAAATTCCACCCTCACACACGGAAAACTAGCTGGTTGTCAGGTCTCCTTACCTCTTTTTGGTTTTTACAATGATTTACTGCATGCGTAGGTATAGGAACTGGAAATACTATGATGATTATGGCTATTTGTGTAAACTCTGGTTTTTATATAACTCTCTCACTGTTGGTTTACCAATCATGGGCGGCATCTATGAGGCCGGTTTCCCCCACAGGGGCGGTCTAATTTTTGTTTTTTTGACTCAAACTACCTCCGACGTTGGTTAGCTTTACAGCCCAGAGGCTAGTCCTGCACTATACATTATGTTCTATATTAATAGATTAAACCAACTTAGAAAGAAAAAAAAAAATCCATGAACAAACATGCTATATTACAAGTTCATTAAGTGAATATATCAATTTCAAACACAAATAGTTGCAAAACATGAAAATCTATAAAAAAATTAATTAGGGGAGAGATGTTTATTGCTGTGTAGGGACCAATAGTTGTCATATTACTAGTCCCACCAAGCCACCAAAACTTAACACATATATTACCAATAATTAAACAAAAATAAATAATATAAGTGAAAATATACTTTAAATTATGTCCAAAGCTTGCCCATATGTTGAATGGGCCCACAAATGTCCATAGATAGTCTTTTTAATATTAAGAGTACAAAACATCTTGTCCCAAATACCTCTAGGTATGCTTTGAGATACAAAACAAATAAAACTATAAATTATTCCAACGTTGTCTAATCCACCAGTACAAGGTACCCATCACTTCAACCCCCACTGAATTGAACTAGAGCTAATTATCCCAAGGAACATTCATACCTGCACATATACAAGGTTGATGGATTCTATCCATAACTACATGGTTATTCAATAATTCAACCCACTAAGTTAAATAAATGACACCCAACCCATTAAATTCCCCATTAAATAGATAAAATCACAAGGAACAACCATAACAAATTCCCAACCATTGGATCACATCCAAATCAATCCAGAACACACATTCAAATTTGAGAGATTGCAATCCATGTCAATCTTTGTTACCAATCAAATTCAACAACAAATAACTATAAAAGGATCTCAACCATTTTTTATTTTTCATTTTAAACATTCAAACTACTCATCCACCTGGAGACATACCATCAGAGAGAGTGCATAATATAATCATGTTTCATTAGTATAATCAATTTTTAGCTCAATATTCTTTTTGCAAAAAAAAATAAAAATTATTTGTATTTCTAGTATAGTCAAGTTCCAATTCTCTATTTCTATATTAGAAAAGGTGATATATCTTAGAAGCACTCTTAGGTGTTTTAAATGGAGCCTTTGAAGTTTCAATGTGACATTTGCAAACACAGAGATAAATACAAGTAATTTTTTTGCACAAGCAAGAATGAAATATATGAATAAATCTATTGTTGTTAACACTCATCCTAGTCATTTTCCAAAGAAGAGGAAAAACCTCAAAGCCTGTATTTTATGTTTGAGGTTAATTTTTTTTTTTTTTTTAGGAAACATGCATTTTGGCATTGGTAGTCTCACTATTGGTTAGTTGTCTTATTCACTAGGTTTCAACAATCTACAAAGTACCAAATATTTACTCCTAGCTTTACAAAGTCCTAGAGATTGTATCACTTACCATGCAATTTTTAAGCAATGGTTTGGTTGAATGGGAACCACCCAAGATATGTTTTTTCATTTATGTTTTAGAGTATTTATACTACAATACTGAGGTTCAATGTAACAAAATCACATTATTATTTTCTTTAATAATAAGATACTAGTTTTAAATAACATTAGTTAATAAATTGGTTAGGTTAACCCAATAGCAAAGCTACCTAGTTGATAAAATAAAAGGGATCATTTCTACAAGTTTATGTTTTACATCCCTAGATTATATTATATTCATTTTTAAATGTGGAATGTGACCAATATTGGAGTCCTTCAAGATTCACGATTTCCTAGAAATTGTGCTCGTTTAATCTTATAAGAGCACAAACATATTGGAGAAACATATAGAAGGCATGTGTAATTTGATTTAAAAGAGAATTTTGATTGCTCACTATTTGAAGTGATCAAAAAATTGGAAAAATAAATGTATATAATGTGAAATGAAAATCAAATTGAGACTATAGTGGAATTTTGTTGAGAAAGTGCAGAAGTTATCAAATTTTGGAAAATAACCAATGAGCGTGGAAAAGAAAATATCCACGAGTAGGTTGTCAACACTAATGAAGATGTTGGAATCATGATTTTCGTTAGATGAAAACCCATAGGTGTTAATATCTTCTACAATCTCCAAAGTTAGGATCCTTCAAGGGGCAGTTAGTCCATATCACATAACACACAGGGAGCACTGAACCCAATGTCCAACAATCTCCCCCCTAGCGCGATCTGGGTGAGTTTATAACTTGAGACATGTCGCTTTGATACCACTTTTTGGAATCACGATTGTCATTAGAAAAAAAGCTCTAGGTGTTAGTATCCACTGCAAATGCCAGATTTAGGATCCACGAGAGGTGCTTAGTCCATGTCGTGAAATACATAGGGAGTGTTGAACCCAATGTCCAACTGAAGAATAATCCATGAGAAGGTTGTCAACCCTGATGAAGAATAATACTAAGTAAATGAAGGAAGAAAATTTCAAAGCTAAAACTACTTTGCAAGCACCCCCAACCTGCTTAGACTCATGCTTAGACTTGGTTAAATATGAAGAGAATCCTAGAAAGAAGTGATTCATAGTACAAACATGTGAGTGCTCATGTGTGACTAATACATACATCCTACACTTGTGAATAAATATGAAAGTGTGAAAAATAAGGACAATATGGAATTTTCAAAGTGAGTAGAAGAAAAATACATTTGCATAAATTCCATTTTTTTTATTATAGAAAAACATGAGGATACCTACCAATCACAAGAGGAGAATGCCTTAATGCCTAGAAATTTTGAATGAACTAAAAACGTCTATATGCCCAACAATTAAACATCTTTCAATCAAAATGGTGAGCAATGTTTCTTGCAAGCTTAACCAAAAGCAAACAAATGAAAATTTAGGGAATTTTATGAAAAAAAATGGCAAAAACTGTGATTGAATCATGCTCCCAACAAGTTGAGATAAAAAATTTCAAAACAAGAGTATATAGTCTATTGGACATAGTTGAAAATAGGAAAATGAATATACATGTTGTTAATTGCATATAGGGATAAAGTTTTGAGAACTGGGGCCTTTCTAAGTCAAAAAATTATAAGCCTGTAGAAAGCATAAATTCAACTTTTCTTTATCATGTAAGATGAAAATATAAATTTGTTTTTATAATATATTATTGTGCAATAAATCTACAAGTAGTTGCAGCTATGGTAAGAGTTAGTTATGTATCTCGTACAAGGGAAATAAGGAGGTGAGTGACCAAGGGTGCCCAACTACGATGCACTTCATCAAATAAGGACAAGGTGGATTGTTTGAATGTCAAAAATGCTTCCAACTATGTTATTAAGGATGAAAGTGCGGTAGTAAATGACGACGTTGTCCCACCATCAACTACATAGCCACCGTCAACCATAGTTAAGAATATGAGTTGCTATAAGAGAATGGAAAAAAGAAGACATGCTAGTTGCAATTGATGATATATAATTTAATGGATATTTAGTTCACACATTTGCAAAAAAGCATGGTATTTCTCCCTCATCAATACATTATTAGATAAATGGGCTCACTCATACAAAACATATAGGGAATATTACAGTCATGGATGAAGAGGAGGAGACCAAGGTGGTTTAGTGGTGTAATGAGATGGCCGAATTGGGAAATGGAATAGATTTGATACACCTAAAATCCACAACTGCTCAAATATGTCGAGGGAGGCCAAACCTATTTAGAGATGGGTTTCCTAGTAAATCATGGTGGTTTGGGTTTAAAAAATGGATCCATACCTTTTATTTCGTAAAATTGAGGGCTTTGATAGAGACATAGATTTAAATCTACACTTTGCAATTGTGTCTAAGTTATATGACACTATTTCCAGTGCACTATTATGCTCCATACCACATATGGAACTGTGATGAAACATGTTTATAATAGGGAAGGAATTGTGGCATGTAAGTACTTACCAAGAAAGGGAGTCAAAACGTGCCAAATATTTGCCTAAGTATAGGGAATGGATAGATATTCTATGTTGTGTAAATGCAATTGGTGCTTCAATCTCAAGATTTTATCTATTCAAGGGTAAAACTCAACTGAAAAATTATATACAAAATTGTGAACGAGGTGCATGCATGGTTGCATATCCCCATGCATGAATAGCTAAAGTTTTTTTTTCTTTTTTTTTTTATGAAATTGGCTTTTTCACTTTGTTGCATCTATATCAGGTGTCGTATCACATAAAAACATACACATATTGTTTTATATGGCCATGGAAGCCACATTGTTGTGTAAACAATTAAGGAGACAAAAAATTTGGGCATCAACCTGTTAACACTGCCTACTCATACCACTAACGTATTGCAACCTCTTGATGTGAGTGTGTTTGGGCCTTTTAAGAAATATTTTAGTTCAGATCAAGCTTCATGGATGGAAAAGAATCCAAGGGTTGAGGTGAAAAGGTTTGAGCTAAACAAGCTTGCAAGTAAAGCCTTTAAAAGGTCTCTCACACCATCAAATATCAAGGTTTTTTTAGGAGGTCTAGAAATTGGCCACTAAATTATGATGCTCTTATGCAAGATACTAGTTGTAGCGAGGCATTTGATGTGGATGGTCAATAAGAATGTAATTCCCAAGAAGAATTTGATTCCAAAGAAGTTGTGGATGAATAGGAAGATGTCGTTGCAACCGACAATATGATTTCCCTCTCTCAAGGACACTTCTATGGTGATGATCATGAACATGTAAGTGAAACACAGTATAATCATGAAACAATTAAAAATGACATGGAGCTTGTTCGACCAACTGAAGCACATGCAAATTTTGCATGTGATATGCTTAATGACTTTGTTGATCATGCAAATGAAAATGAACATATGGTTGAAAATGACAATGATGATATTACACTAGGAAAAAACAATGGGAAATTTATATTTCCAAGCCAAGTAACCCCACCATCATGGCTGGAAGAATCCATGATGAATATTAACAAACATAGTGTCTCAAGAACCAATGAAGAAAGCATGAACATGCCTTCACAACTAACAAAATTGAACACTGAAATTGTTCATTTTTTTGTGGATAATGGATCATTAGAAGAAGATACTATATAGAATGAGGAACCAAATGAAGAGAACAACATATTTCAATTAGTTGTCCCAGATATTGAAAGGTAAGTTTCAAGCAAGGAGTAGTTACTTGGTCAGTTCATAATGCTGTCAGTAAAGAGAGTATCAATGAAAAGAAGGAAAGGAACAATGTATAGTCTTTTTTTGGGCCAAATTTCATAGTTACTCACCTCAAAAGACTATATGAAACTATTAGTTGAGTTTGAACAAAATGAATTTGAAATTTAGGAATCAAAACAGAAAAATAAGGATTTAGCTAAGGAAAAGAAGGAAGCAAGGATTGTTGTAGCAGAACACCGAGCAAAGGAAATATTTGAAAGAGAGAAATTAAGGTAAGTGAAATACCATAAAAAAAAAATTGGCAAGGTAGGAAAAGGAATTAAGAAAGGATAAAAAATTTCTTCAAAAAGAACAAGGGATGGAAAATATGGTTGACAATGATGCAAGCACAGTCAATAAAATCAGGTTGATGTCAAACACATTGGACCATATTGCAGATAATACACCATTATTCCAATACCTTATCAATATCCAAGTTCCTCGCTATCAACAAGGGAGTTTTCCTACTTGCTATATTCCTGCTAGTGTAGGTTTTAATCATATGTATGATTGTTAGACACCTCCACTTAATACAGGGGTTAGTAGCACAAGTGTGAACTATGGGTACTCAATTCCTCCATGGATACAAGGGGAAAATTGGACTCAACCATATGGAAACAATACAACACATCCCAATCCACCATTATTAGGTATAACAACCTACGTGGCTCAAGAAAACACCTCAACAAGCTTGGAAAATGAATATTTTGGAGGCCATCAAGCATAGGGGTGACATATTTTTTTGGTGTAACCACATTAGGATGTGGATTATGTAAGGATTGCCTTTGTTGCTTTTTACTTGGCCATTTTGGATTAAATCCTAGGTCATTTCATTCCATACTATTTGCAACATTGTAATCAAAATAAATTGCAATGTCAAAGCCACATTAACAAAAAATTAGTCCAAAATTTTAATCCAAGGCCACATTAGTCCAATCAAAATAGGATCCACAAAGTCAAATTAACAAAAAAAATAGAATTTAAAATGGAATAGTATAATCATATGATGTAATTATTCAAGAGAAATTCCTACTCCAGATATATAAATTGCAATAAGAAATGTGTTACTTGTCTTCTCAGTGATTATGTTAGAAAGGCACCTTGGATTCTAAATATCAAAGTCAGTGCAAGCAACATGGATGTTAGGAATATGTAGCAAATAAAATACTTTGTGATAATAAATACAATACGAAGAGAAGACATTTTCGGTAAATCACGATGAATAACTTAAGTGTCACCCACTTTGAGAGAGAAACAATGCAAGAGTAAATCATAAAGTATTCTTTGTATTGAGTAACAAACTATTTTAAATAATTGTCTATCTGCATTTATTTTATCAATTTAATCTATAGAATTTTAGTTGTGATCAGTTATGTTTCCTGTGTAATTGAACTAAGGTGAAACCTTCTATGTATACTCTACACAATGAACATACATTATCAAATTTATTCTAGTTCCATGACTATATGTTCCAAATGGTGAAAAATTTCAGTTTTGTTTCCCATGGGACTCATTACCGTCAAACTCTTAGATACTTAGTGATTTGTAAGGAAAATAAGATAATATGCCCAAAAAAATCAAGAACGTGATAAATGCCATAGAGCAGGTTTAATGCTAATGTTAGCATCTAGCAATGTGTTGTGAGAAAATCAACTCATAACTTTGAAAATCGCAGACATGCACTCAACAATATGTACTCAAGTTGGTTCTTAAGATAATCACAATAAATATGGCTGAATCTTGAGATATCTTGGTGTTCATAAATTTTATAAAGGGCACCAGGTTGGAAGTTATGAAGTTCTAATGAGACCACACTTGTGTTTGACACATGAAAAAGAGATGGTACATATTGTCAAAGGAAAGGTTGGTTGTCAGGAAATTTGTGTTGGAAAATTATGAATCCAAGTTGAGAAAGAATCATTCAAATAACATGAAAAAGAAAAGAAACATAGAATATTGTCATCAAAGGGCTGGGAATATTTTGTAATTTTATTTCACATCTCTATTATGATTGCTGATATTATTTTTAAAATAATATAATATCCATTTCTTTATTTTGGGTATCTAAAGAAAAGTCTGAAGCTAAAGGAATAAGCATTTAAGAATACTAAATGAAAGAAGGATAGGAAATTTACGCAATTGGAAAGTGTCATAAACTAGATATCTACCAAGAAAGGCAAGCAAACAAGGTACTATCAGAAAAAGAAAGTAGGATGGACAACAAGTTATAAACTGATTGTTTTAGTTGTAGAAGATTTACAGAGAACATTAGAACCAAACCTAAAAAGGTGATATGTTAGAATAAAACATTAAGCTTTGGGATTCCGACAAAATTACTAGCCACCACAGGGTAAGGAAAAAAGTGATGTATAAAAACCCAGAACATCGATGCCATTCAAGCAATCAATTAGCAAATATCCCTGAGCTCATTCAACACTTTAGAGAGAAACAACTTCTAAATCCAAAATTTCCACATGCTTAAACCTCAAGCTCCCAAGTTATTTCAAATGAAAAACATTAGAAGAAGTAGACAAGTCCAATATCAACTAACCAACTCAATTCCAAAAAAACCAATAAAGAATCAAACAAGATCCTTAATCAACTAACCCTGCAAGTTTTGATGTAATGTCAAACAAGAATAAAGAGCCTTACCAATGCATAATTTACAAAAAACTATGCATTAAAAAAAAAAAAAAGACTAAGCTAATTTTGTCTCCAGAAGCTCTTAAATAAAGGGCTCCAAAAGCTTTGTGACAGGTCAAGCAAACATAGGCATTAAAAAAAAAAAAAAAAATCCTCATTCATATTTTCAAAACATACATTTCACTGCTCAGACATGGGTTTTTTCTTTGGCACAAATTGAATTCCCCAAATTACATTGAAAAATAAAAATTATAACTAACCTTGCAAGTTTTGATGTAATGTCAAACAAGAATAAAGAGCCTTACCAGTGCATAATTTACAAAAAACTATGCATAATTAAAAAATCCCTAGGCTAATTTTTCCTCCAAAAGCTCAGAGACAAGTGAAGCAAACATAAGCCTTAAAAACCATCATTCATATTTTCACAATTTAAATCCACACAATAAAATTTACATCCAAAAAACAAATTTTCGTAACACCTGAAGAATTGGCTACAATTCCCAGCAGATGGATGTAATGTGTTGATAAACACAAAAAATTGTAGCTGGTAGGATACGATATTCTACATAATATCCAACCACGAAGCCACCACCATGTCCATATGCCATTGCAACAGTCATGAAAACCCCAACACCTCACCATAGCTTACGTGGAAAAGAAAATGATGGGGTTATTTCTCAAGCAAACAGTAAAAACCCATAAAATTTTCATGGAAGAAAACCTGTAAAAATCACACTCACCCTCATGAAAACCCACTGGAGCATGAAACCTCCATGCCCACCACTGAATCGACTGAAATATCCCGTAGGGTCTAATGCAAAAAAATATACCAACCATTGGTGTGCCACGAGCATGGGGAAACACTCGACAAAACATCAAATCAACAACCACGATAGATAGAATGGTAAACCCCCCATGAACCAGGAAAAACAATGGCATCCCTCCAACAATGCAATGACAAATTTCCAGGTCGACTAAAGAAGGAGTTCGGTTGAATGAGTATAGAGGCAGTGTTGAAAATTGGTAGTTATGGGATGAATTTCCTTGAATAAAATTTCATTTCTGACATTTCTAAAGTGACTTTCTAAAACTGGAAATTCATATCTATATTTTGAACCATGACTTTCCAAAAATAGTAAATCACCCTCCATCAATTCATAATCATATTTATATGATCGAAAATCACTTAACTTGTCCTTAATCAAATTTAGTTGTTTGCTTTTTAACTAAATCATCATCATTATTATTATTATTACTATTATCCTCTTTATGATATTATGATATTATTATTTTTAAAAAGAAATTCGAGTTCTCAATCATGAGACTCAATTGTGCCATTTTTAACTCCCCTTAATTTATACATATGTTACTCTCTCTCTCTCTCTCTCTCTCTTTAATGCTCTTACGTGCCTCTTACACTATCTTGCACAATTTAATGACTCGTCATCAAAATATTCCTCTTACACCTATTTAATGCATACATTACACTTATCTCCTAAATGCATAAGTTACACTCCTATTTTGGCATATGTAGCTTATCCTCAATGCATAAGAGTTATTCCCTCATGAATTCAACCTCCTTGCTCTTCCTATACATTTGTGCCTCTCATTCTTACTTGATACACACTTGTGCTTGTGAAAGGAGAATTTGAAATTGAGAAAGAGAGAGTAGGAGTGTCTAGAGGAAAATTGCATGTGTGAGAGAGAGAGAATCTTGAAGAGCAAGAGTACATCTTGGAGAGCCAAAGTGATTTAATGTTTGCATCAGTTACTTCTATCAAATATTTTCTTAAGATTTGGGTGAACCTCTTCATTCTCTCATTGTGCTTTGTATGTCTGTTGAACAATTTATTTATAATATAAGAATAATTTGGTTGGGTTTTCCCCTTGTGGGTTTTTCCCTGGTCATCGAGCTAACTTCTCATTGTCTCATAGAATTCTTAGTTGTCTTCCATTGTGCATATGGTTTATCTTCTATATACAACTATTTAGCTTATTTTTCAGCATAAATAAGTTGTGGATTTAAGTGATTGTAACAAAATAGAACATCAAAATTTCAACATGGTATGAGAGCTTTGGTGAATACAAGCTCAAGAATAAAATCTCCATTTGCAGCTCTCTTTCTGCTGAAATATATCTTTCTTTTTGCTCCATTTTCAACTCTCTTTATGCTGAAATATAACTTGTTGTGCACCCCATTTGAAACTTTCTTTCTGCTAAAATATAACTTGCTATTCGCTCCATTTTCAACTCTCTTTGTGCTGAAATACAAATTTTTATCCGTTCCATTTGTATCTCTCTTTCTGCTGAAATATCTCTTATTGTTCGTTATACTTGTTGCTTATTTTCTATTGAAATTTCTCTTTCCATTTGCTGCTGAAATATCTCATTTACAACCGAAATATCTCTTGCCGCCCCTTTTTATTTGCTGCTCAAATTTTGAGCAGATCAAGATGTCTTCCTCCTACTTTAATAATGAAGATAAGCTGGTTGATGCTTCAAAATTCTTCCCTTGGAAGGCCATATTGGTATTATCCTTGAGAAACATGATGTTCTAGAGTATGTTGAAGGAGAGATAGTAGAACTAGCTGAAAACTCCATTGTTCCTATCAAATCAAAATAAAATAAAAGAGAAGTCAAGGCTAAAAATATCATGCTTGACTCTCTTGGAGACCACCTCATCACTTATGTCTCCAATTTGAATAAAACCAAAGAAATGTATGACAAGTTGATTGAAATTTATCAAGTGAACAACTTGAGTCAAATTATTGCTATGAAGAGACAACTCAAGGATGTTAAGATGAAGAGAGGAGGATCAACTGTCAAATTTTAGTGAAGTTGTTTCCGATAAAGAAATGGTACTGATTATGCTTGGAGTCTTCCTTCTTCTTGGGAAACTTTTATTACTACCATCAGTAATAATGACAAGTTTCATACATTTGATGAGCTCCTATGAAAGTGCGGTCAAGAATAAGTAAGAATGATTTCTAGAGAAATAATTCCCAAGCATGAGGAGGGATAACCTACTGCCTTTGTTGTATAAGTAAAGAAGAAGAAAGGAAGAAGATGAATGCATTATTCGAAAAAATATGATCCTAACAACTCAAATCAATGTACCCAAGACTTATCAAAATTCCAATGCTACAACTATCACAAACATGGCCACTATGCTCATGACTATTCAGAAAAAAAAAAAAAAAAAAAAAGAGCATCAAAATCCAACTTCAACAATCGTTCCAACAAATCTGATTACAAAGAGAAGCTCCTTCTTCTCGCATAGGAAACTATCGCTCCTTAAGGAACCAAAGTTATGATAATAATGAAAATGAGACTCAATCAAAGTACTTTCTTGCTTCTTCTCTTTCTATTTCATCTCCTGTAGATTCTTGTGATAACTGGTTAGTTGATAGTGGTGCTTCAAGGAACTTTACTGGTTACAAAGAAGTACTCTCTAATCTGGTTGAAAGGAAGACATATTTGAAGATCATTCTTGGAGATAAATCTACATATCCCATAAAGGGATCTGGTTTCATTTCTTTCCATCTTGATCAAGGTAAAACTTTGAATCTTCAAGAAGTTTTATATGTACCTAGTTCAAAGGAGAATCTTGTGTCCATATCAACGTTAGAAGATAAAAGAAAAAAAGTTGCTTTCATAAATGATAAATTTCTCACTTGGCCATTGAGATCCAACATGAGAGATTCCCTCACTCTGGGATCTATATGTGAAGGTACATACAAATAAATGGAAGGCCTATTCATGCACTAATCAATGGCATCAATCATCAAAGTGAATTTTGACATCGAAGGTTCGCTCACTTGCACTACAAAGCATTACCTTGTGTGAGAAATATGGTTTATAGAATGGGAGATATCATATCTGATCATGATGGTGTTCAATAAGAAAGAAAGTGAAGGGACCATTCCCTTTAAGCAAAAGTAGAACCAGTCAAGTATTGCATTGTAGTTTATGATTTATTTGGACAAATTCCTATAAATTATCTTGGTGGTTACTTGTACTATATTAACTTTGTCGATGATTTTTCTCACGAAAAATGGATTTATTTTCTGAAAAATAAAATTCAAGTTTTTAACATGTTCAAATATTGCAAATATATAATAGAAAAACAAATTTTTAGATTGACGATGGAGGAGAGTTCACTTCTGGTGATTTCATTGACTTCTCTAAAGAACACAAAATTAGAAAAGACACCATTGTACCATATAACCCAAAACAAAATGGTGTGACTGAGAGAAATAATAGAACTATCATGGAAGCGATCAAAGCTATGTTGCATGATCATAAATTTCGAAAGTTTCTATGGGGAGAAGCTGTGAATACAACTGTCTATGTCCAAAATAGATTTGCTCACCATGCCCTAAACAACAAGACTCTTGAAGAAATATTAATTGGAGAGAAGCCTAAAGTTGGGAACCTAAGGATATTTGGCTATCATGTCTATTTCCATGTCCCAAAAGAGAAAATGAACAAGTTGGAAGCTTCAAGTAAGAAAGGTATGTTTGTTGGTTATTGTGAGAATTATAAAACTTACATAGTATGCATACCTGGTCAAAGAAATATAGAATTTAATAGGGATGTAATATTTGATGAAGATGCAGCTCTTGGAAAAGCAAGAGACACTCTTCTTCCTCCTTCTAATGTCGATAGTAAAGATGATGTATTTGAAATAAAAGAAGATCCTGAAGCTAAAATTGATCTTGTTGATGAACCCATGGAGCCCATGGATCCCTTGGATCCTTCTCCATGTGACCCTCCTTCTAAAAGGAGACCTTTATGGCTTCATGGCACTCTTCAAGATGTTGATAAACATGTTTCCCCTAGAGGAACTTTTATAGAAAGGAAGAAACCTTTCTGGTTCCAAGGATATGATGTAGCCATGAGAAACATTATTCAAGATGAACAGTGCACTTTTGAAGAAACTGTAAAGGCCCAAGTGTGGATTTATGCAAGGGATTAAGAATATGAATCCATCATTCATAATGATTTATGGGAAGTGGTTCCAAGACCCCAATGTAATTGTTTTGTATCTTCTAAATGGTTGTATAAATTTAAACATGGTTCCAATGGCAGTGTTGAAAAATATAAATATATATTTTTGGCTAGAGGTTTCTCTTAGAAAGAGAGAATAGACTATGCCAAAAAAATTTCACCTATTTCCCGTTACACCACCATTCGATCTATTGTAGCTCTAGCTACTAGACATGGATGGTCTCTTCACCAATTGGATGCGAAGACTGCTTTACTGCATGGCTTCCTTAAAGAATAAATTTATGTGGAGCAACCACAAGGGTTTTAAGTAAATGATACAAAAACTCAACGACTTGTGTGTGTAGGCTGAAGAAATCCCTCTATTGTTTGAAGCAAGATCCAATATCTTTTTATGCTCACATAGATATCTTCTTGATGAATCTTGGTTTTACCAGAAGGAATGCAGATCCAAATATTTACTATAAGACAATCCAAGGTATGCCTTTGATTCTAGTATTGTATGTTGATGATTTATTTCTGACCGGTAGTGAACCTCTTATTCTCCAGTGTAAGATAGAGTTAGGTTTTTAATTTGAAATGAAATATCTTGGTTTAATGCACTACTTTCTGGGCTTGGAGGTATGGTAGAAATCTGGTGAAATTTTCCATTCTCAAGGAAAATATGTTGTCAAACTAATAGGGGGTTTGGCATGACTAAGTGTAAGTCCATGAATACCCCTAGGGAAATGAATTTAAAGAATATTTGTGGTAAAGTTGCAGGACCTGATTTGGCTAATCCTTCTGATTACCGTCAACTGATTGGGGCATTGATGTTCTTAGTGAACACTACACAAATATATGCTTTGTAGTTAATACTTTGATTCAATACATGATTAAGCCTACTCATGCACACTGGGTTGCCTCAAAGCATGTGTTGAGGTACCTACATGGGACCATCAATATTTGATTGGGATATATTACTGAAGATGTAAGGATACATGGATACTCTGATGTTGATTGGGCTGGTAACTCTACTGATAAAAAGAGCACATCAGGGTGCTGCTTCAACATAGGATCTACCATGATACCTTCGATGAGTAGAAACAAAAATTATATTGCGCTTATCACATTTGAAGCATAATGCATTGCTACTAGCATGGCTAGCTGTGAAAGGGTATGGCTAAGGGATATCTTTGGAGACCTGTTTGAGCAAGTATTGGATACTACAATAATTTATTGTGATACTACAGTAATTTATTGTGACAATAAGGGTGGGATTTGACTTTCTGAAAATCCTATGTTTCATGGAGTCCAACCACATTGAGATCAAATATCACTATATCCAGGATATGGTTCAAAGAGGAGCAGTGAAACTTCATCATATAGTGATTTATGAATAGATCTTCGACATTCTTACCAAGCCTTTTCCAAAAGGAAAGTTCTTGGTTTTCAGAGAGCAACTTGGACTGATAGATGTGACCCTTCCTAGAGAGGGTGGTTCACTGATGATAAGAATTGGATGTGTGAGATCCTTGTCATATGAATACAAGTGGACCCACCTATGTTGTGATGAGCCTTGGATGATCAAGATCCTTATAATGTGTTGACAAGTGGACCCCCAAAAACAATGATGAGCCTTGGATGGGCGAGATCCTTGTCATGCGTTGACAAGTGGATCCCCCCAAGTAGTGATGAGCCTTGGATATGTGAGATCCTTTTCATGTGTTGAAAAGTGGACCCCCCCAAGAAATGATGATCCTTGGATGTGTGAGATACTTGTCATGTTTTGACAAGTGGATCCCCCCAAGTTGTGACGAGCCTTGGATGAGCGAGATCCTTATCATGTGTTGACAAGTGGATCCTCCCAAGTAGTTATGAGCCTTTGATGTGTGATATCCTTCTCATATGTTGATAAGTGGAACTACCTACGTGTGTATAGGGTGACAGATGTATCTCCCTATGATTGATATTCTTCATTAGATTGTAACATCATTTTTCTAAAGCATATATAACAAACATCCCTATATCAGAAAGAAATTCCTCCCCAGCTGAGAGGGAGTGCTGAAAATTGGCAGCTATGGGATGAATTTCCCTAAATAAAATCTCATTTATGACCTTTCTAAAGTGACTTTATAAAAATAGAAAGTCATGTATATCTTTGCAACCATGAGTTTCCAAAAATAGTAAATCACCTTCCATCAATTCGTATATATATATATATATATGATGGAAAATCATTGAACTTGTCCTTAATCATCTCAATTGTTTAAATTTTAACTTAATCATCATCATCATTATTATTAATATTATCCTCTTTATGATATTATTATATTTATTATTATTAAAAATAAATTCAAGTCTCTCAATCATGTCATATGTAACTCCCCTCAATTAATGCATATGCTACTCTCTCTCTTAATGGATTCATTCCTCTCTCTCTTTAATGCTCTTACGCACCTTTTACACTCTCTTACACACTTCAATGAATCATCATAAAAATATTCCTCTTACAGCTCTTTAATGCATATATTACACTTCTCTCCTAAATTCATAAGTTACACTCATGTCATTTATGGCATAAGTTATACTCCTATTTTAGCATATGTAGCTCCTCCTCAAAGCATAGGAGTTACTCCCTCATGAATGTAACCTCCTTGTTCTTCCTATATATTTGTGCCTCTCATCCTCACTTCATACACACTTGTGCTTGTGAAAAGAGAACTCAAACTTGAGAAAGAGAGAGTTGGAGAGTCTAAAGGAATATTCTGTGTGTGAGAGAGAGAGTCTTGAAGAGCAAGAGCAGATCTTGGAGAGCCAAATTGATTTAGTGTTTGCATCAGCTACTGCTATCAAAGATCTTCAGATTTGGGTGAACTTCTTCATTCTCTCATTATACTTTGCATATCTGCTAAAAATTTGATTTCTAATAGAAGAAGAATCTAGTTGGGTTTTACCCTTGTGGGTTTTCCCCTGGTCATTGAACTAAATTCTCCGTATCTCATAGAATTCTTGGTTGCCTTCCATTGTGCATATGGTTTATATGGTTTATGTTCTATCTACAATTACTTAACTTATTTTGAAACGTAAATAAGTTATGGATTTAAGTGATTGTAACAACATAGAACATCAAAATTTCAACAGGCAGCTGAGTGTCCACACTTCAGGCCCAAAAAATTGAACACATAGTTTGTGACCACCTCCGATAAAAACACTAAACAAAACCCTAAATCATACCAAATTACTCAACGTTAAATTTCCCACCCACCATGATAGGTGGCAGTTCCAGGTTGACACGTGTCGTATAACATATGTGGCATATACGACGTGGTTTGCGGTCATGGTAGGGAGTACACGAAACAACTCGTGTCCCTCCCCTAGTTCTTTCAGATTACTTGAAAGTTTCCTTTAACCCTTCAACACTAGTGAAATTAAAATAGTGAAATACTATTATAGTTTTAATTATTATTGCTATGAAGAGGATAATGGTAGGAAAATGGAATTATAATTATATCATACAACCTATTATATATGTCAATATAATTCATTTTGAGACCAAGAATTTTGGGTTTTGATTGTCTCTAATAAGAATGCAATAGTTTTATTATTAAAATAAACCACAACATCATTGTATTGAATGTGCATGCTACCAATCAAATTTTGTATAATAATTTGTTAAGGAAAATAACCCAAAAAAGAATGCCAATGACAACACGTTTAGTAGTGTCCTCTTTATCAATACTATGTCTTGCATCATAATTTTATCAAAATTTTATATTTATCAACTAAAAGACTAATAAATTTATCATATTCATAAGCTTCAATCAATAATGCCTAAAATAAGGATATGATAGACGGAATGGTCCTCTTGATATGAAGAGTTATCTGAATATAAAATATGCTCTCTATGAGAGACTTGATGTTCATAAGTTAAATAACATCTCTAATAGCCTTAGCAATTTATAAAAAAAATATGTCATCGATTTCATCATTATTGAAATTGGGAAATTATATTACTCCATTCTATGAAAAGTAGCCAAGTTTTCAATGATGAATTGACAAGTGTAATTGTGATTATTGTAGTCTATATAATTAGGAAATAACCCAAGAGAGCACCCCTATCTAGAAGGTTCATCCCATAAAAATTTTAAAAGAGTGGACATGTCAGCTCTAAAGACACACCTACTAATGTTCTCACTATCGAAATGGGCCCATTGAATGAGAAATAAATATATTTACCTGTAGGCCCACTAATGTAAGAATAGAAAACATGATGATACTGAAGAGGAAAAGTTGGGATGTTCATACTTTTTACATGTTTAAAAGTGATGTCATTTAAATTAAATAATGTAAATATGTTACATTTTTAACAAGGGAGGCTGCAGGGTAGCAAGTCACTGCCTTGAGCGTGGCTTGAAGAAAAGACAATGAGAATTATCCAAGGTTTCAATATTTGAAATTTTGGAGATCAAGGGTACACGTTTGGTTCCAGCTGCCATCGGTAAAATCAAAAGTTACATACTTTTTTGGTGCATCAAACCTATAATCAGGTTGTCATTGATATGTTGTTCTGTCCTCCAGATAGGGCATGGTTCTTAGCTTCAGGAATCTTGGCTGCTACTTCCTCTAACTTGATTCCTATGTAGCTAAAGTAGTTATGAAAATACATATTCAGGGTCAATTCACAAAATGGAAATGATTTCTGATTTCTTTGTCACTGTCAGTCTACAATTGGATTCCAAAGGTCTTATTATAATAAATTTAGTTCTCATTAAGGTTTATGCTATCTCATTATGATTACTACATCAACGTATACTAGTGCAAAATGTGTTGACCCTAATCATAGCTTCATGGATCAGAAGGTTGATTATGTTGTTCCTCAACCATATATTTATTTTAGTCTCACTAAAGTGAATTTAACAATGGTTAACTATAGGAGTGTAAGAGCATAATATTGCGAAAGAAACCAAGAGATAGAGTTGGGATTAATGAGGCCATACCTTAAGTTGAGACAAACAAGTAACTATTGATGTTAATAGCCCTAAAGTAGGTTTCATTGAATTTTTTTTAGCCAAGGAAGGAGATCCTATTGAATTTGGAACACTTGTAGTTATTATTTGAAAGTCTACAAATGAGCAAAGTGTAATGTTGTAGAGAAGAAAAAGTGAGTAGCATGTTTCACATTATTCATCGACTAGACTTTGCTTTTTGACATTAAGTCATGTTTGAAATATGCTCAAGTCCATTGCGAACATATAATATGATTTTTGTTTATGTTCCTAAGTGAAATTCTTGCTAAGCTCCTTCCAACTACTCTCATGTTGTGGCGACGAAGATAAATATATCAATGCATAGCAGGGTAAAAATAGGCATGAAAACATGAAAAAAACTACAAACTATAACTATGGAAGTGTCAAACATAATAAGGATCTTGAAATAATGACCTTGGAAACTTTTTATCCAAATATAGTCAAGACATGAGAGGAAAATAGATTTTACAAAGATATGGAGAAGCTTAGGTATGAGGAGAATGTGCACACGAAATTGGAACAAGCATTTTTGCGACTTCTTGGTGCTTTTCCTTGACTTCCACTGCGTATTTCCTTAGAGATACTGGATCTTCTTGTAGAAGTAGATGTGCTGGAAGAGGAGGTTGTTTGTCTTAAAGACAAATTGCACATTTAAGGAAAGGTTTGTATCAAGAGGCAATTGATATCTCATTATCTAGGGAACACATGGAACCTTTTGAAACTATTGAACAATCTATAGGAGAAAAGCTATCAAATATAACTATAAATGAACCAACATATAATTTTTGTTATGTTATGATGAAGCTACAATACATAAGTGCCAATACTAGAGATGTAATTGATGCATCCTTATCATGATGTAATATTCCAAATGGGGAAAATTAGACTCAGTAGGGAATATCTTAAGATATTCCACTATGAGATCATAGTATTATGGAAAAAACACCAACAACTTCTAAACCAGAGATAGATTAGTAGGGCATTTACTGGTTATATCACCTCTAAGGAGAGGATGAAAACCAGAGGCTTCCTGGCCCGTTCTAGACTCTGTCTATAGAAGACTGATGAAACACAGCAAGCATGGGAATGACACACTCCCCTTGGATTTTTCTGCCCTTGGGGACCTTAGATCAATAGATCTAAAGAATGGATCCAAAGAGAAGCAAAAACCAAACAAGAGAGAAGCGGGAAATTCCACTACTAGGCAAAACTGCAAGAGACTCAAGGAAAACGTTGTACAAGAAAAATGGTGCAATAATAATGCTACTCAAGGCTGGGTTACCTTATTATATGTTTTTTGGGACCTCCATGCAGAGTTTCAGAAAAAAAAAATGGGTTTAAGGGCCTTAAAAAGATCTCCCATGAAGCTGACTAGTTAAAAATCAACTAAAGAGAAGAGCTGATGGAATGAAGAAGAACCCACATCAGAATTGCACAGTTTCAGTAGAGAGTCACTGGAAAACAGCCATAAGACATATATAACATTATAGCAGAAGAAAATCAGACTTTGAATGAGTTCCTTCAGAAGTATAGTGAATTTCATGAGGAAATAAGCAAGAAATCTTCAGATCTAGGAGCTGCAATGTATGTAGAAAATGCAGAAATGAATAGACAACATCCCTCTAAGTGTGCTTCAGAAGTGTAACATTATATTACAGATATACAACAGATTCATGGCTGAAACATCAGATCCATATCAGATCTGGAAACTACTCAGCCTTCTAATCAAGATCCCCTTAGGGTTTCTACAAAACAATGCACTAGAAAGTGTAGATCTAAATTTTTGTACACAGAACTGCAGAAAGATTCAGTAATTTCTGAAGATGAATTTATTCATAATATACATCAGATCTGAACATAAGATATCAGCAAGCTACTTCATTAATCTTCAAGGTGAGAGGAAAGTCTCAATCACCAGAAACAAGTACAAGGAGAGATCTGCAACTAGCAGTAGAAGCAATACATAAATAACGCAGTAGACAAAGGAGACTGCGCAGTAGCTAGGGATGAATATTAAAATAGGTAAAATATAAAAATATGAAATGAAAAGAAACATATATCCTCTTTCGGGTGGTCACAAGACACCCTCCCTGAGAGAAATCCCTCAAAACTATTAGATCCTTGCAGATCTAGAATTTCCACTTACTATAATTGTTGTAGCTGCAAAAACCTCAATGAGCCAACACTGTCACTGCAAGGATAGCTTGGCCTCCAACCTAATAGTGGTTAAATCTAGCACACTTTCCTCCAAGAGCTACTCAAAGAAGGATAGAGGATTCCTAAACAGGAAATCCTCTCTTTCTCTTGCTAAACAGCAAAGAGAAATGGAGTTGCCTTAGCAAGCTCAGAAAATGAAATATGATCAACAACCTCCTCATGAGCCTTCATCCTCCTTTTATAACATTTGAGTCTCTTGAAAAACCTTAAACCACTTTCATCCTTTGGTTCTTTTCACAATTGGAAACCCCTTCTAGAACTGCGCAGTCCATCAAGGAGGTTCAATGAACCTAGACAACGTCGTTGACTTGGTCAAATAGGATCTCCTTTGGTGGTCTTGGCCCTTTCACACCTACAAGATTTTATTCCAATGGCCTAAATATGTCTCTTTTCACATAGGCACTAATTTATTTTGATTTTCAAGAGGATTAGACATTCTCCCTTACAATTTATTCATTAATCATGAAATACAAAATGAATAAAGCAAAATTAATGTTCCAAATTAGCTGAAGCTAATTTAGGAACATTACAGTCTCCCCCTCCCAAATGTTGCTTGTCCTCAAGCAACTGAAAGGGTGCTGCAAAACTTCTCCTTCTTCTCTTGGGGCCCCCTCATCAGATAGTCTCCTCCATTGCTCTGAATTTTCTGCAATATCTTTGTCTTCCCAATGGTCCTTCCTTAAGATGCAAGTTTTCCCTTGATGAATAAACTCAAAGGATCTCATCATGAAGAAATGGAAGGTTGTTGTGGAAACCTTCTTGCTGATCCATGGCCTCCTTAAGATAGAAATGATGTCTATCATGCGGTTTTCATGATCCATGAAAGACTCCCATCCCCATGCTATCATCAAAATAAAGTGGATTGCATCCCATCTTGGCAATCCATAGAAGATATCCTCCCCACTACATGTGATAGGCATGTCACCATCCAACATATGGCTCACCTTACAAATAGACAAGTGATTAATCATAGTGGCCATACAAAATCTCATGCTCCCATGGAAGCATGCAATGCAATAAGAATGGGGAACTCCTTCCCCCAAGGGCACATTCAACAAGTGTGTCTTTCCTCCAACTATGCCCCCAACAAAGGTAAGGACATCTTCAGCTTGTGGGATCATGATTAAAAGCATGCTAGCTGCCATGTGTGATAGATAAGAAGGAAGATGTTCCCTCATGTGCAACCAGCGTAGTTTTATCCTTAACTGCCATAGAATAAGATATGACAAGTGCCACCCCCAACACTTGTTTGCTGCCTCATGTATTTGGAATTCTTGGAGAATGTACATCATGGTTGGTATAAAAGAATCACACCATGAGGAATATAAAATCTTCCCAAGGTTCTCCAAGGAATGGCTTGCATCAACATAGTTCATGCCCTTAGATGGCCCATGAAACCCATCATACTTAGTGCCCCATCTTGGCACCATGCCCTGCAAATGAGTGTCAGAAAAGTATAAGCATATAGGAGATTCAAAATAATGCTCAAGAGGATGAGTCTCTCTATATACTTGTTTCACATCACTGGGGTAACTCATGGATGAGTTCCCTCTCACACTCAAAGGATAAGGAGGTGTGAATGGTGGCTCCTCCCAAGAGCTATGTTCCTCCTCCTCTACCAAGTAGTCCATGCACTTCTTCATATGAGAGTAAACATCTTCTTTGTATCCTTCCCATATGAATCCACCCAAGAGAGTATGATATGCTTTGACAAAACCAGTGGGTTTGGAAAGCAAGATTTCATATATGGCATCAAATAGTCCCTCCTTGAGTTTGGAGTCACCAGCCAAAAGAATCGGATTGTAGAAATAGATAACTCCATCTACCACCTTGAACCTTTTATCCTTTACTACCCCTTTAAGAACCCCCCATGTGAAAAGGTCCTTGGAGTATTCCATCTTGAGTTGGGAATCCCAACAAGGATCCAAGCTCTCCAAGAATGACAGCACTGTAGAGGTCTGAAATGCAGCCCCTATCTTCTCATGGCTCCCATATTTGAAATCTTTGATATCAAAATCACATGTTGGAGAATCATTATCTTCTCTTTTCTGCCCCATTTGCAGTTGTTCTTGCACAATACAAGATTGGAGCATATGGAAATCAACTTCCCCTTGGAAAGTCCTTGTTTTCCAAAACCTCCTCCTTTTGGCCCATGTATACAAGAGGGTTATGATCCCCTTGCTATCTTCAGAAATCTCCTTTGTGAATGAAGAGATCATGGGCTGCCCCAAAGATATGGAGTTTCCATGTGCCCTCATGCTCATGCCATCATAGATCTCTGATTTCTCCTTTCTCAGCGCAGATATCTAAGTGGGAGTTTGCAATGTCCCTTTCAGGAAACTGCTCATCTCTCTCCTGAATGCTTGAGAGATTCTCTGCGCTGTGCTAGCTTCTCCCAAGGCTCCCTCCTTAGCCAAGTATGCATATGCAGCCCATAGTTGAGAGAACACTTTAGATTTCCTCCTATCAAGAGGTGCTCCTAGTAGAGGACCTCCTTGCAAAGAGGTGTCAAGGCATACAATAGAATGTGGATGTAGGCAGACAGATTTGTCCCTACCTTCAATACATAAGTCCTCTTGCCTTCTTTGTGCTTCCAAGCTCTGAAATAGAGAAGGGTTCATGCTCTCCACCTTGTGATGCCCTTCCTCCTCTTCTACCTCCCCTATCTCCAAGACCTCATCATTGATCAATGATAGTGCATGCTCCTCATGCATGAGATCCTGTGGGACTCTTTGCAAGAGTGCAAGAGTCTCTTCTCTTGGAGCAAGTGCTCCAACCTCTTCCTCATGAAGTGCTTGAGGTGCCCTTGAGGTGACTGTGTTCTCATCTCCCAATTCCTTCTCCTCTTCTTCAATAAAAAGAATTGTCCCACCATCAATGAGAGACAATAGATCTTGATCAACTATTGAAGGAGAACCCTTCATGCTTTCCTCTTGAGATGAGGACTCTTCACCAAATGGAGATCTTGCCCTAGGCAATGCATCAATCAAGTTCACACCTTCTTTTTCCCCATTTATGAAGGAATCGTTGGAAAAATGCTGAAGCTTTGATGATATGGCTGAGTGCTCATACCCATGAGATGAGGATTTAGAATGTTCCTCATGCACTGATCTTGTAGATCTGATTGGAAGATCTTCTTTTTGAAACTCCTTGGGAGCTTCACTGTTGCTTCTCTTTTCTTCTTACACATCCTCCTTGGGGAGGCTCTTCTTAAATCTGAAAATATATGAGATTAAACTCATCTTCTTCATGTTTCCCTTTCTCTTGATTTCACTGATAGCTTGATCTCACAGGCGGAGCCAGAGATCATGCTCTGATACCACTGTAATATTCCAAATGGGGAAAATTAGACTCAGTAGGGAATATCTTAAGATATTCCACTATGGGATCATAGTAGTATGGAAAACACACCAGAAACTTCTAAACCAGAGATAGACTAGTAGGGCATTTACTAGTTATATCACCTCTAAGGAGAGGATGAAAACCAGAGGCTTCCTGGCCCGTTCTAGACTTTCTCTATAGAATACTGATGAAACACAGCAAGCATGGGAATGACACACTCCCCTTGGATTTTTATGCCCTTGGGGACCTTAGATCAATATATCTAAAGAATGGATCCAAAGAGAAGCAAAAACCAAACAAGAGAGAAGCGGGAAATTCCACTTCTAGGAAAAACTACAAGAGACTCAAGGAAAACGTTGTATAAGAAAAATGGTGCAAGAATAACGCTGCTCAGGGCTGGGTTCCCTTATTATAGGCTGTGTGGGACCTCCATGAATATTTTCAGCAAAAAAAAATGGGTTTAAGGGCCTTAAACAGATCCCCCACGAAGCTAACTAGTTAAAAATCAGCTAAAGAGAAGAGTTGATGGAATGAAGAAGAATCCACTTCAGAATTGCGCAGTTTCAGCAGAGAGTCACTGGAAAGCAGCCATCAGACATATATAACAGTATAGCAGCAGAAAATCAGACTTTGAATGATTTCCTTCAGAAGTACAGTGAATTGCATGAGGAAATAAGCAAGAAATCTTCAAATCTAGGAGCTGCAATGTATGTAGAAAATGCAGAAATGAATAGACAGCATCCCTCTAAGTGTGATTCAGTAGTATAAAATTAGATTACAAATATACAGAAGATTCATGGCTGAAACATCAGATCCATATCAGATCTGGAAACTACTCAGCCTTCCAATCAAGATCCCCTTGGGGTTTCTACAAAACAATGCACTATAAAGTGTAGATATAATTTTTTGTACACAGAACTGCAGAAATATTTAGCAATTTCTGAAGATGAACTTATTCATAATATACATCAGATCTGAACATAAGATATCAGCAAGCTACTTCATTAATCTTCAAGGTGAGAGGCAAGCCTCAATCACCAGAAACAAGTACAAGGAGAGATCTGCAACTAGCAGTAGAATAAATACATAAATAACGCAATAGACAAAGGAGACAGTGCAGTATCTAGGGCTGAATATTAAAATAGGTAAAATATACATATCTGAAATGAAAAGATAACAAATATCCTCTTCCGGGTGGTCACAAGACACCCTCACTGAGAGAAATCCCTCAAAACTATTAGATCCTTGCAGATCTAGAATTTCCACTTACTATACTTTTTGCAACTGCAAAACCCTCAATGAGCCAGTGTTTTCAATGCAAGCATAGCTTGGCCTCCAACCTGATAGTGGTTCAATCTAGCGCACTTCCCTCCAAGAGCTACTCAAAGAAGGATAGAGGATTCCTAAACAGGAAATCCTCTCTTTCTCTTGCTAAACAACGAAGAGAAATGGAGTTGCCTTAGCAAGCTCAGAAAATGAAATATGATCAACAACCTCCTCATGAGCCTTCATCCTCCTTTTATAACATTTGAGTCTCTTGACAAACCCTAAACCACTTTCATCCTTTGGTTCTTTTCACATTTGGAAACCCCTTCTAGAACTGCGCAGTCCATCAAGGAGGTTCAATGAACCTAGACAGCGCTATTGAATTGGTCAAATAGGATATCCTTTGGTGGTCTTGGCCCTTTCACACCTACAATATTTTATTCCAATGGCCTAAATATGTCTCTTTTCATATAGGCACTGATTTATTCTTGATTTGCAAGAGGATTAGACATTATCCCTTACAATTTATTCATTAATCATGAAATACAAAATGAATAAAGCAAAATTAATGTTCCAAATTAGCTAAAGCTAATTTAGGAACATTACACATGACTAGGTAACGAAGGGTACATGTTTGTACCCATTCTAAGCCTCTGCCCTGTCTTGATCGCTTGAAAAAAAGAAACATGGTATGCAACTCAGGTTTAATTTAAAAATAAAATCATTGGCATGAAGATAGTGGAGAAACAAATCAGTGTAAAGTTGATACATGTAATCATATTTACATTGACATCAAGATGATACAATAATATATAGGATTAATTATAGACCGAGTATTTAGATTACCTGTATGAAAGTTAATTATGGCTACAACTTAGCATATAAATCACTCCTTGAGTATAAATCCAAATCTGTCAATGCAATGGTTGTAGTCACAATCCATAGTAGTTGTTAATGGTAGAAATTACAAATCTCATCACTGATTACTAAGACAACTGTAGAAATAAATTAATTTAACCTTGCCACAAAATCTTATCTAGGATTAGAAAGAACACAATACATAGTAAATTATACTTAAATGTGTTATAAAAATGTTGAAGAATAAATAACTTACGAGTAGGATAGGGTAATTTATAAATGTGTTAAAATTGAATTGTGCCAAGAATCTCTCCCTTTGAGAAAAAGGGTTTTCCTTCGAAACCTTTCTTTTAGGGCTTTAATTTCATTACAATTATATGTACCATGTTAAATGAATTTGAAAATTTCAAATACATCGTAAAAAGTGTAGAAGAGTAGTTGAAATTTTGTATGAGAATGGCCATATACTTTCTACAAATTTGATGGTATTAATAATTAACTTATTTCATATACACAAGGATCTGAAAACACGTAAATTGTATTTTTGGTACACCCAATCTTGCAAGTATGCCATGCAGTTGCTTGGAAAACAACTCCTTCTATTGTGCAATATTCCACCTCAATGAAAGCCTTTAAGAAACAAATTTCCACTTCCCCCCCCCCCCCCCATGGAATAACACTAATCCTAAAAAGAAAACAAATTTAGAGTTGGATTTCCTGTCAAAGATATGAATGCAATTGCAAGAAAAGAGACCAGAAATTAAAATGTACCTTGTTTTGTAATCAAGAAATATATCAGAAAAATTTTAGTTACATGTTCTAATACCAACCAAAAATGTATTTAGTATTTTTTTGATTTGATATTAGATTGAATTATGTTCATTTTTACTTAATATGTGAAAGACTACGATTTAATATCTCAAGTAGGCTTAGAAGGGGACTTAAAAATCATTGTCAAAAGAACCTAAACATGGTCATAGCTTACTGTTGTATATTAATGAAATGAAAACCTACAAACAATAAAATAAAACACCATAGAAATTTTGGCTCTTAAAGTGGATTAAAACAATCGAAATCTATGCCAAAACCAGGGGTAGATCTAGGGAAAACTATGTATAAAATTGTTTTTAAGTTCAATAAACTAAAACAACCCATAAAAGGGAGATGAAACTTTATTTTTAATGATGCAAATGAAGTTATGACAACATGAAAAAAACAATAAAGTTAGAATTCAAGTCAAGATAAGGGTTCTAATTATGAATGATGAAATCTAAGGCTATTTGATGAAATATAAGACTATTTTGTGTTTTTATAGACTAGTTATATCTAGATGGAAAGTCAGGACACGGGTTTTAACTACCTTTTTATCTAGCATTAAAAACCCTAATATAATTAACACTTCTTGCAAGGTCTATAAATTAGAAAAATAAGGAACTTTCTAGCACTAATAAGGAGGTTTGCATGCTCAAGTTTAAGATGATCAAAAATTTTTATGAAGACTGCACAAATTTGGAAAATGGCCAACTATCATATGCAATAGAGAAATTAGAAAAAACTACTTGTATTGATAATATTTCAATTGTAATTACATGCAATGAATTTTTGGGGTGGCACTTTTCATTCCTCTCCATGCAAATTTAGGTGCACTTTGGGACACAAATAATATAATTTGGGGTGGCACTCTGCATTCCCCTCCATGCAAATAGGTCCACTCTGAGACACAAATACGTTAATTCAAAGCACTCTTTGACCCAAATCATAGGCATTGGAAATCATCACAAAATGAATTATAAAGGATTGCATGCCTAAATGATTCCTTTACAAAGGATAAAGCTTATTTTTATCCAAAAATAAATTTTGATTGCTTTATAGGGGAGATGAAAGCTTATTTACAAGCCAAAAGTAAAATTTCCGAGCCTAAAAGGCATAAGCTATGTATAACAGGTGACTTTAAATTTAAGGTTCCATTTGGTTAACAATACATTTAAAGTGCTATTATAACATGGTTGCACAAGTCAAAGTCAGAAATATTGAATTTGGAACTTCTTGTTTCACTGCATCATGTAATACTATATGTGATCTTGTAAGCACTATATTTTAAATGCTTATAAACCATCCATCGAATGAAAGATGTTTCATAGTGGATGCATCTTTTTGCCATGATCCTGTGAATTCAAACATAACATTAAATAGCCCAGATGGGATTTTTCGATATATGTTGAGTTCATGATTGAATTGTAAACATCATTTCCGCAACAAGTATGCTTTAGTTTAGATATTTGGACAACAATGCTATGCATAGTTGTAGAGGAAAAAAATCACATCAAATTTAGATATTTGAGCATCAATGTTATGTGCATAGTTATAGAGGAAAAAAATCACATTACATTGAGACTTCGTTGAGGAAGACTCAAAACTAAGATTTAAAAGAGAAGCTAAATATCCTATACCATGGGAAACCACCATAGGAAATGTGCCCTTCACCACCACCACCACCACTGGAAATGTGCGCTTCAAACCACTTTGAAAAGTGAGTGCAACAAAGGCATGAAAAATGGAATTTTAATTCATTATGTTGCATTATGAAGAATATGAGTAAAATAGGCCAAGATTCATAAATATGAAACTCAGTCCTTAATAAATATGAACACAACGTAAATTACAAGCATATTCATCCATTTACTAGGAAAATGTATTCACTTATTGATACAAATCATCATATGTTAGTTTCTATCACAAAAAAGATATCAAATATCTTTAAGAATTTTGAAATTGTGGCTCAAAAGTGTGTAGCTTAATATTTCATAATACACAATTGTGGAAGCCTTATAACTATTTGATTTATCCATAGAATAAAACCAAGCATTTGTTGGGTTTTCCCTTCAATTTTGATGGACTTGTAATGCCTTTTCAAAAAAATTGAATTTGACTGCCTCCTTCCTTTGAAAAAAAAAAATTGTGCTTAAGGAATTAAAAGAGGGTTTGAAAAAACTCTTGCCTAATAACACCATCTATATTTCCCTCGTTAAGGTCGATGAAAAACTATAGACAGATTGAGATTTCCATTGGGGGTTATTTCTAAGAAAAAAAAAAACAAATCACAGGTTTGTACAACTAGAATTTAGTTGGTTCCATTTATTGTTGCCATGGAAAGAGTATCCCGCCAAGACATTGATGTGTTAGTAGGAAATGAAAAATGAAATAAGCATATGGAATGAACCTCATCTACAAACATGATATCTATTAGGAAATCTCACGCCATCCACCATAAATGAATCCTACAACATCAAGACCTCCCACACAAGAGGAATAATGAGTTATAGGCGGGTGAAGGAGAGGATCCAGATAGAGGATTGGAGGAAGAAGTTGTATCCTCGACAAACAACACTAAAATTACAATTTGGAATGATTAGGTGTAACATAGGTTAGATACCCTAGCCTGGTACGACAAAGAATTGAATGGAGGATGGAAGGTGCAAACGAAATAAAAAGAAAGAGAAAATAATTAAAAGTTATATAAAAATCTATTAAATAAAATAATATGAAAATTAGAATATATATATATATACACACACACACACACACACAGTTCCTGCATCTGGACCTCATGCAGACACATGAACCCCATGCGCCACGTGTTTTTCAATGTAAGCTCACCTAAACCATATTTCAGGCTCATTTTCTCATGTCCTTTGGAGGCCGAGCCATGAGGAGAGGAGATTATGTCTTCTTAGGTAGGATTTTGAACCAGACATTATAGTTGCCCCATCCCTAGGCCGAGCCCATTAGGATATTTGTGCCCTTCAGGCCTAGAAATAGTACATCTCTTTTTTCTCATGAACTTAGATAGATGATTACCAATATTAGATTGCAGAACATATGGCTTTATAACCTTCTAGTATTACATAGTATGAGATAGGTTACTACCGAGGGGAGGGGATGAGAAGAAAGGAATCTCAGTGGGAGGGAATGGGACATACCATCTCACTGGCCAAATGATGGGATCACTAGATAATGATGAAGATTGATTGGACCTCGATCACTAGCCATTAGCAGTACTAATCATGAATATATACCATTAGATAACCACATACCTATTAGATTAAGGTAGGGACAAAACCATCTACCTATTAGAAGGCTTAAGGAAAGGAATGGGAGGCGACTATGAAGGATGAGTTGGATGCTTTTACATGGAACAAAACATGGGAATTGGTCCTATTTAAATCAACGTAACTTCTTTCAACTTGGAAACATTGTACACCTATCTACAAATAGATAAGAGAACTAAATTAACTAGTATCGACTAAGTATTTCTCGCTATATCGACTAAGTATCATTCCATCTAACGATGGTTTAGGTTCCTTTTTTCTTTTTTTGCACATGTGATTCATTAAAATTCTCTTTCCTCAAACCAATTTTTGGCATTTCATTTGGAAGAAATTGAAGAGCATTAATTATTTGTTGAATAAAACTGCATTGTAGTGATTCTTTTTCAATAGCAATGCAATTTATTCCTTTTTGTAGGCAACATGCTAGTGCAACATGCTAGTGTTGCACCTAATCATCAAGCACAAAGAAATAATTAATTAAATTAGTATAAACACATAAAAATTAAAAAATAAAATATTGAAATTCAATTTTATATAATGAAATTTATCTGAACCTCAGAATAAATGCAAACCCGATCTCCTTCATTTGAACATAAATCTATAAGATAGTTATTCAATTCTTGTGGTTTTGATAAATGTTAACTATCTCTCCTTTTGCATCTTTATCATCATATGTTAGTTTTCTTATGACAACACCATGAACCAACACTTGGCTATGAATCTTTCCATCTACTCGATTCGGAAGAATAGGCTTATAACTATCATCTTTTGTCCAACATTCAATATGGATGAACTTACAATCACTTATAATTGGATGATCTCTGCAACAAATAATATTTGACTTTTGTCTGTAACATGACATAGTAAAAATTCAATTAACTAGTACATAAATATTTTTTTTTTAACATTAATCAAACATACAATTTCAATGTATTACCATGTAAACTGCATCCTTAAGTCTACTTTTCCTTTGAAGCTTGTTAATAACATTGCAAATTGTGTGTTTGAATGAAATGTCAAAAATCTCCGAAGTGGTGATGTTATGACTTCTTAAAAGCCTATAAACACTTTATTAAAATCTTGATAAGTATATGGCTCACTGGCATATCCAATGTTCGAGAAATTGAAACCATGAGGAATATCTACAATAACTAGGGCATACTCCATTTTAGGTATGAGTTTTACAATGTATTCACAATCATCTTATATTATTTGATATTGGATAGTTTCGAGGCCATCCCAAATGAAATTAATAATACTAGGATCAAGTTCAACATTTTTAAGACACTACTTTCTCAACCTTTAAAACTTAATTTTTTCAATAAAACTTTTGAAAATATTCGATACTCCTTTTGCATCCTTCTTCGATATCTTTATTGAAAAAAAAATGTATAAGTAATAAAATAAAAATAGTTTACATATGAATAAATAAATGTGTAAATCAACATACCTTTTTTAATGCAAGATACAAATATTTAATTGTTGTTGTAGAACTTAATTTTGGGTAGTTGTGTACAACATCATCCCAACTCTTTTCATTTAACATTTTAACTATATGTTCTTTTATTTTCATATAAACCGGATGACCAAATAAATAAAGTAAAAATTGTTAATATAGTGATGTATAACAAATACTACCAACAACAATATGTTATATTTAAAAGAAAATTAAAATCCAAGAAAAAATAAAAATAATTCAACAAACTTACTTTTGAAATTTCGAGCACATTTCATCCAATGATAATGCACCTCACTTAACACGAGATAGTATTGATTTGACTAGTCTTTCATCCTTCACTCCTTTCATTATTCTTTAAGGTGTGATATTCATATCATATGGAAGTTGCTTGAATTAAGGACCTGTCTTACTGCTGGTACATATTAAGGGTTTAGACATTTTCACCTTCATATTTTTTATGGAAATATTCTTCTACATGTTGAAAATGTCATCAATCAATTCCCATATCTCCCTAGTTCTAAATTCCATTTGGAAAATTTTATCCATACCTCTAAGTAAATTTGAATTTACTTTGCCACATTTTCAGTTGATTTTATCCTCAATTTGATAACCTATTTCCATACAACATTCCTTTCGAAAGTTTAGACTGACTTTTGTCTTATCCCCACCACATTTTTCTTAAAATTCATTATGAATAAATATGACCCTTTAGATAAAATTCATAGAAATCATATACTCATTATCTGTATTATGATCCCATGCCTATAAATTTTCTTTCGTTTATGTTAAACCAACATAAATGATGCATCTCACTGTTTCAAAAAGTGATTTATTGAGATATTCCTCCATCAATTGTCTTCTAGCCTCTACGTAATGTTTCCCTCCAATTACATAATATTTATATTCAAAACATCATGTCCTCTCAAATGCCTCTTTGTTGGGAACTTGGATTGGATCAACAAGAACCACATAATCAACCACATGTGCATATTGATTGTACTTGATTAATGTTTTCAAGTTATGGACATGTAGGTGATGTGGTTTTCTAATTTAATATTTTGATTGTCCTTCATTTGGCTTATAGAATCAGTTGACATTAAGCTGAAATGTTTTGGCGCCATTAATTATATTATTCTTCATAAAATGATCTCAAATTAAATTTTGTTTTGTTTTAATAATTCCATCCTCTAAATCAACACTTGGTGTTATGATTTCTCTGCTGCCTTTACTGCTTTCACTCCGATCTTCACGGGTGCCCATGATTTTTAAAGATTGACCAACTTTTGATTTCTTCAATCTTACCAGACAACATATTTTCTTTTAGATAAACAATCTCCTCATCATCAACTAGAAGAGAGACATCAGTGGGAATTTTAATTTTTGGTTTTTTATAGCTTTTCTCCTTTTGAACAACTATTCTAATTTCCTCCTCACTAATAGCAACATATTTTGCAGCTTAAGCTTTAGCTTCCACATCTTCAAAAGGAAATTTTTTAACTTTACTATATTGATCCACTTTAGTGATTCTTTAATGATCTCATGTATGTACTATTGCATTTTCATAAACTATTGTTTTTTGCTTCCTTCTCCTTTCTTCTTCTGACTGTGTGTGAAAATTGTTGATCACATTCATAATATTTGGATCTAGATAATAAATACCCTCCAACATCATTGAAATACTCTCAACAAAATCATATCAAACAAAATATAATATGTTAATGATCAATAACTTATAAAAAATATAATGATCATTGCAATAAGGCATAACACACAAATATAAATAAGCATACTTACAATGTTTGCAATGTTGGCTGCGATTTCTTCACACTACTTTGTAGATTCTTCATATGTATCATACTTGACCTTTAAGAGACGATATCTAACCTTTTCACGTGTCTTGGGAAGTTTTGTAAGAACATAAACAATGTATGTATTCGACACCAAACATCTATCTCGTACTTTTCACATCACCTCATATGGTTCATCAAAGTTAATCATACCACAATATATATAGATACGTACACCTTTATTTCTTTCTCTATCTTTAAAATGCTAGGTAAATTTTGTTTTATTTATTTCTCGTGCATTCCTCCATTCTGAAATAATATTGAATGTATTTGACGGGCCGGTTGCTTGAATTTTACGATGTGTCTTAGTTCGGCTACGTTTAGCAATATTCATAGGGCGTCCAGCTGCAAATTTAGATGATGTAATTCCTTCTTTTGTTCCAAAAACATTGACAAAGACCTTATTTGATGCCATCTTCCTGCTTTAAAAACAAAAAAAAACAAAACAAAACAAAACACTACATATAAGTTAATTAAAAAAAACACATATCTTAATTAAACAAACAAAACAAAAAACATTTAAAAAATAAATATATTCTTCCTAATTTAATTAAAAAATAACAAAAAAAATACACTCTAAATATTAAAAAAAACAACAAAAACAAATATTAAAATTTATTAAAAAGTGTTAAATTTAATTTTAAAAAACACACACACACTTATAAAATAATTTTAAAATCAAAACTTAAAAAAACAGTATTAAAAAAATAAAAAATAAATTAAATTAAAATAAAAAAATTGTGTTTGGCGAGCCTTCGGCCGCTCGCTGGGCTGAGGGGTCGCAGTCGAGGGCCCGCCCATGCAATTTTTATTTCTTTTTTTGTTTATTTTTTTATTTTTTTTAAATTTAAATTTAAATTTTTATTTTTATTTTTCTAATATATATATATATATATATATATATATATATATGCATTTTTTTTAAGGAACAATTTGTTTGTTTTTTTGGTACCCTCGAGGAACCCAACAACCCACCTGACATGTAACTACTAGTAAACTTCCATAGGTTTACAATCTGTTTTCCTTGCCATAAGGCACTCACCTCAAGGGGATTTGAATTTGGGTCTCCACTTTTTCAATGATTTCATAAATTTTGAATCAACGAATTGAAATGCCCCCTAAGAGAAATTTAAAAAAATGAAAAAATGAAAAAAAATCCAAAAAAATAATTGAACACTTGTTTTTCCATTTCAAAGCACTACAAAATATGTTTTTTTTTTTTTTCCTAAAAATCCTACAAATTTGAGCTTTTTTTTCATCTTTTTCGTTATAAAAATGACATTTTTTTAATGTGGTTTCCCCCCTAAAATATAATATTAAAAAAAATCTTCATGAAAAAAAAAAGGGAAAAGCCATAATTTTTTTTTTTTTTAGTTTCGGAACATAAAAACCATAAAACAACAGATTTTCCCTGAATTCTTGTTTGAATGGTCAAAATAGAAGGAAATATAACCTTTGAAATGCGAAAACTCCCGTTGAATGTGTTATTGATGACAATGCAACTCTTTCTCAAAATCACTCTAAACTTAATAAAAGCCAAGAACACTTGATGTGATGTGAGAAATAGAAACAACAAAGTTATTATATAGCGAAGATTGTGGGATTGCATTAACGGTTCTTGAATGTGGGATTCAAATAAAAATTAAGAAAAAATAATATATAGTTAATATTACACTTTTAGATTAACTTTTATTCAATGTGAAATAAAAAATAAAATATAAATTATAAAAATTAATGTCTTTACCTAGTTAATGTTAAATAATTTAAGTAGAAAATTTATTTTAATTTCGAAGGAATGCAACAAAGAAAAAATTCAGTGGAAATTTTGAATAGAAAGTAAATTCAAAAATTTTCATGACCAAAATTTAGTAGAATGTTTTCAAATAAATTTTAGACGAAAATTTTGGAGGGATATGTTTCAAACGAAATTTTTGGAGGGAAAAATTTTAGCAAAAGTTTTTGAAGGGAAATTTTGGAGGGAAATTTTTCAACGAAAAATTTTGGGGTGAAACTTTGGAGAGAATTTTTCAAAATCTAAGCTATAAATTTTCATTAGGAGAAAGTGCATTTGTATCATTCAACATATTTTGTTTGAAAGTCGTGGATTCTTCTAATAGTGAAGTTTTTCTTTTTGAAGCATCAACATCTTTGTCACGTAACAACTCTATTCATATTGATGTATATTGTTGAAAATGGAAACAAGAAAAGATTCTAATTTAATTTTCCCTTGAATTAAATTAGAATAAAATTGCGATTCCACATCACAAGACAAATTGCTCAAGTTAACTAAGTTAATATGACTTAGTTGGTTCAGTTGATTCGAGTTGAGGCTCTAACTTTAGTTATGTAGAGTGTCTCCGACAAAATAGGAGTCGTGGTTGAGTTTATTTTGAGTTGTAATTAATTAACTCATTTTATTTGAGTTAAAATAAGTTAAAATAGTTCTAATTGATGGAGGAACTAGTGAGAAGTCAAATAGTGGAACTTGGACTTGAATCACATATAGTGATCAATCAGATAATTGTTGATTCACTCATAAATTACTCGTGCATGTAAATTCTGAGAAAGATCCGATTGAGATTGGAGTTCAAGGGAATTGTACTATCAATTATATAATCATCCAAATTGTACAGTTGGTGCATGCAGTCAGAGGAATACCTCTAATGGATTGCATAGTACAGATTTGGAATTTCCCTAATTAATAGGGCCTAATTACCCATGGAAACAACACAAGGAAATAGGGATCATGGAGGGCAGGAAATTGATTAAGTATTGAACTAGGCTTGTCTAGGAATCAATGAGATAGATAGAGATAGTGCAAAGGTTTCTCTGGTTGGAGAAAAGCATTGCAATCTTCTCATATTTTCTGACTTATTCAATATACATATAGCGGGGTTTTTAGCTTAGGTTTTCCTCAGAAATTATTTCTGTAATGTGTGATTGAAAGAGTCTTTCTCTTTTATTTTTGTGATTTCACGGTCATAATTGGTTTCTACAATTGGTAGAGTAGATTCAAGTATATTGTTTTAGCATATTACAATTATCAGTTTGAATATATGTGGATTTTATACATGGTATCAGAGCAGGAATCAATATAGAAGAAGAATACAAGTGTTTTCTGTGCAGGTGAATAAAATTTGCAGATCTACTCTTTAGGACTAACAACAGGATCAAGATGTCTTTCTCTGGATTGAGACTCAAATATTCCCTTAAGAGTAGTTCAAATTACATAGCTTGGAAGGAAAGGATGGAAGCAGTGTTAGAAGAATACGAGCTAAAGGATTTCATATACAGTGATATTCCCAAGCCTGCAGCAACAAATGCTTAAGATCTGGTGGCCTGGAAGAACAATGTAGCAAAGGCAAGAAATATTATATTGGAAGGTGTTCGAGATCATATTGTATCGAACCTCCATGGAAAGGAAACTCCATATGATATGTGGAAGGCCTTAACAGATTTTTTTTAGAACAGTAGCGACCACAAGAAGCTAGCACTAAAGGACAAGCTCAGGAAAATCAAGATGGAGAAGGGCGAAATAATACCAAAATACTTGACCAAGTTCATCTAATGTAAGGATGAGCTTGGAAGTGTTGGTGTTACAATTTTTTGGAATGATGTGGTGAGCCTAGCACCTCTAGGCCTTCCCTAGAGCTAGCACAACTACTAGGATTCGGTAAATGGGAGGGAGAAGCTACTAGAGTGGGAGCGATTGTGGTCTGACTTGGTGCAAGAAGAGATTCGATGAAACACTAGAGATGGATCCTCATCAAATAATGAATATGAGGAGAAAAATGCCTTGGATAGAAATGAAAATAAATGGAAAGGGAAGTCATCCCATTCCAAATTAGATTGGTCAGGTAGGCAAGAAGAAGGACTTGTCAAAGATTAAATGTTTTCACTGTCATGAGTTGATACACTATGCCACGAAGTGTTTGCACAAGAAAGCTGACAAGAAGCCCTTAAGAGGAGCGGCAGTTCAAGCTCTTGCTTCACAATTCGAGTTGGATTTTACTCTCATCACATGCATAGTGTCATCGGTGATGGGTTATATGTGGTACCTGGATAATGGAGCCTCATTCCATATGACACAAAATAAAGAGTTCTTCAGCGACTTGGAGGAGAAGGACCTCCAAATGCACATCGAGATGGGAGATGATGGGAGGTATAGTGCAACTAACATCGATATTGTTACCTTTTAGAGGGAGTCCAATTCTCCTCTCACATTAAAAGATTTCATGTATGTCCCTGGTTTGAAGAAGAACTTAGTTATAGTTTCTATGTTGGAAAACCATGGCTACGATGTGATATTTATCAAAGGAAAGGCTTTCCTTCGTCACATAGCCATGGGATGGGTGAAGAATATCTGAGTTTGGGTAAATAACCACTAAAAATTGGATGTAGAATATTGTGCCACCTTGAGCATGAAAGTAGAGAAGGTGGAGAATTGAGACATCAGTGATTTATGGCATAGACGACTAGGAAATCTACACCACGAAGATTTGAAGATAGTGTAACACATTTCTACTGGACTTCCCAAGGGTGCACTTGAGTAGTGTGATATATGCAAAGGGTGTACATTGGGGAAGTAAACCAAGGCCACCTTTCATGATAAGGATAGTCGAGCGAAAGTTTTCCTTGAAAGAGTTCACTCAGATGTGTGTGGACCGTTCTCGACAGCCTCCACGGCCAAGAATAAGTATTATGTGATTTTTATAGATGATTTTTCATGCAATTTTTGGATATTCTTCATGTAGAAGAAAGGCCAGAAATTCTCAAAATTTTGTGAGTTCAAAGCACTTTTTAAAAAATACATAGGAGTAAGTGAAGGCTATCAGGAACGACAACAATGGAGAATATGTGTCAAATGAATTCAATAACTTATGTGCATCAGAAGACATTCTACGAGAGTTGATAGAACCTCATAACCCAATACAAAATGGGGTTGTAAAAATAAATAACATAAGCATTGTGGGAGATGCACAGTCGATGTTACATGATGAGGGTCTCCCATTTCACTTGTGGGCAAAACCATGCAACACAATTGTGTATGTGCGGAACATGAGTCCTCGTCGGATCCTCAAGATGAGTACACCCGAGGAATCCTTTTCCAGTAAGAACCCAGATGTTTCACACTGTATAATTTTTGGTTCATCAGTTTACTTCCATGTTTCTAAGGATGCACAAAAAAAGCTAGAACCAACTGCTAAGTTGGGCATATTTTTGGGGTACACTAATACACCTCAAAAATATCAAGTGTAACTACCATCTCACAATATGACAATGGTTCATATAGATGTGAAACTTGATGAAGGAAATAGCATGCAAATTTCCCTTGAGAGGGAGCTTTAGATGCATGCATATGAGGAGTTTTAGCTACAAAATAAGAATCTCAAGATGTGGAGAAACCACAAGAAGAGGAGTAGAGAGTGGAAGAACCAACTCATGTAGAGACATACAGAGATGGAAAGAAGCACACTAGAGAGGCTAAAATGTTGATGCATGATGCTAGAGATAATGTGGGAGCACCGACATCACAACACATGCAAATAAGGTTCCCAGATCGGTACACAAGCTACATGGATCTGATGAGTGAGAATGTAGAGACTGATCCATCCTCATTTGAGAAATAAGTGCAACAACTAGTATGGGTTAATGCCATGGTAGAGGAGTATGACTCCATTATTAGGAACAATTCATGGGAATTTGTCCCAAGACTAGAGGACAATTCAGTTGTAGGATCCAGGTGGATCTACAAGGTGAAGCAAGTAGCATGTGGGAGTGTGGAAAAACATAAGGCCATATTTGTGGCTAAGGGGTTCTCTCAAGTGGAGGGAATATATTACATGGAGACCTTTTCTCTAGTAGCAAGGTACTCTTAAATCAAATCTATTCTAGAAATTTCAGCGCAGATGGGATGTAAGATATTTCAGATGGATGTAAAGAAGACCTTCCTCAATAGAGTGATTGAGGAAGAGGTGTACATAAAGCAGTTGAAAGGATTTGAGATCTTCGACAGGGAGTCACATGTGTGTAGAATCAAGCAAGCGTTGTATGGACTAAAACAAGCACCTCATGCTTGGTACACCAAGATCAACAACTATTTCACTGGGCTAGGCTTCCAAGGATGATCTAGTAAGCCTAACACTTCTAGGCCTTCCCAAGAGCTGGAAAAACTACCATGATTTAGTAAATGGGAGGTAGAAGCTACCAGAATGGGAGAGAATGGGAGAGTTTGTGGTCCGACTTGGTGCAAGAAGAGATTTGACGGAACACTAGAGATGGATCCTCATCAAAGAATGAAGATGAGGAGAACTGTGCCTTGGATGGAAAGGCATAGAAAGGGAAAGGAAATTCATCCCATTCTAAATCATATTCTGGTCAAGTAGGTAAGAAGGAATTTTCGAATATTAAATGTTTTCACTGTCACAAGTTTATAAAATATGCCACGAAGTGTCCGCACAAGAAGGCCGACAAGAAGCCCTCAGGAGGAGGGGCAGGTGAAGCTCTTGCTTCACAATTTGAGTTGGATTTTACTCTCATCGCATGCATAGTGTCAATGGTGATGGGTTCTGTGTGGTACCTGGATAGTGGATCCTCATTCCACATGACTCAAAACAAATAGTCCTTTAGCAACTTGGAGGAGAAAGACCTCCAAATGCACATCGAGATGGGAGATGATAGGAGGTATATTGCGACCAAAATTGATACTGTTACCTTTTAGAGGGAGTCCAGTTCTCCTCTCACATTAAAAGATGTCATGTATGTTCTTGGTTTGAAGAAGAACTTAGTTTCAATTACTATGTTGGAAAACTGTGGCTACGATGTGATATTTAGCAAAGGAAAGGCATTCCTTCGTCACATAGCCATGGAATGGGTGAAGAATCTCAGAGTTCAGTTAAAGAACATCTACAAATTGGATGTAGAATATGGTGTTTCCTTGAGCATGAAAGTAGAGAAGGTGGAGAACTGAGACATCAGTGAGGTATGACATAGAAGACTATTCCATCTACACCATGAAGATTTAAAGATCATGCAACACATTTCTATAGGACTTCCCAAGGGTACACTTGAGAAGTGTGATATATGATAAGGGTGTACATTGGGGAAATACACCAAGGACACCTTTCAAGATAAGGACAATAGAGCAAAAGCGATCCTTGAAATATTTCACTCAGATGTGTGTGGACCGTTCTCGACAGCCTCCACGGCCAAGCACAGGTATTATGTGATTTTTGTAGATGATTTTCATGCAATTTTTGGATATTATTCATGTAGAATAAAGGCCAGACATTCTCAAAATTTTGTGAGTTCAAAGCACTTGTTGAAAAATACATAAGAAGAAAAGTGAAGGCTATCAGGGAAGACAACGATGGAAAATATGTGTCAAATGAATTCAATAACTTCTGTGCATAAAAACACATTCTACGAGAGTTGATAGAACCTCATAACCCAATACAAAATGGGGTTGTAAAGACAAATAACGGAAGCATTGTGGGAGATGCACGGTCGATGTTACATGATGAGGACCTCCCATTGCACTTGTGGGCAGAACCATGAAACACAATTGTGTATGTGTGGAACATAAGTCCTCATCGGATCCTCAAGATGAGTACACCCTAGGAATCCTTTTTCAGTAAGAAGCCAGATGTTGCACACTGTATAATTTTTGGTTCATCAATTTACTTCCATGTTTCCAAGGATGCACAGAAAAATCTAGAACCAACTCCTAAGTTGGGCATATTTGTGGGGTATATTGATACACCTCACAACTATCGGGTGTAACTCCCATCTCAAAATATGAAAATGGTTCATATAGATTTGAAACTTGATGAAGGAAATGGAATGCAAATTTCCCTTGAGAGAGAGCTTTAGATGCATGCATATGAGGATCTTTTAGCTGCAAAATAAGAACCTCAAGATGTGGAGAAACCACAAGAAGAGGAGTAGAGAGTGGAAGCACCCACTCATGCAGAAACATCCAGATATGTAAGGAAGCACACTAGAGAGGCTAACATGTTGATGCATGATGCTAGAGATAATGTGGGAGCACCGACATCACAACACATGCAAATAAGGTCCCCAGATCGGTACACAAGCCAAATGGATCTTATGAGCGAGAATGTAGAGACTGATCCATCCTTATTCGAGAACTAAGTGCAAAAACTAGTATGGGCTAATGCCATGGTAGAGGAGTATGAATCCATTATTAGGAACAATGCATGGGAATTTGTCCCAAGACTGGAGGACAATTCAGTTGTAGGATCCAGGTGGATCTACAAGGTGAATCAAGTAGCATGTGTGAGTGTGGAGAAACATAAGGCCATATTTGTGGCCAAGGGGTTCTCTCAAGTGGAGGGAATATATTACATGGGGACCTTTGCTCTAGTAGCAAGGTACTCTTCAATCAAATATATTCTAGAAATTTCAGCGTAGATGGGATGTAAGATATTTCAAATGGATGTAAAGAAAACCCTCCTCAATGGAGTGATTGAAGAATAGGTGTACATAAAGTAGTCGAAAGGATTTGAGACCTTCAACAGAAAGTCACATGTGTGTAGACTCAAGCAAGCGTTGTATGGATTGAAACAAGAACCTCATGCTTGGTACACCAGGATCGACAACTATTTCACTGGGCTGGGCTTCCAAGGATGAGCTGGTGAGCCTAACATTTCTAGGCCTTCCCAAGAGCTAGCACAACTACCAGGATTTGGTAAATGGGAGGTAGAAGCTACCAGAATCGGAGATAATGGGAATGATTGTGGTCTAACTTGGTGCAAGAAGAGATTTGACAGAACACCAGAGATGGATCCTCATCAAAGAATGAAGATGAGGATAACCGTGCCTTGGATGGAAAGGAAAAGAAAGGAAAAGGGAATTCATCCCATTCCAAATCAGATTCTGATCAGGCAGGTAAGAAGGAATTTGCGAAGATTAAATGTTTTCACTGTCACGAGTTGATAAACTATGCCACGAAGTGTCCGCACAAGAAGGCCGACAAGAAGCCCTCAGGAGGAGAGGCAGGTGAAGCTCTTGCTTCACAATTCGAGTTGGATTTTACTCTCATTGCATGCATAGTGTCATCGGTGATGGGTTCTGTGTGGTACCTAGATAGTGGAGCCTCATTCCACATGACTCGAAACAAATAGTTCTTTAGCAACTTGGAGGAGAAAGACCTCCAGATGCACATCAAGATGGGAGATGATAGGAGGTATACTGTGACCGAAATTGATACTGTTACCTTTTAGAGGGAGTCCAATTCTTCTCTCACATTCAAATATGTCATGTATGTTCCCAGTTTGAAGAAGAACTTAGTTTCAATTTCTATGTTGGAAGACCATGGCTATGATGTGATATTTAGAAAAGGAAAGGCATTCCTTCGTCACATAGCCATGGAATGGGTGAAGAATTTAATACTTCAGTTAAAGAACATCTACAAATTGGATGTAGAATATTGTGTTGCCTTGAGCACGAAAGTAGAGAAGGTAGAGAACCGAGACATCAGCGAGTTATGGAATAGAAGACTATTCTATCTACACCATGAATATTTGAAGATCATGCAACACATGTCCATAGGACTTCTCAAGGGTGCACTTGAGCAGTGTGATATATGCAAAGGGTGTACATTGGAGAAATACATCAAGGCAACCTTTCATGATAAGGACAATAGAGCGAAAGTGATCCTTGAAAGAGTTCACTTAGATGTGTGTGGACCGTTATCGACAACCTCCACGGCCAAGAACAGGTATTATGTGATTTTTGTAGATGATTTTTGATGCAAGTGTTGGATATTATTCATGCAAAAGAAAGGCCAGACGTTCTAAATTTTTTGTGATTTCAAAGCACTTGTTGAAAAAGACATAGGAATAAAAGTGAAGGCTATTAGGAGCGACAATGTGGGAGAATATGTGTCAAATTAATTCAAGAAATTGTATGCATAAGAAGGAATTCAATGAGAGTTTATAGCAACTCATAACCCAATACAAAATTGGGTTGTAGAAAGAAATAAAAAAATCATTGTGGGAGTTGCACAATCGATGTTACATGATCAGGGCCTACCGTTGCACTTGTGGGAATAATCATGCAATAAAATTGTGTATGTGCAGAACATGAGTCCTCATCGGATCCTCGAGATGGGTACACTCGAGGAAGCCTTTTCCGGTAAGAAGACAAATGTGGCACACTTTATAATTTTGTGTTCATTAGTTTACTGTCATGTTTCCAAGGATGCACGAAAAAAGCTAGAACCAACTGCTAAGTTGGGCATATTTGTGGGGTACATTGATACACCTCAGAACTATCGGTTGTACCTGCCATATCACTGGATGAAAGTGGCTCATAGATATGTGGAATTCGATGAAGGAAAGGCCATGAAAAATTCCCTTGAGAGGGAGCTTTAGATGCATGCATATGAGGAGCTTTTAGCTCCAAAATAAGAACCTCAAGATGTGGAGCAACCACAAGAAGAGGAGTAGAAAGTGGAAACACCCACTCATGCAGAGACTTCTAGATATCGAAGGAATCATGCTAGAGAGGCTGACAGGTTGATGCATGATGCTAGAAAGAATGTGGGAGCACCCACATCACAATGTAGACAAAGAAGGTCTCCATATCGGTACACATGCTACATGGTTCTGATGAGCAAGAATGTAGAGACTAACCCATCCTCATTCGAGGAAGCAGTGCAATAACCGGTATGGGTTGATGCCATGGTAGAGGAGTATGAATCCATTATCAGGAACAATGCATGGGAAGTTTTCCCAAGACTGGAGGACAAGTTAGTTGTAGGATCCAGGTGGATCTACAAGGTGAAGCAAGTAGCAGATGGGAGTGTGCAGAAACACAAGGCCATATTTTTTCCCAAGGGGTTCTCTCAAGTGGAGGGAATATATTACGTGGAGACCTTTTCTCCAGTAGCAAGGTACTCTTCAATCAGATCTATTCTAGAAATTTGAGCGCAAATGGGATCGAAGATACATCAGATGGATGTAAAGAAAACATTCCTCAATGGAGTGATTGAGGAAGAGGTGTATGTAAAGCATTCAAAAGGATTTGAAACCTTCGATAGAGAGTCACATGTGTGTAGACTCAGTAAAAAATTGTATGGATTGAAACAAACACGTCGTGCTTGGTACACAAGGATCGATAACTATTTCACTAGGTTGAGCTTCACCAAAAGGAAAGCAGATTTAGACCTTTACCATATTGTGGTTGAAGGTAAACTATTGATTATAGTATTATATTTCAATGATTTAATTCTAACAAGTGATGAGAAGCTGATCAAATCTTGCAAAGAGGACCTTGCAAGAGAATTTGAGATGAAGGACATGGGGCTCTTGCATTATTTCCTTGGTTTGGAAATTTGGCAAAGAGATGAGAACTATTTGTCTCTCAGGGCAAGTATGCCAACACGATACTGAAGAAGTTTCACATGGATAACAACAAACCCATGGAGACTCCTCTAGCAGGGAATTGGAGGAAGGAAGATGCTACTTCAGGTGAAGTTCTAGAAGCTACCATTTACAAGTAGCTTGTGGGTTCACTTATGTACTTGGTGAAAACACAACAGGACATGTGTTATGTGGTATCCAACATAGTCAAGCAATGGTTAAGCCAACCAAGCTCTATTGGAAGGCAACCAAACATGGGTTGAGATACCTCAAAGGAACTACTCAGTCTGGCATTTCGTACATGTGGAAAAAGGGAGTGAAGTTGTAAGGCTTCAAAAATGTAGATTAGGTAGGGATTACATCTGACATGAAGATTACATCAGGCAGAATATTCAGTATTGGGTCAACAACAATTTCTTAGTACAACAGGAAGCAAAGATCAATTGCACTCAGTTCAGCAGAATCAAAGTACATGGAAGTCAAGAAACTTGTGATGCTATCTAGATGAGGAAGATCCCCATTGGGTTGTTTATTCAACAGATGGATGCTACCGTGATTTAACGTGACAACCAGAGTTGCATCAAACTCTCAGTTAATCTAGTTTTTCATGATAGATCCAAGCATATCAACATCCAGTACCACCATCTCAGAGATTGTGTGCAGAGGCAGATCATGATGCTAGAGTACATTCCTACAGAGGAACAAGATGCATACATCTTGACGAAGGCACTATCAAGAGGAAAATTATAGTTCCATGGAGGTAGGTTCAGGGTATCAGATAATCCCTTTCTTGTTGAGAGGGAGTGTTGAAAATGACAACAAGAAAAGATTCTAAATTAATTTTCCCTTGAATTAAATTAGAATAAAATTGTAAGTCCACACCATAAGAGAACTTGTACGAGTTAACTAAGTTAGTATGACTTGCTTGGTTCAGTTAGTTTGAGTTGAGGGTCTAACTTGAGTCATGTAGAGTGTCTCCTAAAACATAGGACCCCTAGTTGAGTTTATTTTGAGTTGTAATTAATTAACTCATTTTATCTGAGTTAAAATCAGTTTAACTAGTTCTAACTAATGGAGGAACTAGTGAGAGGTCAAAGAGTGGAACTTGGACTTTTGAACCACATCTAGGGATCAATCAGATAATTGATTATTCACTCATAAATAACTCATGCATGTCAATTCTGAGAAAGACTTGGTTGATATTGGAGTTCAAGGGCAGTGTACTATAAGATGTATAATCATCCAAATTGTATAGGTGGTGCATGCAGTTAGAGGAAGTCCCCTAATGGATTGTGAATTTCCCTAATTAATAGGGCCTAATTTCCCAAGGAAACAACGCAAGGAAAAAGGGATCTTGGAGGGCAGAAAATTGGTTAAGTATTGAACCAACATTGTCTAGGAATCAATGAGATAGATAGAGATAGTGCAAATGTATCTCTGGTTGGAGAAAATCATTTTAGTCTTCTCATATTTTATGATTTATGCAATAAACAGATATCAGGGTTTTTAGCTAAGGCTTTCCCCAAGAAATCTTTGTGTAAGTGTGATTAGAATTATTTCTCATTCATGTTTGTGATTTCACGATCGTAATTGGTTTCCGAAATTAGTAGAGTTATATTGTTTTATCATATTATAATTATCATTTTTAATCTACGTGGATTTTCTACATATATAACAAGAATTATTTCACTATGAATATAGAGTCAAATTTTCCAGTTGGTCCTAATCCCAAGGATTATGAGGGAAACATTGATGAAGGGCAAGACAAAGAATTTCATGTAAACAGAGAGTCAAATTTTACACTTAGTCCTAATCCTAAGGATTATGAGAGCACCAATGACGAACGGAAAAATGAATAAATTCTAGTAAATAGAGAGTCAAATTTTCCACTTAGTCTTAATCCTAAGGATTATGAGAGCACCAATGATGAAGGGAAGGATGGATAATTTCCAGTAAATAGAGAGTCAATTTTTCCACTTAGTCTCGATCCTAAGGATTATGAGAGCACCACTGATGAATAATTTCTAGAGTCAAATTTTCCATTTAGTCCTAATCTTAAGGATTATGAGAGAACCACTGAAGAAGGGGAGGGGGAGGATGAAGAATTTCCAGTAAATAGAGATTCAAATTTTCCACTTAGAATACCATCTATAAGGATTAGCAGAAACCACACTACACTAAGGAAGAGAGGTACGATGAAGAAATTACGGTAAATGAGGAGGTCAAATTTTCCATAGTCTAAATCATAAATATTATGAAAGCATATACCCGAAGAAGGAAAGGATGAATTTTCTGAAAAATTTGATAGTTTTACTATGAATAGAGAGTAAAATATTATAGTAGTCCTGATCCTAAGGATTTTGAGAGCACTAGTGATGAAGGAGAGGATGAATAATTTCCTGCAAATGATAATTTGACTATGAATAGAGAGTCATATTTTACACTTAGTCCTAATCCTAAGGATTACGAGAGCACCACTGATGAAGGGGAGGATGAAGAATTTCTTGAAAATGATAATTTTAGAGGCACAAATGTGAATAATGCATTTTATTTGAGTCAACATTTCAAAGGCACTCATGGTGATGATGAATTGAATCCTCCGAGGGAGGATTTCAAAAGCACAGATGAATATGGTGAAGAATTTCATCTGAGTCAGGATTTCAAAAATGCAAATGATGGTAGTGAATGTTTTCCTTCAAATGAGGATGATAATGAATATTTTCCAAGTAATGATGGTGATGAATTTCCTAACTTTTTTCATAATGATCATAGTGAGGATAATATTCCTCTTGACGATTATGAAAATTCTTCAACATAGGAGATTGAAATGATGGAGACATTGCAAAAAAATATTGTATCTATGAGTAGGGTTGTACCTTTTCATACCAATCCAATATATTCGAGTTGTACAAGGGTTAGGAAAAAATATCTCGCAAGAAGAAGTTCTATTAGTGATCTGATTGCAAGTGAATGTTGTAAAAAGGATAGATTGAAACATATGGATTTCAAGTTTTCATTGGAGAAAATGAAGAGATATTTTTCAATGAACAAAACCATGCAAAATTCATATTTATTGGGTTGCATGCAATCTACAATGTCAAGTTATGATTATCATATTGGAAATGTATTTCTATGTAGAAATACTTTCAAAATGTTTCAATCAATTGGTAATTTTTGTTTGTCAAGAATCAAAGCAAGAATGGAAAAAAATCCCACATTTTATTCAAAAGTACGTCATAGAAGAGAGGTTGGGCCATTAGCAAAGAATGTAATGTCATGGATGCAATACTTCTTTTCAAAGCAGAGAGTGTATTGCAAATAAAGATACAATACATATTCAAGATAATTTCTCAAGATGATAAATATACAACTTTTACAAAAAACATGCAACAGTTGCTGAAGGAGATGGAAATTTTATTACATATTCATATTTTACAAGGATATGGAAGAACAAATTCAACAATGTTTGTATTCCTAAGAAGACAAGCATGGGGGTTTGTAATACATGTGATTCTCTTACATAAAAAAGGGATCAATGTCAAGGGGAAGAAATAAGTATGCATTCATGACATTACTTTTAAAAATGGATAGGTATCAACTATGAAAATATATTTATTAATAGGTGGTTTTTTATGTTATGTGTAGATTTTATTGTCAAAGTAACTCAAGAGCATCACAATCAACAAACAAGTGAAAGGAAAAAATTGTATAAGAATTGAAAGAAGTGCTATGATAATCCAAATAAAAATTTGGGTTTGATAATTGATGGTATGGACCAAAAGAAAACACTTCTACCACATTTTGTCTAAAAACCAAAAAAATACAGGAGGAAAATTTTATTCAGTTTCACTTGGTTGGTTGTATAGTATTTAATGGGAAAATTTTGCCAAGGGTTTATTTCACAACTCCAAATATTCATAATGATGCAAATATGATTATAACTGTAATTCATGATGTGGTTTCTCATTGGTACAATAATCTTCCTAAAGTTTTGTTTATGCAATTAGACAACACAAGTCATCTAATTGGATATATAAATATGTTTTTCGAATTGCGAAATTTTCAGAAGGTAAAGGTCGGTTTCCTTCTTGTTGGGCACACTCATGACCATATTGATCAAATGTTCAGTTTTTTTCAGTAACATTGAGGAGGAAGGATGTTGGGAGTCTGCCATCATTAATTGAATATATTAAGAAATCGTACATTCCAAAGCCTATTTTTCATGTGTTGGAAGAAACTATTGACATGCGAAGGTTTATTTTGGGACCGCATGCTGAGGATAAATTCATTGAACAACTTAATGACATTAGCTTCCAACACCAATTTTGTATCAAAAAAATTGATGGGAATTTACTTGTATGGGGAAAGAAGTATTCAGTTGTTGCAGAATGGGGGTCGTCATCGGGTTTAACATTTTTTAAGTTCATTCTAGATCATCCAATATTTTCATCAAAGATATTATTATTGCAATCAGTTGTTGAACTCCATAATTCACAAAGGCATAAGAGATATAAATTATTTTGGAAGCTTGGAGGAAATAAAAAAATCTATTAGAGATACATATGAGTACTTTGATGTTATTGATTTAGTTTGGTGGGAGTATTTTTTCAATAATCAAAGTGATACCATTTCATGATCAAGAAATGAAGATACAATTTTGAAGACTCCATTTATTTGGCCCCGAAAAATGTCAAATGAACATGAGGAAAGACACATTGTTGAACAACAACAATCTCAAGCCATTATTAATTCTCCACGGGTAGAAGAAAGGGAAATGTACACACGTTCTAGAAGATCACGTGCACAACGTGAAGCCATGGAAGACATTTACAGGGGTTCTATGCATGATGTTAAGGAGGGTTGCATGATCGTACTCGGACGGAATCAAAATCTGTTAACATTTAATTATATACATACATGCACACACAATTATTTATTCTAAAAATATGTCATCATGATACCGATATAATAATATAATAATAATTGTACAGCAACATCATGAACACTTTAAAAACACTAACATTTCCCAACATATCATCTTGATTATGAGAACCTGAAGCTTCGACCATGATATTATCAAAATTTTGGTTCATCAAGCGTGTTAACTGCAAATGGTGAACATATGATACATTTTTGTTAGATTAACATATACAAATAAACATGTATATGTAAATTAAAAATTATATTAAAATATTCACCCTAACCATTAACACATACCGATCCCATGCCCTCTTCCTCATGAATAATTAAGTCCTGCCAACCATTGCGACAATGCTTTGCATATGTTCTAAGCTCTTCAATACTAATGTTATCTATCACATCATCTGTATAATACAAAAAATTAGCAAGTGCATTCTCTCGTGCTCTTTGTCGATTAATACCAATATCAATTCCACCAAGTCCAGTCTGAACATTGTCTATGATGACATCCCTTGATTCTCAACTAATTTGAGAAGCGGAATCCATCTCTGACCACAAATTTTCCACACGGGGAGGTCAACTTACCAATGGTGGCTCTAGGAAAAGCAACTTAGCATCACGCTTAGCGTCATTATGGTCACATAATCGACCTTTCCCAGGACCAAAAAATTTAGAGGGAAGATTATTATAATTGGGTTTCATTCTAAAAAATAATTCTGCATAAAATAATTTTTCAAAATAAAGAGGAACCTCGTCGTTCCATGCTAGTCTTCCATAGGCAGAAAGGTGCCTATCATACAAATGGCAAGCTATATCGGGGTGCTTGAAATATTGCACCTTTAGCATCTTTCTTTTCGGCCTTTCTTTGAAATTAAACCTAGATTTTTCCATTTTTGTGTAACTCTATGTCTAACATCGTCCCATGTATCGGGACTCATCACTATTTCATTTCCTCATCACTTCTACAAAAGTATCAGTAGTTGGCCTAAGATTTTTGTAAACATCTACAAGTGTGCTTAAAGAGTGTGTGATTATTTCTAAGATTTCTCGACTCTCAACATGGAGTTTCAAAGACAAAATATCTTTATTCGATTTTGAATAAATATGTTCACACCTTTGTGATGTGCATCGTTGGATGTTTGTTTCCCAGGGTAAATCGAAAATGCCAGAAAGATAAGTCGTGGTTTCTGTACAACCTTATTCTCGAATAACGTGGTTTGGCCTATGTATTTTTCGAACGACATTTTCACCCTTTGCATCAATATATAAAATTATGTATAAATAAAAAAACATGTGAACAAATTTGTACAAATTTTCTTTTTAACCATAAAAAATTATATAAATAATTTAACAAAATATTAATTGAATGAAATAATATTCAGAATGATGGCCACCTGGAGATGGTTGGGTAGCATCATGCCCACCATGAGATGGTTGAGAACCAACATGACCACCCATTTATTGGCTACCGGGGGAACACATACCACCACCCTCATGCTATTGGCCATTGCCTATTGATTGACCACCAGGGGAATGTGTACCACCACCACCCTCACGCGACGAGAGGGAACTTTATAAAAAAAATATGAATTTATAATCAATTCAAAAATACATACATACATATAGATACATACATATGATTGATTAGATTGTGCGAACCATACCACGATTTCGTGAACCATGGCTAGGCTCCATTGATTGAGTAGATACTCTTTTCCTCCGAACTCCTAAAAAAAATGAAATTTATTAAAAATTAATTTAACTCACAAAATTGATAAAAAATCAATTCCATATGTATACATGTATGTACATGGGAATATTTCTTTAATTTTGGTAAAACATTTTGGAAAGATTCACCTCCTCCTTCCACTATCCATGTTTTCGTATCGCAAATTCTATGTGCAAGAGAAAGCCATGAATTATTTTACCAAAATAAATGTGTTGGTGGTAAAAAATACGATGATTATGGAAATTTGACTTTATTTCAAAACAAATATCGTACTAATATAAATTAAATCATTGTCCAACATAAAATTGAAATGGAAGAGATATGAATATATTCATACATGGATTGGTTCAAGTAGTACTACAAGTGCTAAAAGAATTGATTTACAAGAAGAAGAATTTTTTGCGATATAGTTTTTGAGAAATTTTGAGACGGGAATTATAAATACACCAAGCATTCCCATAGAGCTCAATGGCAGGACTTGCAATTCAAAAAATCCCGTGAAGTTTTTCCACCAGGGACCATTTTGTCAATAGTTGATTTTGCAGAGAACTACACATTTGTTCCACAAAAATAAATACAGAATGCATACTATAATTCTGACCAAGTCTCCATGCTTGTCCATATTCTATGTAGACACGCTAAACAAAATGTTGCTCATATAGAAAGCACCAGTGAAAATCGACATGTTATTAAAGAATATCACTTTTATATAAGTGACGATCGTACACATGATACATATTTTGTACAACATTGTTTTGAAAATATTTATGACTCCTTGAAAAGTCGTGAAATAAAATTCAATGAACATTGGATATGGTCAAATGGATGTGCAAGTCAATTCAAATCATCACGAACATTCTTTTGGTTGTGTCGTCTTCATATCAAAACCCGCATTAAACATTGTTGGAATTTCTTTGAGACTTGTCATGGAAAAGGAGAACATGATGGTGTAGGGGCATGTATAAAACGAACACTTCGAAGATATCAAATGGACCACTCTGAAAACCGACTTCGCTTAGCTGAACAAGTTGTTCAATGGCGCATCGTTGCACTAAGCCATGAGACTAACCGGTCAAGGGAAGTACAAATGTATATATATATATATATATATATATATATATATATATATATATATATATATATATATATATATATATATATCTCTCTGTGTGTGTGTGTGTGTGTAGAAATTTAATATGTATATGATCTAATTTTTATTAGATTTTTAATTTTAAACATTATTTATCACAATGATTATATTTGATGGTATTTTGAATAACATATTTATATTCTTGTTTGAATTTTCCATATAGGTTTTTTTGGCATATTGGGGTCCAAGATGTAGATAGATTGATTGGAAATGACGTTGAAACAATAAAAGGGACTCGAAAATTGTATTCAATTAAAACAAAGCAGTACCAAAATGTGTTTTCATTTGATAAAAGAAAATATTCTTGTTTTTGTCATGTTTGCATAGACAACACAGAATCCAATGATGTTTGTGAAAACAAAATGAATATAAAAGATTGGCAACATACATAACTAAATACAAAGGGGAAAATGTCTGTTGCAAAATTTGAAGAAATGCAATCAGAGGAGACTATAGTATCATCTAAAGGTGATTGAATTTCTAATCTTGTTAGAGAAGGTAACAGTTCAATTGCTTTCAAATGATATAGATATAGAAATAGATAATAAAATAAACTACACATGTTAATTCTAAAGTTAATTTTTCATGTTAATTATGATCTAAATTTATGAACCAACGCCAAAAATGTGAAGTATTATTTGATGTGTTGTACTGAACGAAAGATGAAATTATTGGAAAACTATGATGATAACGGGTTTATTTATAAAAGAGGGTCTGTTATACTGAAAGGTTATTTTTTTCTAAGAAACTCATCAAAGTCAAGATTTTGTTTACTTTCAAGACTATGAACTTGATGTCATAAGTTGTCAATATAGTCACTTGGTGTGTGCAACACACATAAAGTTGATAGAAGTTCAATTAAAGAAAAAATTGAAAATTAAGAAATGGAAAATGTCAAAAGCCAATCATGAACATATCATTGAAGATGGAATTCCATTAGAATTTTTTTTATTGAACTGCCCAACAATTTCTTCTCCTTGGATTCATCTTTTAGAACTTACAGAACTCAACTAGAAATTGTTAGCCTTTTTTCTGCATTCTTAAGTTTTACATTATTATAATATGTATATTTTATGCTATGTACAAGTGTTTGCACATGTACATTGTTTTGGTACATACACGAGTAATTTATACACATGTATACATACATGTAGATTATTTGGTCTTAAACGATTTCATACATTCTCTGGTACAATTTATGTCAATATGTCATTATTTCAAAATGTACATGTGTATCTAGCATAGTTGATATAATGCAAATTTTAAGTTATGATTTTGTTTTAGACATCTATTAAGCAAATTGTAATATTCATTCTCGAATGAAAAATGTGTGGTACGTGTTTTGTAATTTCCAGTTTACGATCAACTAACATCCATAGTAGCTTTTCTATGTACATTAATGAAAATGTTGTGTACTAGATATGTTTTAATGCAATTTTAAAATTTTATGATTGTTTGACACATCTATGAACACCTAGAATTTTTTGATTGTTTTTAGATATATACATCGATATGTATTATATATTAAAACATTATAAAAATGATTTAAGATGCAAAATGTATGAATTAAATGCAAATTTGTTTTCATTGCTACATATTCATGATTGTTTTAAATGACACATGATCATGTGCAAAATGTACACCTAAATATCACCTTTAATAGATGTATGTCATAATTATATAACATTCATACTTGTTCAAATGCATTTGACATGTATCACATGTGTTTTGGAATTTGTAATTTCAATCTATATTCATTTTAAATAACAAATGACAAAACAACTTGAGCTTTAAAAACAAAACATTTAATCTAAGATTGAATCTAAGTTAGCATTATAACAACATGTCATCATGTACATGTGCAAAATGTAACAACTAAATGCAAACGTACTTCATTCATTGTTACATATATTCATGAACTTAAATATGTAAAACCATAGATACATGATTGTTTTAAATGACACATGAGCATGCAAAATGTACCTAACTATCACCTTTAATAGACATCTACACCTAATTATATATCATTCACACATGTTCAAATGCATAACATGTACCACATTTGTTTTGTAATTTGCAATTTCAATCTAGATTCATTTTAAATAACAAGTGACAAAACAACTTGAGTTTTAAAAACAAAACATAATCTAAGATCGTCTAAGCTAACGTTATATAGAAAAATGTGATCATGTATGCAAAATTTAACAAATAAATGCAAATGTACTTCAATCATTTTTACATACATTCATGAACTTAAATATGTAAAACCATCCATGGTTGTTTTAAATGACACATGATCATGCAAAATGTACCTAAATATCACCTTTAATAGACATCATAATTATATAACATTCACACATGTTCAAATGCATAACATGTACCACATTTGTTTTTTAATTTGATATTTCCATCTAGACTCATTTTAAATAACAAATAACAAAACAAATTGAATTTTAAAAACAAAACATATAATCTAAGATCATCTAAGTTAGTTCATTAGAACAACATGTGATCATGTATGGAAAATGTAACAACTTAATTAAATGCATTTATGTACTTTAATCATTGTTACATATTCATGAACTTAAATATGTATTTAACCATCTATAATTGTTTTAAATGACACATGATCATGTGCAAAATGTACATGTGAATATCACTTTTAATAGATGTATGCCCTAATTATATAACATTCATACATGTTCAAATGAATTTAACATGTACCACATGTGTTTTGTAATTTAAAATTTTATCTAGATTCATTTTAAATAACAAATGACATTTAACTATTTGAGTTTTAAAAACAAAACATATAATCTAAGTTAGTTCATTATAAGAACATGTGATCATGTATGGAAAATGTAACAACTAAATTAAATGCATTTATGTACTTCAATCATTGTTACATATTCATGAACTTCAATATGTATTTAACCATCTATAATTGTTATAAATGACACATGGTCATGTGCAAAATGTACCTAAATATCACCTTTCATAGACATCCTAATTATATAACATTCCCACATGTTCAAATGTGTAACATGTACCATATGTGTTTTGTAATTTGCAATTTCAATCTAGATTCATTTTAAATAACAAGTGACAAAACAACAAGTTTTAAAAACAAAACATTTAATCTAAGATCATCTAAGTTAACATTATATAAAACATGTGATCACATGCCAAATGTAACAACTATCCAAAATTTAAAATCATTCAATAGAAGTAAATGTAGTTCAACTATTCAAAATGTAAAATATGTCCAAAATTTATATCATGAACAAACATTGTTACCGATGAAAAAGGTAACTGCACTGTTACCTACTTTTTTTTGGTAGTATAAAAAGCACCCGATTTTGAAAAGTGGTGATGCAGAATCACCCTTTTTTTTTTGTGCACATTTTTGACACTCTAATATTTTTATTTATGAAGTATGAATATTTGTTTTAAAATGTTAGTGATTTTCATGCTAATTTTGAAACGTATTGATACAACATCAACTTTTTTTTTTAGAGTGGTGATTTTCATGCTAATTTTGAAACGTATTGATGCAGCATCAACTATTTTTTTTTAGAGTGGTGATTTTCATGTTGGTAATAAAACACAAAACTTAGATAAAAAATATATATATAAAAAAACAATAAAAAAAACCAATAAAAATGTTTAAAAAAAACAAAATTAACTCGTACAAATAAAAAATTTAAACAAAAATAAATAAATAAAACAAAAATATTCGAAAATTATATGAAAAGAAATGACAAAATTTGAAAAATAAAACACATAATTTCAAGAAAAAAACAAAAATTAACAAAAAAAAAAAAAATTATTAAAAAAAAAACATCAAAAACATTTTTTTTCTAAGTTATTAAAAAAAACCATATAATTAATAAAAATAAAAATAAAAAAAATAGAAAATTTAAAAATAATTTAAATTACCAAGTTAAAATTTAGATTAAAAAAATAAAATACAAAAAAGAAAAAATTAAATTAAAAAAATAATAATAATAAGAAAAAAAATATGAATTAAAATAAATAAATAAATAAATAAAAACACACACACACACAATTTAAAATGGAAAAAGAAAATTTAAAAAAAAAAAAAAAAAAAAAAAAAAAAAAAAAACTATCATTAAAAAACAAAAAAACAAAATGAAAAAAACCACGTGCAAATAATTAAAAAACAAATATCCAGAAATTTACTGTTTTTTTTAAATGAAACAATTTATAAATTTTAAAAATGAAAAACTAAATAAACTAAAATATTAAAAAAAAAAATAAAATTTAATAAATTTAATAAATAAATTTTAAATTTTAAAAAATAATTAATCTAAAATATTAAATTTAAAAATAAAATTAAAAATTAAAAAAACAAGAAAACAAATTAAATTTAAAATAAAAAATTTTAATATATATATATATATATAATAAATAAAAATTTAAATTTTTTGAATTTAAAAAAAAAAAATTAAATCAAATTTATATATATATATATATATATATATATTAAAAAAAAAAAAATTGATCGTAGTGGCGCCGCCAATTGGCCTCTCGCCGAGGTGGCAGCGGAGGCCGGCCGCTTGGTGGGCGGGGAGGCTGCAGCATCATGCGACCCCGCGCCCGGCCGGCCGGCCTCTAACGCGGTGGCCGATGCCCGGCCGAGCGATTCGAGATCGGCCTCCGCCCAAGCAAGCGGCGGAGGGCGGCCGGCCCAGGTGGGCGGGGGGCTCTCACGGCCCTCCCCGCCGCCCGGCTGGCTCGGCCTCCTGCCGAGACGGCCGATTGGCGACGCCACCACGATCAAAATTTATTTATTTATTTATTTATTTTTATTTTTTTAAATTCAAAATATTTAAAATTATTTTTTTTTAATTTAATTTTTATATTTGAAATTTAATTTGTTTTAATTTTTTTGTTTTTTTTTTAATTTTATTCATTTTTTTTTTTTAACTTTTTTTCTAAATTTTGTTAATAATTTTTGTTAAATTTTGTATTTTTTTTTTATTTAATTGATATATTTTTTAAATTTTTTCTTTTTTTAATTAAATTTTATGTTTAGTTTTTTCATTTAATTTTTTAAAATTTAATAAATTTTATATTTTTTTTTAATTTGAATTTAATATTTTTTTTATTATTATTTTTTTAATTACATAAAAATTTTATATTTTTTATATTTCAGTTAAAATTGTGTATTTAAAATTAGATTTTTTTTTTTTAATTAAACTTAATATTTTCAAATTAATTTGTTTTTTATTTTATTTTTTATTAATATATATTTTTTTTTAATTTTTTTTTTTAATTTTTCATTTTTAATTGATTTTTAAAGTTTTTTAACTTTTTATTTTAACCATTTTTATTTTCTTTATATTTAAAATTTATTTTTTATTTCAAAATTTATTTGAATTTAATTTGTTATTTTAATTTGAACATTTTTTTTTTAATTTAATAAATCTAATATATATATTTTTAATTTAAGTTCATATATATATATTTTATTTTTTATAATTTAAATTTAATTTATTTGTTTTTTTAATATATATTTTTTTAAATTTAATATTTTTATTGTATTTTATTTTTCATTTTTTATTTTTAATTACTTTTTCTTTTCTTTTTTCTTTTAATTTAAATAATGTTTTTTTTTTATATATATTTCTTTATTTTATTTTTTATTTTATTTTTTTTTTTAATTTTTTCATTTAATAAACATTTTCTTTTTCTTTTTTAAATTTAATTTCTATATTTTATTTTTTATAATTTCTTTTTTTTTTAATTTAATATTTTTATTTTTTTATTTCTATATATTTTGAAATTTTAATCTTTAAATTTTTTATTTTTATTTTTCCCTTAAATTTTAGGTTTTTTTAATGTTTGAATTAAAATTTTTATTTTGTTTTCATTTTTATTTTTTTATTCCTATATATTTTTAAATTTTAAGCTTTAAAATGTTTTTATTTTTTAAATTTATTTTTTTCTTAAATTTTAGGTTTTTTTTTTAATGTTTGAATTTTTAAAATTAAAAAATGTTATTTCTATTTTTAAAAATGTAAAAAATATGACACAATTTTTTGTTTTTGTTATTCCAGCATCAACTGATTTTGTTTTGAGGGTGTTTTTTCAATCCTTTTTTCAAGAAACAATTTTGTTTTTAGCATAATTTTATAAAATGTTGAAATTTGACCTTAAAAAAAACCAAGTGCGTTATGGAATACACTTTTTTTTGTTTTTGGGGTGTTTTTTTCATGTTTTTTGAGTCTTTTTGGGCTAGAGTACCCGTTTTGAGGTCAGGTTACCTATTTCATCAGTAACAGTGTTAACAATAAAAGTAAATATAACAATGTATAGTGTTACACATATCAAGTTATATAGAAAAGTAAATATGGTCCTGCATAAATAAGACTATCTATCAAATAAAATTGTGTAGGTGCATCATCAATCAAATAGAGAATCTGGCTGCAGTGTATTTCCCAGCAACGTCCTGAGCCTCCTTGTGCTATCATCTGAAGAATAGGGAACCTACACAACATGGAAACTGTTGAATTTTGCGACAATAAACAGTGAAATTAGCATCCAGAAGCAACATGACCGCACCTACACTAGTGTGGGACCACAAATCATGTAATTATGGGTCCTAACGATACATTAGTGTGCAATTCAATTTATTTAATAAATTGGAAATGTGTCTAATTTAATTATCCCTTAATTAAATTGGACAATAAAATGTAATCTTATCTCATAATCACTTGTAATAGTTAACTGAGTGTGATAAACTCAGTTAGCTCATATATTTCGAGTTGAGGGTGGTTGGTGAGGCATGCAGAGTGATTCTATTAGTTATGGAGTTCGAATTGCAGTTAGTGTATTAGTTTAATGCATGAGAAATCAGTTAACTCAATTAAGTGAGTTAAAGTCAGTCTAACTAGTTGTAACTTATTGTTGCACTAGTGAGAGGTCAAGTGAATTTAATTCACACGTAGTGATCTGTCAAGTGACTAATGATTTACTATTAATAGCTACATGCATGTCAGTTCTGATGAAGACTCAGTTGAGACAAAGGTTAAAGGGAAGTTGACTATCAGTTGTGTTATTAGCAAACTGCCCAGATGCAGTTAAAACACCACAAGATTGCCCATGATATTTGCACAGTTGAGAAAGGATGAAATTCCTAAGGAATAGGGATTGCATTCCTCATGAATCGCGTGAGAAAGGCAGGCTAAAGACAAGCTGAGAATTGGCTAAGTTTTGGCCCGTTTTTGTCTGGATCAGTGTGAGATGATAGGCAAAGTGCAAGAGACTCTTGTGAGAAGAGTGCATTGCAATTGTTTCATGATTACTTCGTGAATATACAATATAAGTTATCTGAGGGGTTTTGAGTAGCAAGCTTTCCCCAGGGAAAATATCTGTGTTGTGGTTTGATTTGCTTCTTTCTTTACTTATTGTGATTGGTGATCGTGTTTATTTTTCGCAATTGATTTGTAGAAGGATTCAATACTTTGCGTTAGCATATCGCATGATCGGATTGAATCCATTGATATACATAATGTTTGTATAATTTCTACATAGTATCAGAGCACATGAAATCACTCTAGTGAAGAAGAAATTGAGTTTGTGACTGAATAGAATTCAAATTTGAAAAAGTATTCTTAGTGTGACAGGTGGATCAGGATCGAAATGGATTTCAATGGCTTGAGATTGGAGTATGCACTCGAGGGAATTTCCAATTATATTGTGTGGAAATACATGATGTAGGAAGTACTGGAGAACAATAGGTTAAAAGAATTCATTGATAATGACATTCCCAAACCCACTGCAGCAGATGTCGCAAATCTTGATGCTTGGAAAAAAAAGGTTGCAAGGGCGAGGAGGATCTTATTGGAGGGATTACGAGACCACATTTTCTCAAGTGACCATGGAAAAGTGACTCCATATATAATGTGGAAGGCTTTGACAGATTTGTTTCAAAGCAATAGTGATCATAGAAATTTGGCACTGAAGGACAAGCTTAGGAAAATCAAAATGGAGAAAGATGACACTATTCTGAAATATTTAACCAAGTTTTTCCAATTTCAAGATGAGCTTGGGAGAATCAGAATTCATGTCGCAGATGATGACTTGGTGAGCCTAGCTCTTCTAGGCCTTCCTAAGAGTTGGCATAGTTATCAAGACTCTGTCAATGGGAGGGAGAAGTTGTGAGATTGCGAACTACTTTGGTTAGATTTGGTGCAAGAATAATTCAGGCAGAATACCAGGGATGGATCTTCATCTAAGATAGATGACGAAGAAAATTGCGCTTTGGCTACCAAGGCAAAGAAGGGGAAAGGAAATAAATTTCATTCCAAATCTGAGTCTGACAAATATGGCAAGAAGCGCGACATGTCCAAAGTGAAGTGTTTTCACTGTCATGAGCATTGGCATTATGCCACTAATTGTCCACAAAAGAAGAAGAACAAAAAGGCTTCAGGATCTGCAGCTAGTGAGGCTTTGGCCTCGCAATTTGAGCTTGATTTATCATTCATTGTATGCATGGTGTCAAGTGCAATGGAATCGGTGTGGTACTTGGATAGTGGTGCATCTTTCCACATGACGTGAGACAAAGAAATTTTCAATAGCTTGGAGGAGAAGGACCTCCAGATGCATATCGAAATGGGTGATGACGGATGGTACAGTGCTACCAGGATTGGTACAGTTACCTTCCAGAGAATGTCAAGTAAACCCTTCTTATTAAAATATGTAATGCATATACCAAGCTTGAAGAAAAATTTAGTTTCAGTCGCAATGTTGGAGGATAGAGGCTATGATGTGGTTTTCAGTTAAGGAAAATCTTTCCTTCGACACAAAGCCACAGGACAAGCCAAGAAGATTGGGATTTGAGTGAAGAATCTCTATAAACTTGATGTAGATGGTTGTGCAACATTGATGTGTAAAGCAGACAAAGTGGTGAGCCGGGATGAGAGTGACTTATGGCACAAGAGATTGGGTCATCTACACCACATAGCTTTGAAGGTCATGCAGTAGATTTCTACGGATCTTCCAAAGGGTACTCTTCCGCAGATATACACATACAAGGGATGTACCATGGGGGAGTGTGAGAAAGCCATGCAATTGTCCCTTGAGAGGGAGCTTGATTTGCATGCAGATGAGAAACTTTTGGTTCCAAAGAATGAACCTCAAGATGTGGAGCAGCCACATGCAGAGGATCATGGAGTGGCAGAAACCACTCATGCAGAGACCTCTAGGAGGGGGAAATTTCGAGCCAGATGGGCAGAGGGATTACATGCATCTATACCTCCAGGTGTGAGGTGGGGTGATGTACAGATATAATCCCAAGAAGAAACTTGGGCAGGGTCCTAGATATGGTGTGTCTCATGGATCGAAACTGGCTACAAGGAGCCCACAGAGAAGCAGTAGCAGGATTAGTTAGATTGATGCAGCCAGATGTCAGGAGGATAAAAATCAGAGTGACAGGTGTTGGATGCTAGAGCGCAGATCAAAGTTGGCAGCAGTGCAGAGTGCATGGATGCAGATGTCAATAGTGCAGAGAATATAGTAGACATGTGCAGTAGCTAGCAGCAGTCAGAAGACTCTGATGATAGATGCATTATATTGATTCAGTCGTTTCGAGTATATCAGTTTCAGAAGTGTTGCATGCAAAAGTTCCATGTGCGAGAAACACTAGAGAACTGTTGCATGCAAAAGTTTCATGTGCGAGAAAAACTAGAGAAGTGTTGCATGCAAAAGTTGCATGTGCAAGAAACACTAGAGAAGTGTTGCATGCAAGAGTTTCATGTCACATGCAAGAGGTGCATGTGCACATGCAAGGACATTCCTTTCTTGTTAAGAGGGAGTGTTGAATTTTTCAACAAGAAACAGTGAAATTAGCATCCAGAAGAAACATGACAGCACCTACACTAGTGTGGGATCACAGATCATGTAATGATGGGTCCCAACGATACATTAGTGTGCAATTCAATTTATTTTATAAATTGTAAATGTGTCTAATTTAATTATCCCTTTATTAAATTGGACAATAAAATGTAATCTTATCTCATAATCACTTGTAATAGTTAACTGAGTGTGATAAAATCACTTAGCTCATGTATTTCGAGTTAAGGGTGGTTGGTGAGGCATGCAGATTGATTCTATTAGTTATGGAGTTCGAATTGTAGTTAGTGTATTAGTTTGATGCATGAGAAATCAATTAACTCAATTAAGTGAGTTAAAGTCAGTCTAACTAGTTGTAACTAATTGCTGCACTAGTGAGAGGTCAAGTGAATTAAATCAAATTTAATTCACATGTAGTGATCTGTCAAGTGAATGATTATTTACTATTAATAGTTGCATGCATGTCAGTTCTCATGAAGACCCAGTTGAGACAAATGTTAAAGGGAAGTTGACTATCAGTTGTGTTATTAGAAAACCACCTAGATGGAGTTAAAACACCACAGGATTTCCCATGATTCTTGCGCAGTTGAGAAAGTATGAAATTCCTAAGGAATAGGGATTTCATTCCTCACGAATTGCATGAGCAAGGCAAGCTGGAGACAAGCTGAGAATTGGCTAAGTGTTGGCCCGATTTTGTCTGGATCAGTGTGAGACGATAGGCAGAGTGCATGAGACTCTTGTGAGAAGACTGAATTGCAATGTTTCATGATTCCTTGGTGAATATACAATATAAGATAAAGGGGTTTTGAGCAACAAGCTTTCCCCAGGGAAAATATATGTATTGTGGTTTGATTTGCTTCTTCCTTTACTTGTTGTGATTGACGATCGTGTTTATTTTCTGCAATTGATTTGTAGAAGGATTCAGTATCTTGCTTTAGCATATCGCATGATCAAATTGAATTCATTGATGTACATAATGTTTGTATAATTTCTACATAAACATTAAAATTTAATGTTTTAAAATTGAATGAGAATGTAGAACTTCATAAAAAAAAAGGAAAAAAAAACCATGCAATACCTCATGTAGTTCCCTCTCCATTGTCTTGTGTTGGTCATCCATCAATGCATCCTCCTCGGTAAACTGTACAATATACATGTACAATTATATATATTGATCCAAACTCAAATTTAGTACCCTCTCATTTGTTTTAAATGTGGTAAAACGGGAAATTATGCTACAAATTTTCCCTTAAAACATGATAGCAATGATGAATATGAACCCAAAAGATGAAAATTCAAAAAGAAAGGACCAAACAAGAAAATTTTCTTCTCCAAACAAGAAAGCGATGATTTTGATGGAGATGAACTTAAGAAAAGGTTATTCAAGAAAGGTTCAAGAAAAATTAATTTCTTCTCTAAACAAGATAGTGATTCTGATGAGGAAGATGACTATGCAGGAATTAGTGAAGTATCGTTCATGGGATTTGAAAATGATACTAATGAGACTGAAGAAGAAGAAGAAGAAGGAAATGTGGATGATTTGTTGATTAGTGCTATTGAAGAAAATGAAAATTTGAGAAATTATATTGTCTCTCTCAAAATTTAAAAAGAAGAAGCAAAGAGGAAAGAAGAAATATTCAATAACAAACTAAAGAAAAAAAAAAAGTAATATGTGAAAAAATAGAAGCGGAAGTTGTCTTTCTAAAAAAGGAGTTGAATATGGTTAACGGAAGTTGGCAAAGCTCTCAAACCCTTTATGTCATCCTCAACACTCAAAGACCACAACATGACAAATCAGGGTTTGGCTACATAGGTGAATCATCAAAATTAAAGGATAACACTAACACTCATCTTGAAGAAAGGCCAAAAATCTATTTTGAAGCTCTTTTCAATTATCCAAGAGGAGAAAAGCAGTTATGTTCAAGTTAAATATCTCCTTACAATAATCCAAGAAATGAGAAGAATCATTTTCTAGAAAAATTTGTCACATCAAGACAAGACTACCCTAACATGTATCAAACTATTTTTCTTGGTCATTGTTTCTTTGTAAAAAAATTGGTCACTAAGCTAAGCATTGCAAGGCTTATAGAAGCAATAAGGATGATAATTAAAGAATATATAGGACCAATTTCTGAAATAAGCATGTTGATTCATGGATAGAATATTAGATCAAGACCTATAACTCATTTGATCCTTGATCAAAGTATAGTCTAGAATGCTCCAAATGCAATAATCTAGGCCTTGAAGCACAAAATTGTCCCCTTGAGCCAAAAGGAAAGATTTGGAGAAGAAATGAATCTACTATAGATATATTTGCTCTAGCTTTGTGTGCACAAAATGAGGGAAAAAAATGGTGACCAAAAGAAGTTTATCTCACTCAACAAAAAGGATGGAAATGTATATTTTGGAAGTGGATATGCTAAGATTGCTAGTAAAGGCACAATGACTCTCATTAATGGTAAAAGAAAAGCACAAAATTCACTACTCAATGAAGGACTCAAGCACAATATTCTAAGAATCAATCAAATTTGTGACCAAGGACATGATATTATTTTTAGTGCCAAGGATTGTGAGATGAGAATGTCTTCTTCAGGAAAGCTTGTGGGAGAAATTCAAGAAGAAAAATAATGTGTATGCTCTTAGTGAATTCAAGAAGAAAAATGCTACATAAGTCAAGAAGATGAAAGTTGGTTATAGCACAAGCGATGGGGACATCTAAACTTTGAAAATTTGGTGAAGATCAGCAAAATACAAGTAGTAAGAGACATTCCCATAATTTCAAACCCTAAAAAGGTTATTTATGCACCATGTCAACATGGCAAGCAGAATGGGACCAGCTTCAAGACCAAGGAATGTTAAACCTCAAATCCTTTGGAGATAATCCATGCAAATCCATGCAGAAACACCAGAACTCTAGCTCTACAAGTGGAAAGGTACTTTCTCAGTATTTGTAGATGATTATACTAGAATGATGTGGGTATTTTTCATAAAATTTAAATCTGAAGCACTAGAATGCTTTAAAAAATTCAATTCTCTTGTCGAAAATAAAAGAGAATAAAAAATAAAGTGCCTTAGAACAGATGGAGGTGGGGAATTTACTTCAAAATAATTCAATGAATTTTGTGAATCACATGGTATCAAAAGGGAACTATCTGTTGTTATAACTCCACAACAAAATGGAGTAGTTGACAAAAGGAACAAAATTGTACAAGATATTGCAAGAACAATGTTAATTACAACTGATTTGCAACCAAAAATTTCTAGAGAAGCAGTTTGAGCAGCAGTATATGCTATGAACAACGTTGAACTTCATACAAATAATGAAAAAACTCCATATGAACTACAGAAAGGAAGAACTGCTTCAGTAAAATATTTCAGAATATTTAGTAAATTATTTATGAAGATCAATGATGACTCACTAGGAAAGTTTGATTCTCGAGTTGATGAAGGAGTATTTCTTGGATATTCTACAAGAAGCAAAGCCTACAAATTCTACAACAATCAGTTGTGAAAGGTAGTTGAAAGCATTGATGTAAATATTGATGATGCAATTCCTAAGAAAAGAAGTTGAAATCGATGAAGAAGATCATATTCTTGGAGAACCTGAAGAAGATAATACAAAGGAATAAAAGGAGCAAGAAAATCAAAAGGAACCATCTCAAACTCCATCAAGGGTAAAGTTCGTTCAAAAGCATCATCTGAAAGATCAAATTATTGGTGATGTAGATGATGGAATACAAACTCAAAGGAAGATGAAAAATACACCAAAGAGGAATGATGTTGCCTTACTATCCATATTAGAACCAGAAAATTTCACTCAAGCTAGTAAGGATCCTCATTAGATAAAAGAAATGGAAGAAGATATGCATCAAATCTAAAAAAATGGAGCATGGGAGTTATTACCTCATACAAAGGATAAAAATGTTATAGGAACCAAGTCAATTTTCAAGAAAAAGATAAATGAATATGGATAGATCATCATAAACAAGGCAAGGTTTGTGTGAAAAGGGTACTCTCAAATTGAATGAATTGACTTTGAAGAAAGCTTTGCTCCCATAGCTAGATTGGAAGCTATAAGGATGTTCTTCACATTTTATTTCTTAAAAGGTTTCAAAGTTTATCAAAGGGACATAAAATCAACATTTCTAAATGGTGACTTAAAAGAAGAAGTTTACATGGAACAAACGAAAGGGTTCGATTTAGCTAAAGAAATAATTTGTTTGGAAATTGAAGAAAGCCTTGTATGGATTAAAGCAAGCTCCAATATCTTGGTATACGAGACTAGATCATTATCTTCTTCAACAAGGCTTCAAAATAGGAATGGATAGAATAAATATTTACATGAATATAGGTAAAGACAATTTTTTAATCACACTTGTGTATGTTGATGACTTGATCTTTTCCAGCAATAATGATGAGATTAGTCATGCATTTTCCCAAAATATGTCAAATTAATTTGAAATTTCGATGATTGGTGAGTTATCCTACTTTCCTGGAATTCAAGTAACTCAAACCAAGGCAGGTATGCTATCTCAGAAGAAAAATATCTTCGAGATATGTTGAATTGTTTCAGAATGGAAGAATGTGCCATTACAAGCACACATATGACTACAAAATTCAAACTGAGTAAATATGATGAATTCCCTTATGGTAGATGCTACTCTTTACAGATTGATGATTGGAGCCCTATTATATTTGATAGCTTCATGATCAGATATCGTGCAGGTAGTGGGAATGGTAGCAAGATTCCAATTAACCCCTAAGGAATCTCATGTGCTAGTTGTAAAGAGAATTCTCAGATATCTGATAGGAACCCTTGATTTTGGGTTATGGTATCTTAAGAGAACAACACTTACTTTGAAAACATATACTGATGCAGACTAGGCAGGATGTGTTGATGATTGGAAAAGTACTAGTGTAAATTAATTCTTTTCCATATCTCTCTCCGTAGCTGAAATTGAATACATAGTTGTTGCAAACTGTTGTACACAAAGTTTGTGGATGAAGAAATCTTTGAAGGATGCCGACATAGAAACAAATCAACCAATCACCATCTATTGTGACAACACTAGTGCAATCAACCTTTCAAAGAATCTAGTGATGCATTCAAAGACAAAACATATCCCAATCATATATCACTTCCTTCGAGAGCAGGTTGCGGAACAAAACATCATATTGGAATATGTCAACACCAAGGAGGAAACTGCAAATATATTTACAAAACCCCTTCCTCAAGAAGCATTCGAACATCTTCGTTAAAAGATGTGGGTTATCTCACTTCCATCCCATTAGAGTATCTCTTTAATGTAAAAATAAAGAGAAATATGTAGACAAGATAGAGCATCATAGTGACAGGGGGAGTGCCATATGAAGAATTTTCCATTGATGTCAAAGGGGGAGAGAATGTTGACGGGAGGAGATTATTTGGGAGAGTATTGTCATCAATGAAAAAGGGGGATATTGTTGGATAAAGTAGTCATTTATGTCAATAATGCCCTAGCATCTAGTCTTGTTGAAGCATACTCTAAGCCTATGTACATAAATGAAACCATAAACCCTAAATATTTATGACAAATATATGATGAAACCCTAGCACTAGATGATACCTTAACCATCTATGCAAACCCTAGGTCCATAAATGATGATGCCCTAATCATAAGAAGGATCGCTTTATAATACCATGCTATGAAATCCTAAAGACTATCATAAAATTATAAAGGTTGTCACAAAAGAACAATTTATTCTTGAAAATAGTATCAATACCTTGAAATTCCTCTTTCACTGGATTGAATAAGGCTTCAAGATCTTTATAATGAAAATATACTCACCCTATAAACCCTTATCATTGAGGAGAAATTATAGGAGAAATTATTTTTTTAAGATACACTTTCTATAAGATGACTCGAATCGGCTTCCTACATACAGGTCGACTCTCCATAAGTTGTGACTATATAGAACCAACGAATTAGTATAAATACAAGTAATGATGGACAATTCAATCAAGCATCGTCCTTGGTCAAGAAAAAAAGTACAGTGCAGAAAAAATAGATTAGTTCACAAATCGTGATACTAAAAGAGCTAAGAAGAACATGTTTGGTTGGTATTTTTCTGTGATAGTTTGTGAATACTTTTTGGATCTATGATATAGCACAAAATTTTGGGAAGCTTTTTCACAAAAAACTCGGACCTGTTATATTGTTATAGCTCTAACTTTTGGGAGGATTTTTCACGAAAAACTTGGACCTATGATATTGTTATAGCTCGGACTTTTGGTGGTATTTTGCACAAAAACTCGGACCTGAGGTTTACACAGTTCGGACCTGAAGTTTGCATATTTTTTTCGGACCCAAGGCTTCCACATATATTTGGTCTTGTGGTGACCTATTTCTTTGCAACTATGGAGAATAACTTTAGTCTTGTGTTGGGTTGCAGACTTCGTGACTTCTACACATTGTTGGAGCAACAGACCTAGAACCTAAAGATTGGACTTGTGATAACTAGACCTGAAGAAGCATTAACAATCTACAGAGTTATAGCTCATATCTGTTGTAGCTCAAGTTGATTTTTGGACTCGTTCTAGTGAAGAAATTTTGGCATCAAAATTCAAACTATTGGAGACCTTGCATTTTGGACAGAGCAAACATTTGAAGTTGTAAATTATTCAGTGATTCTAGAATTGAGTTGAAGCATACATTGTGGAAGCCCCCTTATGTTACAGATCTTGATTGGAAAGTGCTTCTACAGTGATACTCCTTGGACTCTATAGTGATACTTCTTGGAAGACCTTTTAGCTACATAACCTGATTGAAACTCTGAAGAAATGTTGATTACATGCTTTTGAAAGCATTTGAAGTCTTGAAGCATATTTGATTTGAAGATTAAATTGGAGAAAATGAAGTTATTTAGTCAATATTTTTGAGATTGGTGTCCTTATTGTTTACCAACCAAGTTGGAGCTTGGTGGGATTGGTGTCTTGATTATTTATCAAGTTGGTGCTAGATTTTATTTGAAATATGATTTGAGTCCTCATCCAAGATTGGATTCTTAGAAAAAAATTGTGAAGGTTGGAGCCTAAGGATTGGAGTCCTCATTACTTTTGATTAATAAAATAGTTTTATTTTGGTTTATATGTTGGTTCAATTTGTGATAAATTCTTACTTGGCATTAATAACAATTGAAAGAAATATTGATTCACCCCCTTCTCAGTATTTCCAATAAATAATGCACACACTTGCTACTCAATATTCTTCTCCTTTTATAACTTTTGTCCCTTTCCAATACCATGAGAAAATCACATGGATTTGTTAATAATAAACTTTGACAAGATCAAATGGAACTTCCATAAGATTACCTTGGGAAAAAACCAAGGTTTGGGGAAATTTTTTTATTTTTCTACACTTACAGGAAGTTACGCACATATCCCCTTCGAGAAGTGTGTTATAACTCATGTCTTGAACACACAAATTGTGTTACCCTAGCGATTAATGTGCATCCAACAAAGGAAACATTCATTACCCTATCTCCAAGCCCTGAAATTACCCAAAAAACACTCTCAAACTTTGTTCAAACTTTCTCCAACTTCTACCTTACCTTTCCCAACACCTGGGGGACCTGTCAAGATTTGATAAGCCTTCAATAACACCTCGCAAAGCTCAGTAAACCTTCTCCAATCATATACCTATGTCTTGTTAGTTTTCTTCACCTTCAAGCATCTCCAATCCATGTCCATCCTTATACAATTGATCTATACATTGTGTAAGCTTATGCAACTCATATGCAATCATCAAGACACATCTGTAATGATTAGGATACTTCAAATACCTTTTTCTAATCATGAGGAAACATCCTCCATCCATGACCTAGATAAGTACGTCAATTCTACATGCATTCCAACATTGTCATATTGTGACAAAATCATAATGACATTATGTGACAAAAGTGTGATAAACCCATGGGATAATGGACAAGTTGACATCAAGTACAACACATTAGCCATAATGCCAACAATCTCCCCCTCTGAACTTGATGTCAACCTCCTACAAAACCCCGAGTTCTTCTCTCCCCCTTTGACATCAAGGGAAAAAAGTAGAACCAAACTGCGAGAAGTACTCTGCCTATAATTCTTAACATTATAAATCTAATATGCTAATGTGAAGCAAATAGCTCGGTTACAAGATATCACCATAACTTTTCCATCCTCCCCCTGAGCATATACTGTACTTTCCAGTGATATATAATGTAAGTACAAGGATTTATAAAGAAAATGCATGGTTGTACATAAGCATATATTTTCCATAAGCATGAATAACAAACCAATAACTTCGTGATCCCAAGTTTACATCAATCACCCAAAGAAACAGGGATATATATACATGACATGACCGAATTTAACAATGTTTGCAACATGGGTTGCTTCTTGACCAATACACAAAAGTTTGGACAATGATGATACATATTCATGATCATTACATGGAATCCATAAATAGAAGTACAATAAATGATAACACATGACTGTTCTCAATGCTTCATTTCAACATCAACATAAATGGGGCTCTCCTTAATGCTTGATTAACATTCAAGACATGATATCACAATGAACATAGTTACCGATCAAACGAGAACTATTACCTCAAAACAGGAACTCTAACCAAAAAAACATCAAAAAACCATGAAAAAACAAGCCGAAAACGAAAAGTTGTATTCTGGAATAACCTTTTTTTTTCGAGGTAAAATTTCAACATATTTTAAAATGGAAGAAAAAGCCATTTTTTGTGCAAAAAACACCCCGAAAATGAAAAGTTGTATTGCGGAATAACCACTCTTTTTTTCGGAGTAAATTTTCAACATTTTTAAAAATAGACGTAAAAACCAATTTTTTTTAGTGCAAAAAACACTCCGGAAAGTGTTGAAACAAAAATTTTAGAATAATAAAAATTTATATTAAAAAAAAAAAACAAGAAAAAAAAAAAAAACATTTTAAAATAATTTTAAAAAAAAAAAACAAATTTCATTACATTTTTTTAATTAAAAAAAATTAAAATTTTAAAATTTTAAAAAAAATTAAGAGAAAAAATTAATAAAAAAATAAATAAAAAGCATTTTAAAAATTATAAATTATAAAATAAATAAATAAATATTGAATTTTAAAATAAAATAAAATAAACAAATAAATTAAAAAAACTAAAATTAAATTAAAATATAGAAATTAAATTTAAAAAATAAAAATTAAATTTTTATTAAATTAAAAAGAAAAGAATTTAAATTTGAAAATAAAAAATTAAATTAATATATATATATATATGTTAAATTGAAAAATAAAAAACATATATATATATATATATGATAAAAAAAAATAATAATAATAATAATTAAAAATGAAAAAGTAAAATAAAATAAAAATATTAAACTTTAAAAAAAATTATTAAAAAAACAAATAAATTATATATATATATATATATATATATATATATATATATATATATTTAAATTTTGATTGATAAATAAATAAATTTTAAAATAAAAAATAAAATAAATAAATAAAAAAATATAAATATAAATAAAAAAACATTTTTAAAAATTTAAAAAAAAAAAGAAATTACTTAAAAACGGAAAATGGAAACAAATAAATAAAATAAATATATTAAATGAAAAAAAAAATTTAAAAACAAATTAATTTAACAAATAAAATTAATTTGAAATATAAAAAAATAATTTAAATAAAAAAACATTAAATTTTATGTAATTAAAAAAAAATAACAAAGTTTAAAAATATATATATTAAATTTAACCAAATTTAATCAAATTTATTAAATTAAATTCAAAAATTAATATTAAATTTAATAAAATTAAATTAAAAACCAAATATGAAATATAATAAATAACAATAAAAAAATTTAAAAAAAAAAATATTGAAAACAAAAAAATTGATTAAAATTTAATAAAAAATAAAAAAATCGAATTAAAAACAAAATATTTAATTGCGTCGCCCAGGTTATGATGGGCGTCGGCCGCTGGGCGGGCGGGGGGCTACTTGCAGCCTCCTTGCCCGCTAGACGACCGACCCTCGCTGCTACCTAGGCGGGAGGTCGATTCCCAGAATCGACCTTTGGGAATCGACCTCCCTAGGTCGACTCCAGGAATCTACCTTGGGGGAGGTCAATTCCCGGAATCGGCCTCCCCATGTCGATTCTCGGAATCCACCTTCCGAGGTCGATTTCAGGAATCCACCTCCCCAGGTGGATTCCCGGAATCGACCTCCCCAGGTGGATTCTAGGAATCGACCTCCCCAGGTCGATTATGGGAATCGACCTCCCACCGCCACCTAGGTGACGAAATTAAATATATTTTTTTAATTCGATTTTTTTATTTATTTATGAAATTTTAATATTTTTTTTGTTTTTAATAATTTTTTTATTATTTATTATATTTCATATTTATTTTTTAATTTAATTTAATATTTTATTCTAATTTAAAAAAATAAAATAAAATAAAAATTATTATTATTATTATTATTATTAAATTTAATATTATTAGGTTTTTTTTAATTTTTTATTAAATTTTTTTAAATTTTAATTTGAATTTTTTTTTTTTAAATAGTTAAAGTTTTAAAAACAATTAGATTTTTGTTTTTTTAATCTAAATTTTTTTATTTTAAAATTTCTATTTTAATTTTCTTATTTAAAAAAAAAAAAATAATAATAATAATAATAATAATAATAATAATTTTAATTTTAAATTTTAATCATTTTGTATTTTTGTATTTTTATTTTTATTTTTTAATTTTGATTCTTTTTAAATTTTCTATTTTAATTTTTTTCATATTTCATATATATATATATATATATATATATATATATAATAATAACTTAGAAAAAATTGTTTTGATGTTTTTTTATTTTTTTGGTTTAGTTTTTGTTTTTTTCTTTAAATTATGTGTTTTTTCTGAATTTTTCCTTTTTTTATTTAATTTTCGATTTTTTTTTGTTTTATTTTATTTTATTTTTTTTACAAGTTTTTTTTTTTTACATTTTTATTGGTTTTTTTATTATTTTTTTATATTTTTTTATATTTGAGTTTTTTTGTCATGTTTTTCTTATTTTATTTTTATGTTTTATTACCAACATAAAAATTACCACTATAAAAAAAAAATGGTTGATGATGCATCAACACTTTTCAAAATTAGCATGAAAATCACTAACATTTTAAAACAAATGTTCATACTACATAAATAAAAAAATTAAAGTGTCAAAAATATGCCAAAAAAAAACGGGGTCATTATGCATCACCACTTTTCAAAATCGAGTGCTTTTTTTGCTACCTCAAAAAAGTAGGTACCAGTTCAATTACCTATTTGATTGGTAACTATGTCAGTGATTACCTTCCATAAACAAGAGACTCATCAACATCATATGTGAATTCAAAGAAGACCTCCAACATCACAAGTAATTAAGTAGAATAATACTAATTAGAAGGATATTAAATATCAACCAACATCAACCTTGACATACTTACAACATCATATATATATCTTCCAATAGTAAGCAATGCATCAAAGAACCAATGTAAGAAGATTGATCAGAACAACAATAATCATGAACTCATCATAAATCATATCAACAGTCTGCAAAAAACCAATATCAGATAATTATTTCCCATGTTTCTTTTCTGCTAATAATAAATCATAATGCCAACAATGAACTATTGGAAGAATAAGAGATGCTCCCCTTGAATATATGTCAATCTTGATCACAATAGATGCATAACTCATAAACACATCATGGATAAAAACAATAAACCAATAAACCAATGTCAGAACCATAATGAACTATTGGAAGCATATGAGAAGCTCCCCATGAAGACGTCATATCTTTCCTTGAACACAGCTTAAGTAGATGCAATATTAGTAGCATAAATCATCACCAAAATAATAACATATGAAATAACACACACGCATAGCTCACCCTGAGATCATCCACCATTGAACTTGTGAACCTAATTAACATCAATTACTTCAATCCTTTCATAAATATGTATCATATATAATAGACTATGGTGGGAAATATCTTTCCCTACTTTGAATCTGAAGTTGAGGAACTTGAATTCTTATTTCTTCCTGAATTTTTCTTTGGAACATATAATTTGTGTGCATTTCTTAATCCTTTGCTATAACTTTTCCAGTGTTTTCTTCTATAATTTTGCATTCAGTTGATGTAGATGCAATTTCATTCCCTTTATCAGCTATTTGGCCTATTACTGCTCAAACTAGCAAGGGACCTAAAGGGGTTCCTAATAGGGCAACTGCTAGACCAAGGGAAACGACAGAGGCTTAGCCCATTGTCACCATGGCTAAGACTCCTTGATCTTTACGTACTTTCACCGATGGGAGGAGTCCCAATAGTATGGGAATCACTTTTAAAGTATATATCAATGGATAGGTGGAAAGTGTCTCATAAAACCCTTCCCCTAAGATGGAATGAAGAATAGAGTTTGCTTGCTCTTCAAGCAAGGGGCTTGGTCCACTAGGGGCAAGGAATGAGGATTGGAGGGTTGATATAGAAGGAATAGGCTCACAAATGAGGTTCTCAATCTCTATAATCCTTGGGAAACTTGGATTCCCAAATGGTCCTTGAAAAATAATCTTTGATGAGAGGTGGGACCACACGGGGACAAGTGGACCTAGTCCAGGTTCGGGGATGGAATATAGCAACCAATGATGCTCCAATCCTGGACGAGGTGAGGGGAAAAGACCAAAAAAAAAATTTACTTCGAAAGGTTGAATTGATTTTTTTTATGTCTAGTCTTGGGATTCCTAGGAAAAATTTGATCTTAGAGCTAGGGCTTGAGATTCCAAGAGATTCCACCTTTAGAATGGCATAAAATCCGGAGGAGAGGGAGGCGACCCACCAGCACAGTAGCCTGTAGGAGATCAAAATTTTTCCTTGGGTCAATTCCCAAGAAATTGATGCCCTAGGTGACTTGTGAGGGCTAGACCTAGAAAAATGGTTTAAAGAATGTTAAAAAAGGTGAAAAGGATTATCACCATGCTAGGGATCAGTGCCTAATCCACTTGGGGATATGGAGTCAAGGATAATGATGCGTAAGAATTTGGATTCTTGATCAAGGAGGCATAGAAAGTCAGCTTCATCCAATGTTGAGGGAAAGAAAAGAAAAGTGACCTTGAAGCATTTATACTTCAAAGAAAATGATGCAATCTTATCAAGATAAATAATCTCTAGTAAATTTCATTCATATAACATTGTACCATAGATTAAATTAACTAAAACATGCTTAATTCCACATATCAATCATGCAACAACTAGCCATAATTTTAGCAGTATGCAACAACAAGAATAACAACATTAAAATTTACTTACAATGTTATATATTATATCCAACCTGCATTTCATTTGCAAGGGAGAGCTCCAAGACAAGCAAAATAACCCAAATCCATACATCAAAATTCATCCATCTCCAAAAATTTCCACCAAGGGAAAAAATGTGAAGTTCTCTATGATTAGAGAGATCCCAAGTCAAATGATGATACAAATTAATCTATATAACATCAATATATACCATCCTAAGGAGTTCAAATTACCCTATGGGCCTACATTAGCCCCTAATGATAAAATAATGTGAAAATAAAACCCTATTGGTGACAACCCCACCAAACTAGCTCAAAATGGAAAAAATAAGCCTCACAGGGGGCCAAATAATAATATATGCATGTCGTGGGGCCCTCCAAAAGCCTAATAGTAACATGAAGTGCCATAATGAGGAATAAATTCCTCAGAATATGATGGAAAATTGGGTGGCCCCTTGTTCTCCAAGTAGTGGACTTTTGGTGCTCCTAGTGGGTGTAGGGGCACACAAATGACCCCATGGATCTCCATATGAATCAGATATGCATGTAGATCCTCTAAAAGGGATTGAGTGATGGAATGGACGCTTCCATGACATCGTACACATTATGGGACACCTGCTAAGAGTGTGGGGCTCCTATGGAGTGCTATATGTTGTTGCAAAGGCCCATGGCTCTCTATGCACACCCTATCTATGCCAATGTAGCTCTCTAGGGGTTAGGATCCCATATATGGAGACCAAACCCAAATGGAAACTACCTGAAGTCCTTTATAATATCTAATGCATCCCCTAGGCTTCCAATACAACTAGTCATTAGGATAATCGTGTAAAAGAGCTTAAAAAAGCATGGACAACAAAGTGGACACTTCACAATTGCATGCCCTTTTGTAGTGGGCTCTGGAATGTGCTATTGTCTCCATACTCCAAAGGGGGTTAGCCATGTACCTTATTAAGTGGTTTCAACCCTTAAAGGGGATAGTAGTTCTAAGGTACATCCTTTGAATGGGGGTGGAAAATGATAAATAAGTGAAAAGGAGTAGGGAATGAAAGGGGAAATCCTAAGCCACATATCGGATCATAGGGGCATCCAGATAAGGGGAAGCCCACACTAGGGTATATAATGTGTAGGAGGGATAAATCGTGGTACATGAGGTGTCTCGGCCTTTATTTTTCCACCCATATTTATATTCCTTTTTCATTTTATGAATTTTCTTTAATTAATTGCTTGAGGCTCAAGGATAAGAGCATGATGTGTCATATATAGTAGTGATTACCCCTGTTAAGGTAGGGAAGTTCATTTCCCTCCAGGGGTTTGGGACAATCATGGGTTCTCGTATGATAAAGGAGCCTCATTTAGGGCCTATGGAACCAGAGTGATGGCCATGGGTAAGGGGAAAAGCTCATGCATTGGATTTTTCCCATGTGCTAATTATTTTTGGCTCGGCCATCTTTTGCACTTTGTGGTACACTTTCCTGTTAAGTGCGACTAACTATGCTTTTTATTTTTCTTTTAGCTGCTTCAACCTCTGGGGCATTATTTCGGGTCTGACCCAAGGCGGGGGCAAGAGGATAAGGAGGTTGACCCTATGTGGACCCATGGGGCTATGTGGACCCAAGTGGGAGAAGTGATGAATGGGAGCATTATGAGTGGAAAGGGATTAATGTATCTAGATAAAGGAGTGAGACCACACACCCAAAGTCGGGGTTTCCCAAGTAGTACCACCCTAGAACCAAATGGTCAATAAAGGAGATCTCGCGTGACAAAGATGCAAGGGTAACACCCAAAAGAGATAAAGGGGATAGGAGTACAAGCTAAGCCCACTCTTTCCGCCAAATCCCCCCATCAATCCATGTCCAAAAGCATCCATGATAAGTAAACCCAATACACAATTACCAAATGACAAGACATACCATTAGATTCAGGAGGCCCTCCTTCAAACATACAATCAATACAGATGGGTGAGGGACCACATGGTTGGCTCAGGTGGCAGAGAAATGCACAATGAGCTATTAAGAGGCTGCAAGGGGTTTTTGGTTGTCTGTTGAGGTCCATCTTGGAGAAAAATTTTCTCCTAGGGATATCACCCATGAAGTGGTGGGTAACATTTTGCTCCAAATGGGACGTGACTTCTCGAAGAAGTGGGCAACGCTACTCGAACGAGAGGTCACGAGAACTCCAACAATCTCTTGGTCACCGTAGACCTGTTATCTGCACACATCAAAGGTCAAACCACGAAGCAGCATTTTTTTCATGGTGTTTTATGATCACCCATGCTTAATGTTAGCCCATAAAACCAAAAAGTAATAAAATGTGCAAATTTTAATCTAAGTGCATCTAATCTATCATGAGAAATAACATATGCGGTTAGTTCTAATGCAAAAATCACCATGCAATGCATTCTACTCTAACATGCATATAGATATGGTACTACTAAGTGTAATCGTAAATCCATTGCAACCAACATATCATCACGTCAATATAAATATATTTTCCTATATGATTACTCATGCATCCAACCCTGAAGAAAATGCCAATCCAAGCATATGGAAGGTGATGTGGTCGGGAGGCAGGAAAATATGGTGGCCACTCATGGATGACTATGTGAGAAGAGGTAATAAAAGTATGTAATCTAGTCCACGAGATCCTATCTTCTAACCAACATATAGAGATGTCAATGATTAGGCTCATAAATTTGTGATATATGGAAACCTTAGGCATATTACCTCCATCACCATCAATATGTCATACTTCATTTCCTCTACGGGGTTGTAGTCAGTATGAGAGGGATACTAATGACATGGATAAACAAAAGTAGGTTTCCCATGATGATCGCATTGGAAAGGGGAGATTATAGATTAATTATGACCCTGAGGGGGTATACAAGGAGATAAAATATATCCAATGAGGGTTATTTTTTGATGCCATCCTGAGAAGGGGAAAAGGGCTCACAAACACTTGATGTCATATGACAAGGAGTGATGGAATCACTCGGGGGATACTTAAGATGATGAATAAGAGGAAAATACAAAGGGGAGAATGAGGCATTATATTCAACGGGTCCCTCTTCCTCCAAATCATAATCTAAAGGCTCAAGTGATTTGAATATAAAATCATAAGGAAGATAGTTGGGAGCCTCATCGATTTCATCACTATTAGTATCCAAGATTGAGTCCCCCCTAAAAGGAGAATTAACCATCTCCAACTTCTCCTCCTCATACAAAGGAAAATAGTAATCCTCCTTCCCAAGGGTATCGATGGATACGTTATTGTAGGTAATGTTTGAGAGAAAAGGAATATTAATCTCAACCTCATTCTCCTTATTGGTGTCATAAAATGGGAGCACAATCAAATGAGGACCAATAATTTCCCATTTACCTTGTTTGATGTGGAAGTAATCTTCAATGTCATATTCCAAGGAGCTAATGGGATTACCTTCCTCAAGGTTCTAAAAAGGGGATTCATCAAGAGTAATATACCTGAGAAATGAAAGGTTAGTCTCAACTTCACTTTCCATGGACTCATCCTTCTCAACACGTGTTCTCAAAATAATTTTTCTCATCACGCGGACGCAAGGAGGACTCATCTTCCCATTCATCACTTAGATTATCAAGGTCTTGAAAATGCTCGATGAATGCTTCCTCTTGAATGCTCAATGTGGGGCATACTTGAAAATGTCTAAGAAATCCATCAATGAACTTCTCAATAGATGAGTTGCTCCTAGGTTCGTGATTTTGCAACCATGAGTTATGACTATAAAGGGAACTAAAGAATAACAACATAAGGGCATCCCGGTGAGCCACTTTCTCCTTTTAGGTTTGTGCATTAAATCTTGCAATGTGGTTGATTACGGATCTTGAATCACCATCGAACACGTGTACCCCATGTACCATCATTTATGTGACATGATTTGGGTGCCCATGGATGCCAGCGATGTCCAAAGCAGTAAATCCATTACAAAAAGACAACCTATTTGAGATATGCATGAAATATGTAGGAGTCGCCAGGGTGAATTTAAATATGCCTATAAAAATGCTCGCTTCACCCTACAAGCATCAACCTTAAAGTTCAATGAAGAAATATGGCTTCATTCTTCCAATGGATTCACCAATAATGATATGTCAATATGTCGTATGGGGAACAAAACACACGTCTCGCGTCCTCGGAAATAGCACCAGAAATGTTACTGCTTAAACTAGCAAGGGACCTAAAGGGGTTCCTAATAGGGCAGCGACGGAGGCTTAGCCCACTGTCACCACAGTTAAGAATCCCTGATCTTTACAAACTTTCACCGATGGTAGGAGTCCTAGTAGTGTGGGAATAACTTGTAAATTATATGTTAATGGATAGGTGGAAAGTGACTCAGAAAACCCTTCCCCTGAGATGGATTGAAGAATGGAGCTTTCTTGCTCTTCAAGCAAGGGGAATGGTCATCTAGGGGAAAGGGATGAGGTTGATGTAGAAGAAATATGATCACAAAAGAGGTTCTCAATCCCTATAATCCTTGGGAAACATAGATTCCCAAGTGGTCCTTGACAAATAATCTTTGATGAGAGGTGGGACCACACAGGGGCAAGTGGACCTAGTCCAGCTTCGAGGATCGAATATAGCAACCAATGATGCTCCTATCTTGGACGAGGTGAGGGGAAAGGAACAAACAAAAATATTTACTTCGAAAGGTTGAATTGATCATGTTGTGTTCTAGTCTTAGGGATGCCTACGAAAAATGCTATCTTAGAGATAGGGCTTGATATTCCTAGAGATTCCACCATTAGAATGGCCTCAAATTCAGAGGAGAGGGAGAAGACCTACCAGCGCAGTAGCTTGTATGAAAAGGGTAAAAATGGTGAAAAGGATGACCACCCTACTAGGTATCAGTGCCTAATCCACTTGGGGATATGGATTCAAGGATAATGATGAGTAAGAATTTGGATTCTTGATCAAGGAGGCCCGTAAAGTCAGCTTCATCCAATTTTGAGGGAAAGAAAAGAAAAGAAACCTTCAAGCATTTATACTTCAAATAAAATGATGCAATCTTATCGAGATAAATAATATCTAGGACATTTCATCCATATAACATTAGCCCATACATTAAATTAGCTAAAACATGCTTAATTCCACATTTCAACCATGCAGCAACTAGCCCTAATTTTAGCAATATGCAGCAACAAGAATAACAACGTTAAAATTTACTTACAACTTTATAGAGTGTATCTAACCAAAATTTTATTTGTAAGAAAAATATCTTAGACAATAAAAATATCCCAAATCCATACATCAAAATTGATCCATCTCCAAAAATGTCCACCAAGGGAAAAAATGTAAAGTCCTCTATGATTAGAGAGATCCCAAGACAAGTGATGATACAAATGAATGTATCTAACATCAATATATACCCTTCTAAGGATTTATAATTATCCTGTGGGCCTACATTATCCCCTAATGATAAAATAATGTGCAAGTAAAACCCCTATTGGTGACAAGCCCGCCAAACTAGCTCAAAATGGAAAAAATAAGCCTCACAGGGGGGCAAAAAATAATATATACATGTCGTGGGGCACTCCAAAGGCATAATAGTGTCATGAAGTACCATAAAGAGGAATAAATTCCTCAGAATATGATGTACAAGGGGGTGGCCCCTTGTTCTCCAAATAGTGGACCTGTGGTTCTCCTAGTGGGTGTGGGCGCACACAAATGACCCCATGGGTCTCCATATGAATCATATATTCATGTAGATCTTATGAAAGGGATCAAGTGATGGAATGAACACTTCCATGACATCATACACGTCTTGAGACACCTGCTAAGAGTGTGGAGCTCCCGTGGGGCCTACTTGGCATAGTGTACCAAGAACATCACCATCATCCCAAAAGTGGATCGCTAATAGTCCCTGAACACCAATGAGGATCCCTGGAGTTCTATCTGCTACTGCGGAGACCCATGGATCTCTATGCATACCCTATGTGTGCCAATGTACCTCTATGGGGGTTAGGATCTCGTATAGGGAGACCAAACCCAAATGGAAACCACCCGCAATCATGTATATGATCCAATGTGTCCCCTGAACTTCCAGTACAACCAGTCATTAGAATAATCCTGTAAAAGATCTTACAAATCATGGATAACAAAGTGGACACTTCACATTGGCATGCCCTTATGTAGTGGGATTTGGCATGTGCTAGTGTCTCCATACTCCAAAGGGGTTTAGCCATGTACCTTATTAAGTAGTTTCAACCCTTAAAGGGGATAGTAGGTCTAAGTTACATCCTTTGAATGGGGGTGGAAAGTGATAAATAAGTTAAATGGAGTAAGGAATGAGAGGGGAAATATCGGGCCACATATCGGGGCATAGGGGCATCCAGATAAGGGGAATCCTACACCAAGGTATATAATGTGTAGGAGGGAGAAATTGTGGTACATGAGGTGTCCTGGCCTTGATTTTTCCACCCTTCTTTATATGTGTTTTTCCTTTTATGAATTTTTTGTAATTAAATGCTCGGGGCTCAAGGATAAGAGCATGATGTGTCAGATATAGCAGCAATTACCCCTTTTAAGGTAGGGAGATTCATTTCCCTCCAGGTGGTTTGGACAATCATGGGTTCATGTATGATAAAGGAGGCTCATTTAGGGCCTATGAAACTAGGGTGATGACCATGGGTAAGGGTCAAAGCTTATGCATTGGATTTTTCCCACGTGATAATTATTTTTGTCCCATCCATATTTTGCATTTTGTGGTACAATTTCCTTTTAAGTGTGGCCAATTATGTTTTTTCTTTTTCTTTTAGCTGCTTCAACCCCTGGGGCATCATTCCAGACCTGACCCAAGGCGAGGGCAAGGGGATAGGGAGGTTGACCCTATGTGGACCCAAGTGGGAGAAGTGATGAATGGGAGAATAATGAGCGAAATGGGAGTAATGTATGTGGATAAATGAGCAGGACCACGCACCCAAAGTCAGGGTTTCCCAAGTAGTACCACCCTAGAACCAAATGGTAAATAAAGGAGATCTCACAGGAATAAGATGCAAGGGTATAACACCCATAATATATCAAGGGGACAGGAGCATAGGCTAAGCCCACTCCTTCCGCCAAATCCCCCATCAATCCATGCCCAGAAGCATCCATGATAAGTAAACCTAATACTCAATTACCAAATGACAAGACATACCTTTAGATTCGGGAGGCCCACCTTCAAAATACGATCAATACAGAAGGGTGAGGGACAACATGGATGCCTCGAGTGGTAGAGAAATGGCACAATGAGCTAGTAAGAGGCTACAAGGGGTTGTTGGCTATTGGTTGAGGTCCATCATGGAGAAAACTTTTCTCCTAGGGATATCACCCACGAATTGGTGGGTAACATGGCCAACACTTAGAATGTTTTTATTTAGCCCTTCAACTAGTAATACATTAGTTGCTTTTGTATTCTTAATATAAAAATCAACACTACCCTTTTCTAGTACCTTTACAGGTATATTATTTCCAAGAATAACTTTACCACTGTTGTTTTTCTTGAGAGAGATATATTTTCTCGTATTTCCATACATGTGATGGGAGAATCCACTATATATGTAACGTTAATATTCTTCTTCAAATGCGCACAGAGCAAGGCCACACTTGATTTTATTTTCTTCCTTTTTCTTAATATGTGGGGTGCTAGTGGATCCATCTTTTTCAGGTATTTTGATAGTAGTATTCTTGTTTGGTTTCTTGATTTGGATGGAATTTACTTGTTGTCTAAAATGTTTGTATGAATTCGTTGACTTGGTCTTGCATTCTTTTGTTACATGTCCAAACTTATTACATGTATAACACCTTACATGACCAGAGAATGGGGCAAGAGAATCACAATATTTCTGCTTTATATTTCTCTTATTGCAATCAATATCTTTGTGACCAAATACATTGCATGTAAAGAAATACCCCCTGAAGAAACTTAAGTACCTGGGAACCGATGATCTTCTTGTGGAGAGAATATTTTCTCAAGATCTAAATAATCTGCTTCAACATTTTGTTGCAATGTGTCCAAAGTTATGAAAAATAAACATTCAATATCATTAACCAAGGGAGAGAGTAGATTGTTATTTATATTATTGGGAGCAAATGATTTCCTTAAAAAAATTACTTTTCTCATTTTCCTGTTTGGTTGACTTCTTAATTATTTACCAATATTTTTAGAGTTGTTAACCTCAATATTTCTTGCACAATATTTTGAGCTAGATTCCTCGTTAATAGTTTCATGAAATCCAACGATTGATTTGAATGAGGGGGATATTAGATTGTTAAAAATATTTTCAATATCTTGGTACTATCATGAAATTTAAAATATTTTTCCTTTTCTACTAATTTACTTTTTAGAATGCTTACCTCAGCCTCCATTCTTTGACATTGATCTTCATTTTCCATATATTGCTTCCTCATTCCTTCTTCAATTTTTCTTCCTTCTTCCAGTTGTGTTCTTAACTCAATAATTTATTCTTTGAGCCCATCAAATACTTGAAGTATCTCCTCATTTCGTTCGTTTGAATTTTCCATATATTTTCTTAGAGAGATGATCTCAGCTTCAAGTGCTTCACAATATTGTTTCCTTTCATTAAGTTATTTTTTTTTAATGATTCATCATGGTCCCTGTTTTATATTCTTGCAACTTATTTTCGATATTGTTAATCATTTTCAAAGAGGAAACAAGTTTTCTTATCATTTTAAATACTTCCTCTAACCTCTCTTCTTCTGAATCAGTAACTCTATCTGAAAAGGTCGTTTCATGGTCACACTCATCTTCTGATAGACTACAATTTCCTTCAGAGACATTTAATGTTTCAAATACAAGATTATATGTTGGATTCAAATGATGAAAAATATTCCTTTGTTATTAGTTTTCCTTCTCCTTCATGGATTTCCTGCTGATTATCCCATACCCCCTTTGTGGTTTCATAGTCCATAATTTTATCTAATATTGAATCAGTTATGTTACAAAATATTTCATTTAATACCTGACTATTCTTCTAGAGCTCTTATCATGATGGTGGAATTTTAGTATAACCATTATAGACTAAATTCCAAACATCAGATCTAAGGGATATTATTCAATGCTTCATCTTTTCTTTCCAATCCTGATAATTAGCATCATCAAGTACAAGCATACCTTTATTATCCATAGTTTTTTACTTCATTTTTTCTGTTACTGATTTCCCTTGGCCTATGATTGTTGATATTTCCATGACATCAGGTACATCGTTGTCACAACTTTCCTGACAGTGACCTCTTCCTTAGTGTTGCCTTCTTGTGCTTCCTTCCCATGGTCCTTGATCTACTCTCAAGAGGTTAAGTTTTACTAGAGAGACCTGCTCTGATTCCAATTATTATAAATACTGAGAAGGGGTGTTGTGAATCAATATTTCATACCCAATCAATTTTCACTTATTTTTTACTTTTCATTTTCAAATTCATCTAATCCATTATTTCTTTACCAACATAATGTATTATAGATATGAGGATATTCAGTAAATTATGAGTATTAGAATACCTTTCGGATTAATCACATCATGAAGTTATGGTCGACATTTCGAACCATCTAATGTGGTTCATCCTTAGGACAAAGGTGAAAAAATCAATCTACTCCATAGGTTTAAATAGTAAATATGCATCTGGTTCCAGAGTTAGCCATTGGGAAATAGCCGATAGGAACTAGCCGTTAGGATTTAGTTAATGAATTAATTAATAATTTTAATATTATTTATTTATCAATTAGTTTATAAATTTTATTATAATGAAAATCAGAGAAATTTTATTATAAGGAGGGTCAAAATAAAATAAAATAAATGAATAGGCAAAGCAAAATAGATTAATAACATATAAAGGTAAATAAAAATGAGAAAGTAAATAATTATAATAAATAAATAAATAATAAAATTAAGTAAATAAATAAAATAAAATAAAATTAGAAATAAAAATAAAAATAATTAAATAAAACAAATAAGTAAATAAATAAAACCATCAAAAAGAGAGGGCGGGAATCCAGCTCCTACTGAGTTTTCAGCCATCATCTTTGTTAAGATTTACAGCATTATTCTCAATCTCAATGGCTTCTATAAGCTTCCTATGATGGAAGTTATTAACCCTAGTGATGACCTGAGAATCCTCAATGCAGACATGATGCTTGGATTTTTCTGCATGTTCAGCTAAAACCGACAAACGAGAATTATCATGCTTAATGTCTATAGCATGCTCCTGAATTCTTTGGTTAATGGAGCAACTTATTTCCCCAATGTAGGGAATCCCACAAGAACAAGGGATTGAGTAAATCTCTTTCTTGTCTTTATGGTTTGCAGGGTCCTTAACCGATCTAAGGGAGTTCCTAAGGGTATTAAGGGGTTTGAAGGTGGAAGAAACACAATTATTTTTAAGAATGTGAGCAATCTTTTCAGTCATCCCCTAATTTATGGACTTCCAAAAATTCATAAAGATGGGGTCCCCCTGAGACCTATTGTTAACACAATACTATGGGCCCACCTATCTTTTAGCCAATTCCTGGCTCAGAAGCTCAAACCTCTTGTGGGTTGCATGGATTCTTTTGTTAAGGACTTTGCTTCCTTTGTTAAATAATTGGAATATATTAGGCTTGACCCAGGGGATTTGTTAGTAAGCTTCGATGTTGTTTCCCTTTTTACTAAAATCCCCATTCTAGAGACCATTGATGTCATAAATTGGATCACTGATGATGACTATGCGAAATTAGTTGGTCTTTGCCTTACCTCTACTTTTTTCAGCTTCCAGGATGAATTCTATGAACAAACTTGTGGGGTTGCAATGGGTTCCCCTCTTTTCCCTATAGTCGCTAACATTTTCATGGAGGATTTTGAGACCAAAGCTTTGGCCTCTGCTTAATTCAGCTCCAGGCGTTGGAAGAGGTTTGTTGATGACAACTGCGCCCTTTCGCCCCATGGCCATGAGAAACTAGATATGTTTCTTAGCCATCTTAATTATTAATCTGGCTCCATCAAATTCACTATGGAAGTTAGCTTAATGGTCTCCTTCCCTTGATATTCTTCTCTCTAGAAATGATGATGGATTCGTTGCTCACCAGGTTTATCGAAAGAAAACTCACATGGAACAATACCTTCATGCTAGCTCTCATCATTTCCCTGCCCAAAAATTAGAGGTTCTTAACACCCTTGCCTCCCGGGCCCTTAGCATTTCTAATGATAATCACTTAGATGATGAAAAATATCATCTCTTGAAAGCCTTTGAAAATAATGGTTATAGCAGGTATCAAGGCCTCAAAGCTTTTCAAATATCCAATAAGGAATCCAAGGTTAAAATTTCTTGAGATGGTCATGTTGAGATTCAACAAGATGATGAGCTTAGTGAAAAGTAAGCACCTTCACTAAGTGGGGCCCGCGGGCTATTTTTAGGTGTATATCTATTTTTAGACATGGTGAGCATATTCTCTAAGTTGCAGGATGCTATCTGTAGATGGTTGTTCAAATGTGAAAAATAGATTAAATTATATTTTTAGAATATAGGGCGTAGTCTATTTATAGATCGTTAATCTAAATATAGATGCATGTCGATTATTATTAGCCCATAATGATAATCCGACAATAATTATCAACTTATTCTCTTGGAGCACTTTATTTTAGTGAACAGATTTGGCAAATTAGTGGGCTGAAGGAATTACGCAATTCCTAGGGTTATTGGTGGCTCATGCATGGAGGACTCAGTTAGAACTGAAGTGGAAAAGTTATGACAGAGTTGGAAGAGTAGTTACGGAAGTTGTTATTTAGTTTAACTCAGTTGAGCTAGTTGTATCTAGTCTAACTGAATTAGTGAGAGTTTAGTGAATTAATTAGTTAATTAATTCACAACTAATAACTCACTAACAACTAAACAAATATAGCAGTTAACTACTTGCATGTTAGTTCCAGTGGAGACCCAATGGAGAGATAGGTGAAAGGGTGAGATGGACTATATGTTGTGACTATAGTGATGCATTCAATGCATCTAACACACATTGGAGATGCCAATGAGGATTGCGCAGTCAAGGCAAGGCCAATTCGAATTCATTCAAGGGTCTTCTTCAGCAGGGATTGCGCAGTGGAGGTAGGTTGTCACGAGGCAATAAATTGGTGCATAGATATGAAAATTACTGCATGACAGTGTGTAATGATTGTTGATTGTACTGAGAACTTGATGTACTAATATTTGTATGAGAGTATTACATGATCCATTGATATACATAATATATGATAATTGGGGTTTTTAGCTTTAATATTTCCCGTTAAACAACTGTGTTTATGTGCGATTGATTTGCTTCATACGTGTTTGCAATTGGCGAATTAATTTTCACAAAATTAACAGTGGAAGGATTATGTATTTAACATAAGATTAATTTTTTAGATCGGGAGAATCCAGTAAACATCAGTATTAATAAATTTCTACATGGTATCGGAGCAATGTTAATCACTAGAGATTGCAAATTGTGAAGCAGTGTTGAGTTTTGTGTTGGTGGGAAATTCGAATTTGCTACAGAAATTTCTTGGTGTGACAGTTGAGTATTCATTGAAATGTCTTTCAATGGGTTGTGATTGGATTATGCCCTTGAGGATAGCTCGAATTACATAGCCTAGAAGGATAGGATGGAGGCGGTGCTTGAAGATAATGGATTGAAGGAGTTTCGATAGTGATGTTCCTAAGCCTACTTCTAGCGATGATGCAGTTCTTGACGCATGGCAAAAGAAGGTAGCGAACACAAGAAGAATTTTGTTGGAAGGTGTAAAAGACCATATTGTGTCAAGACTTCACGGGAAAGCCACTCGATTTGCAATGTGGAAGGCTTTGAAAGATCTTTTCCAAAGCAGCAGCGACCATAGGAAGTTCGCGCTGAAAGATAAGCTCAAAAAAATCAAAATGGAGAAGGGCGACAGTATTCCAAAATATCTCACGAAGTTTGTCCAATGTAGTGATGAGATGGGGAGTGTGGGAATTACAGTTGCGGATGATGACTTGGTGAGCTTGGCTCTCCTTGGGCTTCCGAAGAGTTGGCACAGCTACGAAGACTCTGTCAATGGACGGGAGAAACTTTCAAATTGGGAGCGACTTTGGTCGGATCTTATGTAGGAGGAGATAAGGTGGAATACCAGGGATGCCTCTTCATCGAAGAATGATGATGAAGATAATTGCGCTTTGGCTGCCAAATCAAGGAGAGGGAAGGGAAAGAAATCCCATCCAAAATTCGAGGCTAAAGGCAAGAAGTTGGATTTGTCCAAAGTGAAGATTTTTCACTGTCACAAACATGGGCATCTCGCCACTAATTGCCCACAGAAAAATAAGAACAAGAAGGTTGTTAGAGTTGCAGCAGGTGAGGCCTTAGCCTCGCAATTTGAACTTGATTTCTCTTTGATCGCATGCTTGGTTTCAAGCGCAATGGGATCGGTGTGGTATCTTGATAGTGGTGCTTCCTTCCATATGACAGGAGACAAAGAGTTGTTTTTGACTTGGAGGAGAAGGATTTCCAAATGCATATAGAGATGGGCGACGATGGTAGATACAGTGCGACCGACATTAGAACCATTACCTTTGAGAGGGATTCAGGTAAACCATTTCTGTTGAAATATGTTATGCATGTTCCAGGTCTGAAGAAGAACTTGGTCTCGGTCGCTATGTTGGAGGAAAGAGGTTATGACGTTGTTTTCAGCGAGGGAAAAGCCTTCCTACGACATAAAGCAACGGGGTCAAACCAAAAGGATAGGGATTCGAGTTAAGAATCTCTACAAGCTGGAGGTAGATGGTTGCGCTGCAATGATGGGCAAAGCAGAAGAAGTGGTGAGTCGGGATGAGAGCGGATTATGGCACAGGAGATTGGGCCATCTTCACCATGGTGCCTTGAATATTTTGCAGCAGATTTCTACTGGACTTCCCAAGGGTACTCTTGCTCAATCATATCAGTGCAAGGGATGTACTATGGGTAAGTTTTTTAAGACCACCTTTCATGTGAAGGATAACCATGCTTTGGTGATCCTGGAGAGAATTCACACAAACGTGTGTGGACCTTTCTCAGTTGCTTCAACAGCAAAACATAGGTATTATGTTATATTTGTTGATGACTATTCTCGTAGATGTTGGATCTTCTTAGAGCAGAAGAACAGCGAAACATTCTCAAATTCTATGAGTTTAAAGCATTGGTGGAGAAGGAGTCGGGGAAGCAAGTGAAGGCTCTGCGGAGCGATAATGGTGGTGAATATATCTCGAACGAATTCAAATACTTCTGTAGCAAAGAAGGAATTCGAAGAGAACTCATAACGCCTCATAACCCATAGCAGAATGGGGTCGCGGAGAGGAATAACAGAACGATCGTGGGTGCTGCACGAGCTATGTTGCATGATCAGGGCCTATCGATGCACTTGTGGGCGGAAGCATGCAACACTGCGGTTTATGTGAAAAATCTTTGTCCTCATAAAGTACTTGGCATGAGTACACCTGAAGAAGATTTTACTGGTAAGAAGCCTGATATTTCTCATTTGAAGATTTTTGGCTCATATGTTTACATTCATGTGACAAAAGACGCTAGGAAGAAGTTGGAGCCCACTACATAAGTTGGGATATTTGTGGGGTACACAGAAACACCCCATAATTATCGTGTGTATTTTCCAAACAGTCGGATGACTGTGGTGCAACGGGATATAAAATTCAATGAGGTGAAAGCCATGAAGTTGTTGCTTCAGAGGGAGCTACACTTGCATGCAGAGGAGGAGCCAATTTTTCCCAAAGATGAGCCTCTAGATGTGGATCAGCCACAGGAGGAGATTCATGGAGTGAAGGAGTCCAATCATGCAGAACCAAACATCAGAACAGGCAGAAAGCGTAACACAAAAGCTAAGAGACTGAAGCTTGATGCGGCACAGAATGTAGGAGTACCTACATCACAGTGCAAACAGAGACAGTCACCTGACCGATTTACTGGATACATGGCTCTTGTGAGCAAGTGTATCGTGACAGAGCCATCTTCTTTTGAAAAAGCAGCGCAGGAGCCCACATGGGGAGATGCCATGGTGGAAGAGTATGACTCCATTGTCAGAAACAATGCTTGGGAGATTATTCCAAGGCTGGTGGGTGAATTAGTGGTAGGTTCAAGATGGATCTACAAGGTAAAGCAAGCAGTTGATGGGAGCGTTGAGAAGTATAAGGCAAAATTTGTTGACCAGGGCTTCTCACAGATCGAGGGGATTGATTATGAAGAAACCTTTGCACCTATCACACGATATTCTTCCATAAGGACCATCCTTGCTCTCTCAGCGTAGATGGGTTGGCACATTCATCAGATAAATGTGAAGACTGTGTTCCTTAATGGGATCATTGAGGAAGAGGTTTACATTGAGCAGCCTGGAGGATTTGGGATCTTCAACAGCGATTCGCATGTGTGCAGACTCAAAAGAGCGTTATATGGGCTGAAGCAAGCACCTCGTGCTTGGTACACACGGATCGACAACTATTTCACTGGACTTGGCTTCACCAAGAGTGAGGCGGATGCAAACCTGTACCAAATTGTGGTGGAGGGTAAGATTTTAATCATTATTCTTTATGTTGATGATTTAATACTAACGGGTGATGAGTAATTGATACACTCATGCAAGGCAGATCTTGCAAGGGAGTTTGAGATGAAGGATTTGGGCCTCCTTCATTATTTCCTTAGATTGGAAATATGGTAGCAAGAAGGTGAATTGTTTGTGTCTCAAGGCAAGTATGCTCGGGAGATACTTGGTAAGTTTCACATGGAGGACTGCAAGCCCATGGATACCCCTCTTCCAGGAAATTGGAGGAAAGAGGATGCTGCATCAGCAGAGGTAGTGGATGCCACTGTTTATCGACAGTTGGTGGGTTCGCTCATGTATTTAGTTAATACAAGACCGAACATATGCTATTCGGTGAACCATCTTAGTCAAGCGATAGTTAAGCCTACCAAGCTCTTTTGGAAGGCAGGAAAGCATGTCCTGAGATATCTCAGGGGCATATCTTAGTATGGCTTATGGTACATACAGATAGATGAGGTGAAGTTGCATGGATTCATGGATGCAGATTGGGCAGGCAGCCCAACAGACAGAAAGAGCACATCAGGAGGGGTTTTCAGTATCGGATCTATAGCAGTTTCTTGGTACAGTAGGAAACAAAGATCCATGGCACTCAGTTAAGCGGAAGCAGAATACATGGCAGCAAGTCAAGCTACATGTGAGGCTATCTGGATGAGGAAGATCCTGGTCGGTTTGTTCGGTTCTCATTTAGATCCTACAGTGATACATTCTGATAATCATAGTTGCATTAAACTCTCGATTAATCCTATATTTCATTATAGATCTAAACATAATTAAATCCAGTATCATCATATTAGAGATTGTGTGCAGCGGAAGATCATGTTGCCTCAGTACATTCCTATGAAAGATCAGGATACAGATATTCTCACGAAGGCGCTCAGCAGGAGAAAATTCGAATACCATAGAGGCAGGATCGAAGTGAAGGATAATCCTTATCTTGTTAAGAGGGAGTGTTGAGACTCAACAAGATGATGAGCTTAGTGAAAAGTAAGCACCTTCACTAAGTGGGGCCCGCAGTCTATTTTTAGGTGTATGTCTATTTTTAGACATGGTGAGCATATTCTATAAGTTGCAGGATGTTATTTGTAGATGGTTGGTCAAATGTGAAAAACAGATGAAATTCTATTTTTAGAATATTGGGCGAAGTCTATTTATAGATCATCAATCTAAATATAGATGCATGTCGATTATTATTAGCCCTTAATAATAATCTGACAATAAATATCAACTTATTCTCTTGGAGCACTTTATTTCAGTGAACAGATTTGGAAAATCGGTGGGCTGAAGGAATTACGCAATTCCTAGGGTTATTGGTGGCTCATGCATGGAGGACTCAGTTAGAACTAAAGTGGCAAAGTTATGACAAATTTGGAAGAGTAGTTACGAGAGTTGTTATTTAGTTTAACTCAGTTAAGTGAGTTAAACTCAGTTGAGCTAGTTGTATCTAGTCTAACTAAAAGATACACTAGTGACAGTTTAGTGAATTAATTAGTTAATTAATTCACAACTAATAACTCACTAACAACTGGACAAATACAGCAGTTAACTACTTGCATGTCAGTTCCAGTGGAGACCCAATGGAGAGATAGGTGAAAGGGTGAGATGGACTATCTGTTGTGACTATAGTGATGCATTCAATGCATCTGACACACATTGGATATGCCAATGAGGATTGTGCAGTCAAGGCAAGGCCAATGAGGATTGTGCAGTCAAGGCAAGGCCAATTCGAATTCATTCAGGGGTCTTCTTCAGCAGGGATTGCGCAGTGGAGGTAGGCTGTCACGAGGCAAGAAATTGGTGCATAGATATGCAAATTTCTGCGTGACAGTGTGTAATGATTGTTGATTGTACTGAGAGCTTGATGTACTAAGCTTTGTATGATATTATTACATGATCCATTGATATACATAATATATTATAGTTGGGGTTTTTAGCTTTAAGCTTTCTCATTAAACAATTGTGTTTATGTGCGATTGATTTGCTTCATATGTGTTTGCAATTGGTGATTTAATTTCCACAAAATTAACAGTGGAAGGATTCTGTATTTAACATAAGATTAATTTATTAGATCAGGAGAATCCGGTAAACATCAGTATTAATAAATTTCTACAGGTCAAATCTCCAATGTCCAACTTCCTTTCATTCAGGGGACGACTGACAAGATTGCTCACATTCTTAAAAATAATTGTGTTTCTTCCACCTTCAAACCCCTTAATAACCTTAAGAACTCCCTTAGATCGGTTAAGGACCCTGTAAACCCTAAAGACATGAAAGGGGTTTACTCAATCCCTTGTTCTTATGGGATTCCCTACATTGTGGATATAGGTCACTCCATTAACCAAAGAATTCAAGAGCATGTTGTAGACATTAAGCATAATTGTTCTCGTTCATCGACTTTGGCTAAACATGCAAAAAAATCCAAGCATCATGTCTGCATTGAGGATTCTCGAGTCATTGTTAGGGTTAATCACTTCCATCATAGGAAGCTTAGAGAATCCATTGAGATCGAGAAGCATGTCGTAAATACTAACAGAGACGATGGTTGGAAACTCAGTAGGAGTTAGATTCCTATCCTCTCTTTTTGATGGTTTTATTTATTTATTTATTTGTTTGTTTTATTTTATTATTTTTATTTGTATCTTTATTTTCATTTCTAATTTTATTTTATTTTATTTTAGTTTATTTATTTATTTATTTACTAAATTTCCTTTTTTATTTATTTATTTATTTACTATAATTTTTTACATTCTCATTTTTCTTTTACCTTTATATGTTATTAATCTATTTTGTTCTATCCATTCATTAATTTTACTTATTCTATTTTGTTTTATTTTGACCCTCCCTATAATAAAATTTCTCCGATTTTCATTACAATCATATTTATAAACTAGATGATAAATAAATAATATTAAAATTATTAATTTATTCATTAACTAAATCCTAACGGCTATTTCCCAGCAGCTAACTTTGGAATCAGATGCATCTTTACTATTTAACCCTATGGAGTAGATTGATTTTTTCACCTTTGTCCTAAGGATGAACCACATTAGATGGTTCGAAACGTCGACTATAAATTCATGACGTGATTAATTCGAAAGACATTATAATCAATATGGATCACAAAAGTCTAAGATAAAAAATTATTAGTTTAGATAAGAAAAGGTCAACCATAGAATGCAATCACATCAACAGATGGGGACACTGTAATTTTAGGTGGAAACCCAATTTGGGAGAAAACCACCATTGTTGTCGTCTATGTCTTCTTTCTTATTATGAAGAAAATATTTTTACATCTTGAACTGCCACAAACTCTTACCAATGTGTAGGATCCTACTTGCAGGAGGATACAACTGCAACAAATTCTCCAGTTTTGACTGCAAGGAAGCTACTACTCCCTGATCAAGTATATTGGTTTCTACTGAGAGGAAGCTACCACTCCCTCACTGAAGGATCCAACCCTCAGTACCTTTATGGACCACGTTTCAAAATTTTCATATTGGATTCATCTATCTCAATCAACCATCATAACATGTAGGCCATGTTTCATCAAATTTTTAATTTGGACCCACACCAACCATTAAGTTCAATCTTTGAATACCAGTAACCTCTGTGAAACCAAATATTGATCAACCATTAATGCTCAAACTATTCAAGATACAAAATACCTTTTCACAAACTGCCAGATACCAAGAAGAACCCTAATACTGTCAAATACCAAGCCACATACCAAATCAAATTCTTTTCTCACAAGCACCTCATTAATTATTCACTAACTTAAAAATTATCCTCAAATCATCTCAAATACATCAATCCATTCAAGCCAAAGCTCTCTCTAAATGTAATACACAATCATATCTACCATTCTCAATTCATATCAATATGCAATATCAATGTCAAAGTCTTCTTCAGTAGCAGAAAACTCAAACTTCAAGTTCCTTCAACTAGACACATCATAGCACCATCGCCATAGGTTAATATTAATGGAAAGTAGCATCATATAACATATACAAGTCTCTTCCATACCAAGTTCTGACACATATATCTCTGCATCATTCAAGAAACAACCCTTACCAACATGTAGATCAATCAGTACAGAGTTTCACTATCATCAATCCTCTGGCCAAATATTATGTTATCTAGACAAAACATCAAGAATATTTTATCATCAATGCTAACCCTGAAGAGTCAAGAAACCTTAGCCATAGGACAACACATAACATCTTTGTCAATCAATTCAAACAGTAGTGGGAAATCATACATGAACCTTTGTCATTCTGTCATGCTAATCTCTACATACATTTTATCATGGATCTTTGCATAATAGTAATGAAGATGAGTAGCAGAAGGTTTGCATCAATTCATAGGTACACTTTGCATAAGAACCACAAACTCTATCATCAATACAAGCTCTAAGGAACCAATAAAAATGTTCCATATAGATCTCAACATTCAATCTCTTTGTTAGTCAACAAATCAAATATTAGAAAACAAGCAACATACAAGAACCTTTGTCTTCATTTTAATACTAAGCCTTTGCCACATTGATACACTAGTCCCTACATAAACCATTGTCAAACCTCTATCACAATATTCGATTCATCAAGAATAATCATCTCAATATTTGTATACATGTTCTAAAAAATCCAAATGCCAAGAAAACTAAGTCATAGTCTATCTCTGTCATTTTGAACACATTGATTTGCATATACTACTCATTGCATGCACTATCAAAACATAAGAAGTTTTACATACACTGAATTCTATCAGAATTAATTAGAGATAAGAACATGTCAACTCAAGCATAGAACATCTACATTAGCATTGTTAAATGAGAGGAGATCCAAAATTCCTTTCCGTCTCTACAAAATTATTTTAACGATCACTACAAAATGGTCTCAAACCCCTATAATCAATTAGTTGCTACACAAAGTCCCTTCTCTAATCGTTACATTCTCACAATCAGACATGCAACAAAACATGATGTTAAACCCTTCAAACCTTCATCAACCCAATGAATCTTCAAGAAATAAGCCAAGTTTTGAATATATCTTTTAGATCTCCTTCAAATCTGTAATTGAGGGATAGATTTGAGCCTCGTTTTGCGCCCTGGTGCACACCTGTACGAGACAACTCAAAGAATGTACACACTTGTTGCTCAATCTTCTTCTTCTTTTATAACCTTTGTACCTTGCCAATACCAAGATGAAATCCCATGTATTTTTTGCTAGGAAACTTTGACAAGATCGAGTGGAACTTCTGAAAGACTAACTTGGGAAAAAACCATGGTTTGGCCCAAAATTTTTCTTTTTTTTGTGCTTACAACTAGTAACACACCTATCCCCTTCGAGAAGGGAAATATAACTCATGTATTGAACACACAACCTATGTTAACGTAGGGATTAATTACCCTCCATCAAAGTAAACATGCGCTACCATGTCTCCAAGCCCAAAAATCAACCAAAAACCAATGTCAAACTTTGCTCAAACTTTCTCCAACTTCTACCCTACCTTTCCCAAGATCTAGGGGACCAGTCAGGCTTTGATAAGGCTTAAATAACACCTCACAAACCTTAGTAAACCTTCTCCAATCAACCAACTATATCTTGTTAGTTGTATTCACCTTCAAGCAGCTCCAATCCTTGTCCACCCTCCTACAACTAATCCAGACCTTGTGCAAGCTTCTGCAACTCATATGCAATCATCAAGACACCTCTGTAATCATTAGGATACATGTAATACCTTTCCTACTCATGAGGAAACATCCTCCATCCATGACCCATCTAGGCACATCAATGTGTCATCTTGTGACAAAATCATAATGACATGATGTGACAAAAGTGTGATAAACCCATGACATAATGGACAAGCTGACATCAAGTACAACACATTAGCCATAATACCAACATTTATGTTCTACATTATCTATAAAATAAAGTTTCTTGGCTTTAAAATCTAATACTATGTTGTTCTAGATTTGGTAATGTTAAAAAAATAACATCATTAATCTTGTGTAATGTCTCTAGTACAATGGATTGAAGTGTGGTTTGGAATTTTTTCACTACTGCATAAATCATGTGGGTGTTATCCATATCACCAATGTGGTTTTAATATTCTCCCTACTAGCTTTGCTTTGTGTACATAGACACTCCCTTTATAAATGTGGTCCTCCACATGTCCAACACCCCCTCTTAGGTGTTTGGCACTAACTCCCATATTAAGTAAAAGTAGGTATACTGCTATGTTGTGTTTTTTTATTTCATTATGTCAATGGCCTATATGGTAGCCTCTGGTTCCCCTATTAGATTTATCTAATTGTTTGTGTCCTTGACACATCTCTATGTCTTACTATATGTATCCATACTCTAGTTGATTGTGATACTTGTCTTTGTACACCTAAAATCAAAGGCATTAATGATCTAAATTGTAGACATTATATCCCTCTAAACTACCTCATGCAAGGTATGTGGCATCAATGTCCTAACCTTAAACCTGATGTTATAGTCCAACCAACATACAAATTTGTTAACTTGTAATTTTTCTTTGTTTATATGTGGAAATCCAGGTGTACTCCCCAAGTATCTAGGGGGTCTATAAACCATATACATAAGCAAGTGATGATGTTCAAGCCCAGAAAGATGGACAAGGCTTGTGTACAGGCACAGTACCTAGAGAACATAGGCCAAAAGTAAGTGCAATTAAGTGGATCGAAGCAAAAGGAGAATCTGGACACTTCTCAAGGAATAAGTGAAAAGGGGGGCAAGATATAAAGACGACAACCACAACACATTAGTGCAAGGATCCCAACAACCACTGTGACCATTTTAAGATTGACTTCCATACATAGGAGAAGTGTTAGAAGTTGCACCCAAAGCTTAACCAGAAGAACAAAAATAAAGATAACAAGAAAAATCTCATGGCCACTAATTCAAGTAACTAGTTTGAAAGTAGCTCAGACATGGATGAGAAGATCATATACAAGTCATTGCAGAAGGAGGTGAATCTAAGTAGCCTTCAACAATAGGAAAAGAAATAAATAACCAGACTCTTCCACATAAAGATATAGTTCAAGAAGACAAATATTGATGTTATGTTTGACAAAATGAAATGTTTCGCCAAACTTGACTTAAAATCTAGATAACAACGGGTTTAAGTCAAGGAAGAAGATACCTGGAACACTGCCTTCAAAACCAGGCAAGGTTTGTATGAGTGGTTAGTAATGCCATTTAGGCTATGCAATGCAGCAACTACATTTATGAGGTTAATGAATGATATATTGCACCCTTTTATAGATTCATTTGTTATTGTCTATTTGGATGATACACTAGTATACAGTCCTACCTGGGAGGAGCACATCTCACATTTGATGAAGTCAGAGACATTAAAGAAGCACTAGCTACTAGCAAAAATCAAGTGTGATTTTGCACAACAATATTTTTTGTATCTGGGGTATGTGATAGGTGGAAGAGAGTTGAAAATAAATCCTTCCAATATAGAGGATATCATGAAATGGATGGTGCCTACTAATGTTTCTAATGTCAGGATTTTCATTGGGGAAACACAATACCTTAGGAAATTCATAGCCTCATTTTCAATGGTAGCAGCACCACTCCACGCCATAACAATAAGTGGAAAGATTTTCCAATGGGGAGCTAAATAAGAAGATCATTCAAGCACCAGTTAAGGCATTACGAAACTTGCAACAACCCTTTGAAGTGGATACAAATACGAGTGGTTATGTTATAGGAGCAGTCTTGATGCAAATGGCCTTTATGCTACCATTTTGAAATATTTCATGGGGAAATTCTTAACTTCCCTACCAACAACAAGGAGCTTTATGCCCTAGTGCAAGTTGTGAAGAAATGGAAGCTCTATCAGATGGGGAAGGAGATAGTAATCTACAAAGGTCACCAGCCACTACAATACATGTAGGCCCAGAGTAAGCTAAAATAGACCAGGAATTACAAGTGGATGGGGTCTCTACAACAATTTATTTTAGTGATAAAATATAAGAAGGGAAACACAAACAAGTTGGCTGACATGCTTTCAAATAAATCCACATCAAAGATCACAACTTTAAGAATTGTGATACACATGGAGCCATTCACCCATGATGCATATAGAGAGGCATATTTAGACGATTAGGAATTCAAAGACGTGTTTCAACAATTGTAGAGTCAGAGTAATGTGCATGATGGTGACAACATCGTTGACTACCATCTCCACGACAAGTTACTCTATAGGCTAGATAAGTTATGTGTTCCTAAAGATGAATGATTGCAGCTAATTAGAGAGGCTCACACCTCTGAGGATGCGGAGAACTTTGGTGTAGAAAAGATAGTGGCCAACTTGCAAAGGTATGTGTATTGGCTCAAGATGCAAGAACATGTAGCTAAGTTCATAAGAGAATGCATGTTTTGTTGTACAAGCAAGCCTAGTAACAAAAAAACGGGGTCTATATCATCCCTTACTTGTACCTACTCATCCTTAAGAAAGCATTTACATGGACTTTGTGGGAGGTTTACCAACAACTAGGAATGGAAATGACTACTTGTTTGTGGTAGTTCACGACCTCTGCAAGATGTGTCTTCTAATGCACTGTAAAAATACCATCAGCGAGCAAAGTTGCAACAAACTTGTTCATTGGACATGTCTATGTGCACTTTGGGATACCAAGGAGCATTGTTTCAGACAGGGACACGAGATTTCTCAGTCCATTTTGGACTACAATGTAGGAGAAGATGGACACAAAGTTGAAGAGGTCTACAACATTTCATCCTTAGACAGATGGGCAAACAAAAGTCGTCAACATGACTTTGGTGTAGCTTTTGAGGTGTTACAATCAAAATCATCTGAAGACCTCGAATGAAAATATGGTATATATACAACACTCTTATAATGGAGAAATCCACACTTCTACTAGTAAGTCCCCATTTGATAAAGAAAAAAGAAAAAAAATCGACCATCACCTTTGGATATTGCATATGGCCAATAAGGAGTAAGAGAGGATCTTACAAGGGATGCCTTGAGGGCTGAAAAATTTGTAGAAAATATCAAGAAAATCCATATACAGCTAGAGGAGACACTTGAAAAGTCACAAGAATAATACAAGGTCGGGAATAATCAACACAGAACAAAGAAGTTACAGTTGAATAAGGAGAGGTTATAGGTTCTTGGTAAGAAAATCAAGGCTTTGTGGTATGGTCATTTTGAATTACTGGAAAAGGTGGGAGATAACGCCTATAGACTAAGTCTACCCCTATACATGTGCATTTACTCAGTTGTGAATGTAGAGAATCTAAAACACTACGAGTCTTCCATGCTAGATCAGGAAGAGGAATAGGTATTAGCTTCTGTAGAGGATGTGGCACCATATGCTCAGGCAGAGTTGATAGAGGATACAATTTTGCAGAAGAGGTACAGAACTACGAGACAAGGGTAACATGACCATTAGCATGTTGGGTTGAAATGAAAACTTCCAAAGAACGCTAAATGGTACACCCAAGAGAAGGTGGAAAAAAAAATTCCTCACCTCATTAAGTAGAAGCTTTTGGGGACCAAAAACCTCCCAAAATGGGGAGGTGTTATCAAGATTAGATCATTATATTGTTTGTCATTCATCTTGATGCTTTTAGACTGAAAAAAATGGATGAATCGACTCACTGGATCATTTTTATCGGCGCGGCCTAGTTTAGCAAATTGGGATCTAAGATCTTTTGGGAGCATTTTGAAACATCAAATGACTTGTTTGGGGTAAAACCTTCTAGCATTAGCACTACAACATTTTTTCAAATTCTACAGAGACGTTTCCAACGACGCAAAAATCACCTCAATCAAGGTTTGTATGCAAAAGTTATGTCACTCGAAAGTTGACCTTATTGTTTTGGCCACCATAATTTGAGAGGATGCCACATCAAGCCCCGTAAGGAAAAAGGGCTAGCCACATGATTATAATGAAGAAGACTCTAGAAGATTCCATAATGTAACTCAAGTTAAGTGTTGAGGGAGTCGAACCTAAACACTAGTAGGCTATTAGGTTGTGTTATTATAATCAGGTCACTAGAAAGAAAACGAGTTTCATTCTTTTCGAGTGTTTCTTGCTTCATAGACAAGCAAAGTAGTCGAGAGGGATAGGGAGAGAGTACACAGAGAGGATTTTAGCGCTATAATAGCCCACATGCCATAGGTCTTGCTTCTTTGTACTTGCAACAATTTTCTATTAAGAGAAAGAGAGCAAAGCAACCTCACCTTCTAGTTGGGTTTTCCCTTGAAAGGTTTCCTAAGATATGTCTAGTGTCAATTGTGATTTGTGAGTTTTTTTTTCATTGTTCACTATTTCTGCATAATTATAATTTACATGCATATGTAATAAACAATAATTTACAAATCCATAAATCTAAAGAGAAATAAACCCATAATCACATTAATCTGTCAAACCCATTCAATGAAAATTCATGTTTGCATCAAGTGAGGAGTTATGGATGGATCCATCATAAAAGCTACAACAAGAACCTTTACATTTTTTGCATTCTTCCTTTGGGTTGCGCTAGAAGAAATAGACAACATGATTACAAAATCAACATTTTAGGTTTAGTACAATTATCCTTTTAAATATAATTACCTTTTTATTTGAACAAATTTAACCATCAACTTATTGGGAAATGCCTTTTTATTGTTTGTCAAGTTGTATGTGATCCTCCAAGCTTGACTTGTGGCTTGAGGAGCCGCAACCCAGGGGCGTCTAATCCGTCAAATTCACTTGGGGATCACACCCAACCTGCGCCACACCAGCCCTAAGCTGACTAGAATTTTTAGCATGTCTCCTCCCCCTAGCACAGGGCATAACCACCACCCGTGAGGTTTGATCCTCGATAGCCTTGCTAACGAGGTCCATCCACAACCGGTTGTGCTAGTAGGATGATATTATAGCAACGTTATTTATGTTATAATTTGTTTATAGTTTGTTTTATTGAAATTGACTAAAAGAGTTTGCTAATATTCATATCCAAAATAAAAAGAATAGTTTTATAATAACTAAAAGTAGAGTAATACAAAAAAAAATAATATGAAAACCCTAAATAATAATTGTTAAGTAATTAATAATCTCAAAATGCAATTGAAAAAATTTCAGATTGATACATATTGGCATTTGCTAGTAATTTCATTTATATAGTTATATTAGTTATATAAATCTTCAATTAAAACTTCATTTTCCCATGATTCGGAAGTATTTCTAATTAAATATGAAAACCCATCAAAAGAAGCTTAATGGAAGCTTTTTGCATATTGGCATTTACTAGTAATTTAATTTACATAGTTATATTAATTATATAAATCTTCAATTAAAACTTCATTTACCCGTGATTCGGAAGTATTTCTAATTAAATATGAGAAACCCATCAAAAAGAAGCTTAATGGAAGCTTTTTGCATATTGGTATTTACTAGTAATTTAATTTAAATAGTTATATTAGTTCTATAAATCTTCAATTAAAACTTCATTTACCCATGATTCGAAAGTATTTCTAATTAAATTTGAGAAACTCATCAAAAAGAAGCTTAATGGAAGCTTTTTGCATGTTGGCATTTACTAGTAATTTAATTTATATTGTTATATTTGTTATATAAATCTTCAATTAAAACTTCATTTACCCATGATTCGGAAGTATTTCTAATTAAATATGAGAAACCCATCAAAAAGAAGCTTAATGGAAGCTTTTTGCATATTGGTATTTACTAGTAATTTAATTTATATCGTTATATTTGTTATATAAATCTTCAATTAAAACTTCATTTACCCATGATTCGGAAGTATTTCTAATTAAATATGAGAAACCCATCAAAAAAAAGTTTAATAGAAGCTTTTTGCATATTGGCATTTACTAATAATTTAATTTATATAGTTATATTAGTTATATAAATCTTCAATTAAAATTTCATTTACCTATTATTAGGAAGTATTTCTAAATATGAGAAACTCATCAAAAAGAAGCTTAATGGAAGCTTTCTCAAAGGTTTCTTCTATAAAAATACAACCCTAAAATGGAAGCCCTTTGTATGGAACACATACCAGATGAGATAATTTTATTAATTTCCGCAAATGACCAAAAAGATTGATTAATAGAATTCAAAAATAAAATCCAATAGTATAGGATTGTCAAATATATTCCTAAACGCTAAAAAGCAAAAAAATACTAAACTACCAAATGAAAAAGGCGAAGAGCATGGTGTCCTTGTCATACGATCAAAATAAAGGTGGTGTAAATACATCCATCGACAACATCCACGAGGGAGCGTTCTATCGTTAAGAAGGTTTACCGTTAACCTTGAGAGGAAGTTGTTGCAGAATACCCTAATGCTTTAGGCCATCGGAATGCACCTAGTGAGATGACACATTCGTAACCCAAAAGGGAGATGGGGTGGGTATTTAGGAACAACTGACATATAAGGCGGTTGAACATATTTTGGGAGGCATTTTTGGGCCTAAGTTTTATGGGGGAAATGCCTTGAAGGTTCCCATTCGGAAGTGCCTTGAAGTTTCTCATATGGAAAATTAGATAAAGAAAAACTTTCCATGAAAATTTATGTTGATTTCTTATGCTCTTGGATTTGTGAAAGTTGAGGCTCACATGTTAAGAGAATCAAGCACGTCACGAGGGACATCAAATAGTCTTACAACACCCTAATTTATACCATTTGTTAAAATAAAACAGTACTTTATTTTTTAGAGTCTTGAGAGTAAGTATTAGATAAATTCATTCAAGACCTTGGTACCCCATTCCTAATGCAATTCCTTCCAGCAAAAGATCTTTTCCCATGAAAAATACTTCATATTCAATTATTCAAAGATGATATCAGAATATACAGCATCGTGTCTTATCAAACATCGTCCAGATATGAGGTCTTTGCTTCCTTCTGTTAACTCCTAAGCTAAATATTGCATTCATTTATGACAGATAATATTAGCTTGTCAACTTTTGAAATGTACAACCAGTCCATGGCGTTCACCATCTTTGGCCAAATTCATTACATCCCTTGCAGAAAATACTATCAGAAATACTTTTGTATTTTATAATCACTAGTTAGAGCTAAGAACTGAATTGTATAAAACTGAAGTTCCATAAAGAACATTTTTTTCAATAAGATGCAGAACAAAACATATAAATCTCCTCCAATCAATCATTTTTTACCTGGAAATTAGTGTAAGATTAGCTTATGGTAATTGTTATAAATGATAAGCATCGCGTTCATTAGCCTATAGTTGAATCGTACCAAGACTAATAGTAGGTAACCGCTGTGAATACATCAGCAAGGACTCAACTTCAACCATTTATTGATATGTGACCTGACTACGAAGGTTGACTGCACCTCATAATAGTAAGCACAAGAATTGAAGTGTCTATCTTCTTTTCCTAATTGTCATTTTGAGATACTACCAAGTTCTTCCATATTTAAAGATTATGAGTTCCAATGAAAGCAAATAAAAAAGCCACCACGCCTGTATATAGCTGCTTCAACAGTCAGTTCATCTTTCTCTAATACTGTATATTTGCAGATAATGCAACAAAAAACATAGATGCCTACTTCACACTTCTTCCATACGCTAATTAGATCGTTGTTATTTTATGAATGCAAACGAAGATAACCAATGGATTAATATACATCGAAAACAACTGAAACACGTCTGATTTTTCAACGCCTATATAAATTACTTGAGAACTAGAACAGTTACTTATAGCTCCAACAATGATCCTTCCGCTGTCTTCAACAAAATATAATGGGAAAAATAGGATAATGTTCAAAATTGCAAAATCAATTTTTAGTGAAAGGTGGGCAAATGAAGACCCAACTATCTTACAAATTCACCAAAAAGAGATGGGCATTTTCCCAGCCTCTTTTGAGGCATCACATGAAAACTTGTCACCTCACACTACAAGATCAATACTTTTGCATCTTGGAAATGCCACCAAACAATGAGTTTCCTAGACAAATGAACCGGCAATATGCCCACTTCAAAGTTGCAACTTGCCATCAATTCAAGCGGGCAATCTTCATTCAGCTTAACTTTCCAATTTCAATTTTCTTCTTGATAGCACGATGACCATGGTAAACAAAGGAATCTATGATACCAGAAACCGTGAAAACCCCTGATGAACAATATGCAACAGAAGGATGAGAAATATGAAGAACCATGTGCTGAATTCTCATCAAAAGTTGCATTGAGACTCTGTGTTCTGAATCACTGAAATTTAGTGTCATCAGCTAGTTTATGCTAATACATGTTACTATCGTACAGAAGTCAAATAGAGCACTTTTAAACATTTAATTCAGCATGTTTAATTCAGGCAAACAACAGATCTCCCCAGTAACAGCACATCTAAATCCATCAATATTCCCTAGAAGCATCCATTGTATTTGAAACGTTGGTATTCTCCTCCTACCTTAACAACAGAGAGTAGATAAATGTATTCATGACAGAAATCAATCAGCTTACATTGTAAATGCACGTAAATGTACAAGTATATTCACTATATTGTTTGCAGAAAAAGACCACGTACCTCCAACAATAGCACAAACATTTGTTAGGAAATGCAAAAATGGTGTCCTCTGTTCTGTGAATTGCACCTGTAAATTTAAGGTCAAACTAAGAAATTATCATGATCAAAGCAGCGACAATGAAATGACATATATGTGATTAACAGGAACCAACTCAGTCCTGCTACCTGCCCTTAAGCAACCGAAATAGTTTTATTATTTCCTTTCTCAATACCAATTTAGTGAAAATATGTCAGGAATAAGTGCACAAGATGACGAGATTTGTAATACAAGCCATGTAGACTAACACTCAGTTTGTACTAACCTTTATTGGAGAAAGGTCATAAAAGAAAAACACTCCAGGGAGGGAGCGAGTCAATCCAATTTCTGCAGCCTTGAAGTGTTCAGTCACTGAGAACTGCATACAACCAGAACAAATCTGCAAGTTATACTCGTCTTCCACAACAAAGTACATATATGAAGCATCCGATTCTTTTATTTCCATACTAACCTGATTTGATAAGATCTTATGTCCTCTTATGTCAGTGTAGACGGTGGGGACAACCTAAAACAAGTAAACAATATATGAACTGAACAATATTCCTATAAAAGGTTTGCAACATTATAGATAAAAAAATTATTCACAAATGATTTAGGAAACGGAAGAAATGTCACTGAGCACAGAATTCCCACCTTCAAAAAATACTGGTACATACCAGTTGAAGTTTGCTGTCCTTGTTCAACACTGCAATAGAACCACCGAATGAAATAACAGTAGTTCAATTGAATCTAGTTTCTTTATTTAGCATCTTCTCCAGAAACAGTCCATATCAATTATTAAACAAATATGTTTCAATGTAATACTAGTCACCAACTCACCCATCAAGAGGATTAACAACTCCAGGAAAATGTGCTCCAAAACTCAACTTATGTATCTTATGACTGACCTGAAATTCAGAATTCATTTTCTTTCTTCATAAGCATTATTTAGTAGTAAATTCCATGCATAACAGATGATGTTCATTTCAGCATGCTACAAATCTAGGACTAATTCCTAATTAGGAAGTAAAGCGCACAGAATAAAGCTGAAAACTCTTAATTAGAAACAAAAGCCAATATACCTTTGTGAAAAGAGAAGAATAAAAGAAAGGAGAACTCAGCATAAGCCACTTACATTGAAAGTTTCCTTTTGAAATGCCAAGAGATCATGAACATGCATATTTGAATGTTGGAAACTTTTGCCTGGTGCAAAATGAAAATTCCCAGCTACTTTGTTCACCTCAAGAGATCCATATAAGTTGCATCCTTCACCTTCCTCCTCTTTAATCTTTTGAAGGAAGCCTTCCCTTTTACACTATATGAGAGAAAAAACCAATGGAAAATGAAATCAAATTATTAATATAAATCAGCCCCAAATAAAACCTAACATATATGAAACATGCATATTTGTACTACTTGCAGATAAATACAATATTATTATGAAGTTAGAAATGCCATCTATAGTACATTAATGATTAAGCATTAGAGCGTCAACCATCTAGCAATTACAAACATACAAATTTTTAAACCATATAATAGGAAGTAGACCACTAACTTATGAAATATAATAGGTATTCCATCAACTGTCAACATGAACGAATAGTAATGTTTACAAAATAGGTCATCTGCATAGGTTCTAAAATGATAATTTAACTGAAGTATAAAGACTGAAAGGTCCAAAACACTAAATTAAGTTCGCTGCTAAATATTATGAGTCAATGACATATAAAGTAGTAAAAAGGGATAAACAATTATTCTAATTTCTCAGAAGCTTTTCTTCCTCTTTGCACAACCATGATTGCCCCATGAGACTCCATGTTGTGGTAGTGGAGCTGAAGCAAGAGCCAATTGTGTAGATGAAAGTGAAACTAAACATGAAGCCTCTACTACTGCAATTGGGGTCCTAATTAGGGGGACCATGATAGTGGATGGGGGTGGTATCTTACCACTACCATCATCAATACGAGAATTTTCACTCCAAAACCAATATTCCGTCCTCCAAATTATCCTCCTGGAATGTAGTCCCAAGTGTTATATAAATTATCCATCTTTGACTTCTCACAGAAGGCACAACTGGCACTAATCTTGTGCCTCAGTTGTCCTCTGTTTTGACCAGTTTGTATAATGCTTGCATATAATTAACCTGAACCTCTAGACCTTAGTGTTCTCTTCATCCCACCACCAACTGTTGGTGCTACAAGCCATGATATATGATAGTATTTTGATGTAAGCACACCTGCCAAGGCATGTAGTGGAATATTTAGCTTTTTCGCACCATTTTCCACCTCTATACAAATATGGTTCCCCTATACTTAATCTACCCTAGCATGGTTCCCCTCTACTCATATATCTTTCCAATGATTGGATTGACTTGAAACTACAAACCAAATCATGTTATAAATTGGCTTGAAGAACTATGAAACATACCTAACTTGTGACCAAAAATGACTATCAAGAAGTTAGAACAGTCTCCTTCACTACATTAACACCATCTCTATCAGTGCGCAAGTCATCCCAGTGATCACTCATCACCATAACACCCAAATCCTGTCATACACGCAGTAGGTGACTAATGGTGCGGGAGTAGATACCAAATCTACTCTTTAAAATCTTTGGTAGCTGCAACCTAGAGTAAGTACCATAAAAGTAATGGACCCTTGTATGCTCAGTGACAAGTTTGATGAATTCTTCCCTCTTATACAAGTCATTAGTCCATCCACAGTATTTATGCCTAACAATTCTTCCCTCTCATGCATATCGCCCACCAACACCATGAGATTAAAAAATGGAAGCATAAACCACAAGAGGAACAATTTCCTCCACAATTAGATGAACAACTTGCAATAAAATGAGGGAGAAGTAATGGAAAAGAGTAAGACGAGGAAAATCACAAACAAACAGAAAAACTATCCAAAAGGGCTTTAGGTTACCTAAATAATTTGTAATAATAGATGATAGTAACCTTTGCTCTCTCCTCCAAGCTCTCACAAATTTTCCTTCCTCAAAAACCAACAAGAAGACCAAGCGGCACACTCAAGCTCAAGGATAGAAAGATGAATGTAATGAGAAACATTGTGAGGGAGAAATTAAGAAGTGCTTTTTTTGTCCCTTGAGTTTTTCCTAAACCCTAAACCTCCCCTAGGTCCCACCTCTAAGAGAATCCAATTATCCCTCCTCCATGTGTGCATTTGAGCAAGCTTGTGAGAGCAAGGTTCTAGGTCTAGGAGCATCACACTCTCAACAATGGTAAGGAGTGCGCTAAAAGGGCTTGGAGCACCACCCCAAGGATGCTTCCACTCAAAACATAATTTTAGGGTGGGAGCTCCATTTAGGAGGATAGTTGCCATAAACCTAGGTGGAATATACTTATTAAAGATGAGATCAAAGAAGACAAACACACTTCAAAATAAAGGCCTCAACAATCTTCAAGAAAATTAAGGAAAAGCAATTAATGGCCCACAAGGCATGAAAGAACAATTTGTACTTCTAATGGCAACATTTGTCGATCAACCATTCATTTCTTGAAATATAACCTTGCCAAATTCTAGGGCATGAAGAGAAACAATGTAATAAATCAACCTTGAAAGCATTCATATTGCCAATCAATCACTTAATGAAACTAGTGATCAGAAAGAAAATATGCTATAAAAGTCCCTCTGGCAATTCCTTCACCTCACCATCCATGACACCCTCAACAAGTTCAACTTTCTTTTATCCATGAACCACTGCTAGGGCACAAACTTCTATTAAGTTAATGATTAAAATAAAGGAGAAGCAAGTAGTAGAAAATATTGCCACTAAATGTTTTCTAAGGAGAGATATTCCTTTCAAGATTGCGAAGAACAACCCATTCTACCAAGCAATGTTGGATGTTTTTGCCTGCAGCACAAGGCTCCTACTTATAAGGAGTTGACAGGGTCTACCTTCTAAACAAAAAGCCCAATTATGCTTGTAAATTGGTGAAGTTTAAGGAATCATGGGAAACCACTGGATGCACCCTGAAGTTAGATGGTTGCAAAACTGGGAGGGACGACACAATTCTTACTTTCTTAGTTAATGTCATAGAGAGGAAATATTTTATTAAATTGGGCAACACATCCATAATTTAAAATGTAGTATTATTATCTATGTTGCACTGGCTATGGGGACAGGGGGACGGAGCGGACGGGGGGATGCGTTTCCAGAACGGCTAGAGCGCACCCCCAAATTTTCCGGGGACGGCTGGTTGGGGACAGCAAGTGCGGCAACTATTTATTATATTTATTATTTATTAAAAAATTAAAATTAAATAAATTAAACATGAATCAAAATAAATAAAATACTAAAATGATAAATCTAAAGACTAATACTAATAGTCTAATAGTATCTAATCGTCATTGAGAATTGTGCATCACAAAAACAAATTTCGTCATCATTGCATAACATAAGTACTATTAGTTTCATACAACTTGCAACCTACAATCTACTACTGTCTAAAATCTACATAATCATTTTATGATCATTCTAATATCTACATAATCATTCTATGATCATTGATGCATGATGAATCATTTCAAAATTTAAATAGCAGGTAAAGCGTAAAAGTAAATAGTACTAAAATTTAATAAAGATGTAAACATGAACAATTCATTAAAATTTAAATATAAATCTCAAATTAAGAGTCTAAAAGTAGAAAACCATGGATTATAAATTTATAAATTATAGTCATCGACTATAGTCCAAGAACCAAAATGACAAAAATTAAAATTTAAAAACAATATAGTCACTAGTGTAGCTGCCAAATGGTAAAACGGTAAACCGTAAATGTTTTAAGTTTGATAGGTATATGTGTTAGCCTTTTGGTTAGGGTAAATGTAATTTAGGAATTTACATTTTTTTATATTAAAATTTTCAATTTTATTAAAATTTTGCTTTAATTTTTTTATATAAAAATGAAATATTTTAATATTTTTTTAACTTATGATTTGAAATTTTATTGGGGACATCTAGAAGTCCCCGATTTATCGAGGGACGTTTTGGAAGTCCCCAAAAAGTCCCTGAATTTTCGAGGGACGGCTAGGGGACGGCCTTGAAGTCCCCAAGTCCCTGATGGAGTCCCCAACAAATCTGGAACGTTTCCGACGAGTTCCAAAGTCCCCGGAATGGAGGGAACAACATGAAATTATGGCGGGGACGGGTCCCCATGCAACATAGATTATTATGTAAGTTGTTGGATGCAATCATCTAAGGGATAGGTCTACAACATGTTGTCCATGTCATAATGGATTACATTGTTAATAACATGGATGTTGGCATGTCACTTACGAAAAGATATCTAACTTTGTTTTGGACTCCTCCCATTGCCCATTACAGTGATTTGATTTTAAAGAATATGGAAAGAAGTGATGTCCCATGGGGACGTATACCTAAGGGTGGGACAAGATGGGGGTCATGCCCCCACGTTTCCAGGACAAGGGGGCACTTGGGGAAATGTTTCCCCATGTTCCCATTTTGGGGAAATGAGAGAAAACATAGGGGAAACGCTTCCCTGGTGTGGGGGACAGGTTTCCCCAAAGTAGGGACTTATGGGTGTCCCCCCAAGAAAGGGGTGGCGCTTCTAAGCCACCTGTTACCCACCACTTCGTGGTTGATATCCCTAGGATAAATTTTCTCCATGATGGACCTCAACCAGTAGCCCCTTGCAGCCTCCTACTAGCTCGTTGTGCCATTTCTCTACCACCTGAGCTAGCCATGTGGTCCCTCACCCATCTGTATTGATCGTATGTTTGAAGGTGTGTCTCCCGAATCTAAAGGTATGTCTTGTCATTTGGTAATTGAGTATTGGGTTTACTTATCATGGATACTTATGGGCATGGATTGATGGGGGGATTTGGCGGAAAGAGTGGGCTTAGTCTGTGCTCCTATCCCCTTGTTAAAATTGGAAACTGGGGCCAGATTCCACTTTGGTCTGTTTAGTTGATGTAGATAATAATCCCATTGAATTACTCTTTTCGAGAGGACTAAAATCAATCTAAAGATCATCAAAATTGGTCAAGGAAAATATTTATTTATTCAAAAGGAAATGCTACAAGACATGTTTTTGTTTAGGCAGCAAAAATTGAAATTTTGAATTTTAAATTTGCCTCAAATCATCATATCAAATTGTATATAACGGCATTCCCCCATCCTCATTTTTGACATCTCATCACTCAGCTTCTCTCCGTGAGATGGCCACAGAAGGAAGGAATGCCCCAACAAAGAAGGAAATATTTTATTGATGTCTTGGATGGCTTTCTAAAGGAGCGAGTTCCTCAAGAAGGAGGCCGAGCTTGATCGAGGTTCGTACGATTCTGTTTGGACTGTTTAGTGGGTAGTTCTGCGTCTTCTACAGGTCAGGATTGCAGCAGAAAGGAAGCCACAGTCATGAGGGTCATCTACATGATGTTTGGGCTCATATCTTGGTTGAACTTGCTCCCTTACAGCAGTTTCGGCCCTAGCTGTGTGCTTTAGGAGGGCCGCAGGCCTAGATCCTCGTGTGAAAAGGGTTCACGGGCTGGTAAGATGCCCCATGTCTTGGAGCCCTTGAGTTGGAGGTTGTATCTTTTGTTGATTACTAGCCCAGATCAGCAGCAGAGGTATTTGGAAGGTGGCCGCAGTCAAGTAAGAAGTTCGCAAGTTAAGAAAAGGATGCTTCACCAGCATGCCAACACCCCTTACCTGTGATCAGTCTTATTCCAGCATGTGGGTAGATCATCTTGAAGGAAGTCCATCTTGGAGCAGTGATAGATTGTTGTTGTAGCTTGACATCAAACCCTAACCAGAATACCAGTATTCAGAAGCCTTTACATCAGTATGCTTCAGGCCTAAAAGGTCACAAATTGTCTTCTACAAATTGCGTTGTTGAGGCTGCTATGTATCTAAGGACATTGATCTTGAATCTCCAAATTGGAAAGTCAATTTTTGTACTCTCTCTCTTTGCTGAACATTTGATATTAATATTAAGAAGAAGGGTTTTCCCCATCTTCCGGCTTTTCCCTGGCTTGAGCCATATCTTGTGTCCTCTTATCTTGACTTGTCCTCTGGATCTATAGCTCATGTTCACTCTCAGTTATATGATTGTTAATGGTAATGATATGGTTTAAATCAATTCTGAAGTAACTGTCCTATGCAAAGATCATGTAATTTTAATATGGTATCAGAGCCAGGTGAGGACAAGCCCAAGCAGGTGCGAAAGAGAAGCAACCTCTAATGAAGTTTGTTGTCAGGTCTTCATGATCTCCTCCTGCCAGGCTGAAGGTAAGAATTCATGAAGTGTCTATGTGTATTTTGATTAGCAGCCGAAAGAGGATGGATTTCATTGTATTAAATCCTTGAAGTAGTCTTCAGCTATAATAATGTCGGAGTTAGGCATGGAAGGAAAAGAGGCTTCTTGTAAATAAAGTTACCACTAGCTGAGAATCCAGATTCTGTCAGTTCCAGAAGGGGTTGGAAAGAAGATTAACGGCAGCTCACCTTGAACTGAGTTCCGAGATATTACAAGTTAAGATCCAAGTGCATAATCAGCACTCTAATCAGAATCAAATTTGCAGCGAGTATGAGAAGACAGTAGTTAAGGATAAAAGGTCTTTCAGAAAATTAAAGATTAAAAGTGGAAACCTCTAGGTCTGTATTGTCCATCCAAAGTTCTGAATGTCTGAACATCCTCACATCTCTGAGGTGACCCACGTAAGTGTATCCAAAAGTAAATGTACAAGATATAAATTAGCGTCTGGAGGTTCTATTTCAATGCTGAGATTCTAGCTCATCTGTCATACTCCATAATGTTCTGAAGTAACCAAAAGCAAGCAAAGATATATTTGAAAGGTATTTCTTTTGGTTCATTGTGTTAGGGCAAGATTTAAGCCCATCCAAAAGGCGGACCTGAAATTCACATGAATCCTTACACTATTAATTTCTGACCATTCCAGGATTTGCTCCGAAATTATCTCTGCATCATCTCTACCTTCATGAACATATCAGCAACTTGATAGCATCCTAAGTCACTTGACACGGGGACACGATGACCCCCTGGAACAGGACATGTTATATATATATATATATATATATATATATATATATATATATTAAAAAATAGATATTTCTTACACAAATTCATACAAATCCATTGATTCAAACATCGATTTTCATCTAGATGTAAGTTTTACAAAGATACAATCATACAAAGTAACATTATGCATACATATTAGTATATTACAAATACAATTGTGACTTATTCATCAATGAACCAATAGGAGAAAAACAAGACACTGTAGTTTTCTCATTAAGTCATCAAAATCAAAATGTGTTACGTAGGTAGTAAAATGCCAATGGCAAATAGAAATAGCAAATACAAAACAACTACAAACCTCAAGGCAGTAGGTAGCTCATGAGTGATGCATCAATCCTCATCATCAAAATCAGCATCATTGTACTCATCATCATGGTCACCACTGCTCTCCTCTACTGCATCCTCCTCCTCTGTATCCAATGTCATCTTTGCATCTATTCATGTGGAGGATGACCCCTCTACAGTACCACCATCATCAAATGTGGCAGGCTCTAGCATTGGCTCATAGAGATCCAGGTTGGCCAATGCCAAGTCAACGCTATTGTCCAGACCCATATCATCAGGAAAGACATCCCACATCTTTGTCCTTCCCTTCAACCACTCATCCATCTGACTGTAAATAAGACGAAGGTTGGTGTACACATACACCATTGTCTCTGCCCTAGACTGCTCAAGCCTGCTCTTCTTGACACTATACAAATTCCCATATGTGCTACAATTCCTCTCGCAACAAGAGGATGAAGTCCCCTGAGAGAGGAGCCTTATGGCTAAAACTGCTGTAGAGGAGGGCTTGTTGCCCCATGAGTTGTCCACCAAGAATAGGGCTTCTTAGGCCCCCTGTCTCTAATCACATCATATCCTGCAAATCGACCAATGCTAGTGGAAAAATCTGCGAAGACATCCTCCACCTCATCAAGGGATGCTCTATCCGAAAAAATCTGCTTGAATGCATCTTTCCTCCAATGTGAGATTTCACCATCCATGTGAGGAGGAAATCTACAGGAAGGTCCACCATTCAGCCACTCATGGTTGTAGTATTTTGGGTTCAAGGAGTGAGCCAAACAATGTAAAGGTGTGCAATTCTTGTCCCATTCGCTGACAAGAATATTCTGTATGGTGGTGAAGAAGGCCTCTGGTGATGTCTCATACTCAAGGCACTCAATCTGTAAAATAATTGTTAAAATTGGACAACTAGGTCCAAACTCCGAGTTGTGCTGCTCAGATGACGATCCCAATATTTTTATTGGATTCCTCTTTCGGAGAGGTGTAAGATTGATCTAAAGATCATCTCGATCGGATGAGCAGAACATGTATTTTGAATTTATTCCACTTATGTGCTAGGTCGGCCTGGAATAAAATATAGACTTAAATGTCTTAAAGGATGTGTCACACACCCCCAAAGATTCCTATATATTGGAGAGACTTAGAGTTCATTTGACACACATTGGTGTGGAGGAATTCTCTCTCTCTGGATAGCGTTGGAGCTGTGATATATATAGATTGTTCTTTGTTTGGGTTGTTCTGGGTTATGTGTGACACGCTTGGCTGAATGACCTATTGAAGACTTTGCTGGTAGAAGCATCCTGCTGATCGCCGTAACGCCACCATTTATTATCTCTGTTTTGGCTTGTCTTCTATCGATCTATTAGCATGTTCTATCTTCTTCAGTATTGTGCCCTAATCTGAAATGGCATAGAACATCTGCTGAAATTAACATGGTATCAGAGCTTTAAGGGGAAGACAATGCCCAATTTGTGTTGAATTGCAATCTCCAACCTATTGATCCATTGTGCAACACATACACAAGAAGTCTAGCTCGTTGGAGGAGGAAAATCACTGTCTTGCGCCGCAGCAAAGGAGTACGACCAGTGTGGAGAAATAGGGTTGTCTGAAGCCTATTTCAGGAGGCCGAAGTTGCTGTCAGAGGGCCGAGACAGGGAGGACTTGTTTAAGGGTCTCTTTGAAGGTGGACAGTCCTCAAAATAGGCTGACGTAGACTGTCTGAAGGGCTGAAAGGGAGCCGCTATCATAACAAGAAGAACAGTCCATGTTTAGGGCTAGAAACTGCCCATACATTACAGCGTGGAGGGAGATCCCTTCCCTAAAGGACAGCCGCAGTATTTAGGGGCAATTCTGGGCAGAGATAAGGGTTGAAAAGGGGACTGTCATGATGCCCTAGTTTCAAGCGGTGGAGCAGCTTTCAAACAGTCGACAGAGCTTGCATGGAAGTATCGTGGATGTGAGGAATAGCAGCGTATGCTGCTATTGGTAAGCCGTTGCACTTGGAAGGCTACTTCAGTTAGGTCGTAGCCCTTTATTCTCTAGTTTGATGGGTCGAGATCCATAGGCAGGAGGCCGAGGTTGATGAAGCAAGGCTGGGCATATTTCATGGGCATTTGAGGACCGTTCTCAGCTGGGTTTGTCTTCATGTGCAAGCCGCATATGTTCTATGGAGATTACAGGATTAGGACCCATGTTTTGTGAAGATTGTACAGCCTAAATATCAGTCCATCCTAAGCCGCAATCTCTGCAAGGAAGTATGAGCTCTTTTGGGGTTAATCACATGGTTTTGCTGCTATATGACAGGATTGATGTATGCCCTAACCAGATCTACAATCTTCAAAGAATTGAACTATTTTTGGTTCAAGATCATCAGCAAAGAACACCACATTAGTTGATCCAGGATTGAGCTTCTTTAGGAGGTTGAATAGTAGTCGCTTTTTCTATCGTTGTCCTATGGCTAAGGCAGCGTATATTCTCTGAAGGCTACAGCAAGTTGCTATGCTAGGCCGCAGGCCATAGCCAGCAACTTGAGGCGGTTTCTGGGTTACTTTGAAGTGATTAAGGCAGGAAAAGGGACAGCGTGGTGTTGAGGATGCCGCAGGCCTGAAAGCCTGGAAGACCTGTTTGGTAATGTGTTCTTGCTGCAGATTGGAGCCGCTGTCTCAGAGTTATTGTGTTCGGTTCTTAGAGGCTGTGCCATAGCGGAAGAGAGAGAAGTTATGAAATTGGTCCCTTATCTTAAGCACGAAGAGGCTACAGAACTCCTTGCAAGAATCTCTCCTGTAAAGGGAAATGTCTTGGAGGATATGCTACATGGTTTAATATTTACTGCAACCCACTGTCATTCAAATGGGGCAACTGTTAAGGCATGTGTGGCTAAGTTATTGCGGGATTATTCATCATGCAAGGCTTTTGCTCTGGCTTATAGAAAGAATGATCGAATTGAGAGTTGCAGACAGCGCAGTGAAAGAATGGAGTGATCAATTTTCATTTACTGCTAATCTACTCGGAACCTTTAGAGATGATGCATGGCGTAACATAGTCCCAGGTCTTCCTGGACTTGTCCTTTGTTGCACTAATTCTGTAAAGGCAAACTTGTTGAATCTTGTTTGAAGGCAATATGATGAGTGTTGTGGCATGCCGCAAGCCATACCACAACAGCAAGCCGTGTGGTTATCACATGAGTTTTTTGACTGTGTGATTTGAGGCAGCCACAGATTCAAGCTAAAGTTGGATGCAGACCAATCACAATAATTCCCAGATCTGTGCACATGGCATAGACATGATTTCAAGTGAAAACAAAGAAATTATTTTGATGTACTTGGCAAAATATTTAAAAATCTCTACATTCAGGAGCAGTAAAGTACCTCATCTGAGGGTATTATGATACTAGCACAGCTGACCAGTAACAGTGGTTGTGAATCTGAACTCAACCTAGTGGCAGTGACCTTAGAAAGTGTCTTGACCAGATGACAAATTGCAGAACTGAGATCTGAAGCCTTAGAGCCTTAGATCAGTCAACCATTCACTGCAAACGGGCAGATCTGAAAGCAAAATGCAATGCCACATATAGTAGATGATCAGCTCAAGTGCAGGATAAAAGGCAGATGTAGTCTTAGAAGGCTACTTGAGGAAGCTACAGCAGATCTCCTCAGAATAACAGGTAGTTGCTGTAAGGACGTCTAACACAAGCTGAGGCTTGTTGATATATTCTCCCTGTTGGACAGTGACATAAATAGACACCTATGTAGCAGCAAGCATGTGACTGTATCAGCTCACAATGGAGCGTAATGGTAAAATGTAAACTGAGAAGTTTTTGCATCTTTCAGTCACGTTGTTGAAGTCTTCAGCTAAAGCCAGTGGTCTTGGATGGTTTTGACTGTGGGAGAATAAGACTCCTTTCCAAGCTGGTGTCTGGGATGCCCTCATTTAAAATAGATGTCTTCTCTCGGGAGAGAAGCTGGCATTAAGAGGGAGAATATATCTGTATATGCTCCTGAGTGGATACCTTTGTTCAACGAAAGAAGATCCTCATGGCTCAGGGACATATGGCTTCAGAGGGGGAAATTCCGTAGGAAAACCAAGAAGCCATATAAATACCCGGGTATCTAGCAGCCATGAGTACTATTGAAGCTTGGATCCTTTGAGGAAGTCGTAAAGCATCAAAGGATGCTATGCACGAAGAGTATGAGTCCATTATGAAGAATGATGTCTAGGATGTGGTTCCAAGACCATAGGACAAAGCAGTTGTCACCTCGATCAAGCATGGATCTGATGGAAGTGCTGAAAAGTTCAAGGCAAGATTCGTTGCCCGTGGCTTCTCTCAAAAGGAAGTAATAGATTATGATGACATATTTGCACCTGTGGCCCGATACACCACCATTCGATCTATTATAGCCCTTGCCGCTACGCAAGGATGGAGTCTTCATCAGATGATGTGAAGACCGCATTTCTGCATGGTGCGATAAAGGAAGAGAAATATGTGGAGCAACCTCTGGGGTTGGAAGTCCATGATCGGGACACCCATGTTTGCAGGGTGAAGAAAGCTCTCTATGGGCTGAAACAAGCACCCTGAGCTTGGTACGAGAGGATAGATAGCTACCTGATGAAGCTAAGCTTCACTCGTAGTATTACTGAACTGAACCTTCACTGCAAGGTTAATAGAGAGAAGCCTCTCACTCTGGTGTTGTAAGTGGATGACCTCTTCCTGACAGGTGCTGACCCTCTCATTCATCAGTGCAAGAGGGAGCTCGCTGCTAAGTTCGAGATGAAGGACCTAGGACGAATGTCTAGGCCTGAAGGTCTAGCAGAGACCTGGCGAGATTTTCCTTTCTCAAGGAAAATACATTATGAAGTTTTTGGTATGATGGACTGTAAGTCCATGGAACTCAACTTTAAGAAGTTGAGTAGCGGCGTTGCTGGGCCCGTCCTACTGAGTATCGTCAACTCATAGGGACCCTGATGTTCTTAGTGAACACCTGTTCGGACGTATGTCGTGCAGTGAACACTTTGAGTCAACACATGGTTGATCATAACATTCACTAGGTTGGTGCCAAGAAAATCTTGAGATATCTCTGAGGCACGTTAGACCATGGGCTGAGATACACTGCCGGGAGTATGACACTCCATGGATATTCTGATGCCGATTGGGCTGGCAGTGTGGTGGATCGCAAGAGCACATCTGGATGCTACTTCACATGTAGATCTGCTTCGGGCAGGAATCTAAAGTCGGTAGCCTTGAGCACCGCTGAGGCCGAATACATTGTAACATGTATGGCCTGTTGTGAAGTCACTTGGTTGCGAAAGCTAATCTGTGAGTTGTTCGAGCATGTGCTAGATGCCACCGTTATCCTTTGTGATAACCAGAGGGGGATTCATTTGTCATAGAATCCCGGGTTCCACGATTGATCCAAGCATGATGATGGCTGGTACCACTATCCGAGATATGGTACAGCGAGGCGCTGTAAGGCTCGATCATATAGGAACTGATGAGCTCGCGGATATTCTCACAATGCCCTTGGGGAAGGTCATGTTCCTAACCTTCCGTGAGAATCTTGTTATCATGGAACGATCCTATTCTGAGGGTCCTGTTGGACGATGAGCTCTGGGAGCTCTGGGGGGCTTTGGGGACAGCTTCTCGGAGCTATGAGCAACCACAAGGCTAGGCTTGCCAAACCTTGTTGGTGTGCTTGGACCCCACCGTTATGATTATTGAGTTGGTTTACCTCTCATTATCTATGCCCCGTATGCATCCTACCCATTGAGTTCAGGGCTCATGGGAAGTACCTCTCATTTGGCCAATGAGACTGGAAAGGCTAGAGACTAGTAGCAAAGACTGATGGACGCATCAGAACTTGCCGTACTCTCTATCTAGGATGGCACGATCCAACCACTTGATCTGGGATCAAGTCTTGTGAGGTCTCGGACCTTTGCCTGACTTCGGGTCAGATGAACCAACTTCGGGTTGGTTGGAGACTCTTTGTGAGTCCAATAGAGGTTTTGACCTCTGGGCTGAATCTGTCAGCCGGGAATGATGTCTTTGTGACTGACCCACTTTTGTTCTGAAATAAAGAGGCCAGCAAAGCAAGTTACGGCGGGATGACGCACGATGTTTGGATTGCACTAGTGCACGGAGTTCTCCCTAGTTGAGAGGGAGTGTTAAAATTGGACAACTAGGTCCAAACTCCGAGTTGTGCTGCTCAGATGACGATCCCAATATTTTTATTGGATTCCTCTTTCGGAGAGGTGTAAGATTGATCTAAAGATCATCTCGATCGAATGAGCAGAACATGTACTTTGAATTTATTCCACTTATGTGCTAGGATGGCCTGGAATAAAATATAGACTTAAATGTCTTAAAGGACGTGTCACACACCCCCAAAGATTCCTATATATTGGAGAGACTTAGAGTTCATTTGACACACATTGGTGTGGAGGAATTCTCTCTCTCTGGGTAGCGTTGGAGCCGTGATATATATGGACTATTCTTTGTTTGGGATGTTCTGGGTTATGTGTGACACGCTTGGCTGAATGACCTATTGAAGACTTTGCTGGTAGAAGCATCCTGCTGATCGCCGTAACGCCACCATTTATTATCTCTGTTTTGGCTTGTCTTCTATCGATCTATTAGCATGTTCTATCTTCTTCAGTATTGTGCCCTAATCTAAAATGGCATAGAACATCTGCTAAAATTAACAATAATGTTCCTCATAAACTCAATCATGGAATCCCATCCCTCATCAACCTCTCCTAGGATGGATTGGTCTGTATTTGCAAATCGAAACAAGGAAATGATAGGGTCCATGATCCAAATAAGTAGATATACCCTCTCCCACTAAGCATCATCTAACATTGTGTCCTTCACTCTTTTTGAGGTTGCTTGATCTATCTTTCTCCAAAAAGACCAAAAAAACTCTAAAATAACCATGGCCCCAAGAGCAATCTTGACCTCCCTCAACCTCTTCAACATGATGAATGAAGAGGCAAATCGTGTATCCACAATCTTCAACAATGATAGATTGATGTACTCCTTGTAGATAGTGAGGGCATTTGTATGGTTTTGTACAAAGTTGCAAATATGACGTGCATCCTCAATAATGCTTCCAATCCAAAGCATATCAGAAGCAATAGATTTCAGTGCTAAGTTCAATGAATGGACAATGCAAGGTGTCCAAAATACTTCTAGATATTTAGCTTCCACAATCATGCTAGCAGCCTTGCAAATAGGTGCATTATCTATAATGATTTGCACACAGGAATCAACACCAAATCCTGCAAATCGACCAATGCCAGTGGAAAATTCTGCAAAGGCATCCTCCACCTCATCAAGGGATGCTCTATCCTGAAAAAAATGCCTGAATGCATCTTTCCTCCCATGTGAGATTTCACCATCCATGCGAGGAGGAAATCTGCAGGAAGGTCCACCATTCAGCCACTCATGGTTGTAGTATTTTGGGTTCAAGGAGTGATGAGGGCCAAGAATATCTTGTATTGTGGTGAAGAAGGCCTTTGGTGATGTCTCACACTCAAGGCACTCACTCTGTAAAATAATGTTCCTCACAGACTCAATCATGGAATCCCATCCCTCATCAACCTCTCCTAGGATGGGTTGGTCTGTATCTGCAAATCGAAACAAGGAAATGATAGGGTCCATGATCCAAATAAGTAGATCTACCCTCTCCCAGCATGCATCATCTAACATTGTGTCCTTCACTCTTTTTGAGGTTGCTTGATCTGTCTTTCTCCAAAAATACCAAAACTCTGAAATAACCATGGCCCCAAAAGCGGTCTTGACCTCCCTCAACCTCTTCAACATGATGAGTGAAGATGCAAATCGTGTATTCCTTATAGATAGTGAGGGCATTTGTATGGTTTTTTACAAAGTTGCAGATATGTCATGCATCCTCGATAATGCTTCCAATCCAAAGCACATCAAAAGCAATAGATTTCAATGCTAAGTTCAATCAATGGACAATGCAAGATGTCCAAAATACTTGTGGATATTTAGCTTCCACAATCATGCCAACAGCCTTGCAAATAGGTGCATTATCTGTAATGATTTGCACACAAGAATCAACACCTACATCTTCAATAAATTTAGTAAACAACTCACCCATATATTGTCCATACTTGTATTGTCCAAGTGCATCCACTGATTTCAAGAAAACTGAACCATTCAAGGAAGACACCATGAAGTTGATGAGTGGGTGTCGTGTTGGATCTATCCATCAATCATAAACAATGCTAACCCCAGATGTTGGTCATGTTGATTTAATAGGCTCAAGCACTTTATCCACCTCTTTCTTTCCCTTCTTCAACAATGTGGTTCTAAGCTTCTCTGACCCGAGAGGCACATACCTTGATGGAGCCCCTTGAGTTAGAGCTCAGCACATCTCAATAAATAGAGGTGAGCGTCCAACATTGAAGGATATGAAATTCTGATAGAAAAAAAAGGCAATGGTGAGATCAACATCTTCCCGCTTCTCTTTCTGGAAAATCTTGTCCATTGGACCAAGTGCAATTGCCTTTCTTTTTGTTGCTCGTCCCCCACTAGAACTCTCAAATGGGGTAGGAATTTACAGGGTAAGTTCCGTAGATCAAGAACCAAAGGTCACCGCTCACAAACAGATCACAAATCAGTACACCAATATAATCACGTGGTTAAAACCCTCAAAGAGGGAAACAGTCCACGCCCTGAGCCAACGCGACCACTTCAAGGAATTTATTAATATAAAAGAAAAGTTACATATGTTTCTCTAATAAACGTTACCAGACAAATGACCCTCCATGCTTTTTAAATAGAGATCATGGACCAATCGAGTGTTAAGCCACGGATCAAGTGCCATTAATACCGAGGTGAGAGATAACCATCGGATCACTACAAATCGTGACCGTCGGATTATAAGTTACAAATGTGCATGGTAAAGAAACACACTTTACCTAACTCTACACTAGACTAAGTTATTCTTAACTATTTCCTATGTGTCGGAATATCCTAACATCCCCCCTTAAGAGCAACTTGGGATAGGATTGAAGGATTTACAAAGGTGACACAAAAGGAGCCTATTTCCTATGTGTCGAAATATCCTAACATCCCCCCTTAAGAACAAATTGGGATAGGATTGGAGGATTTGCAAAAGTGACACAATAGGAGAAGGAAGGAGGCATTAGAGCCTATCCCCCCTTAATGACAACTTTCCTGAACTCCAAGCATGGATCGAAGTTTGGTAAACTTCACCTCTGTGAGAGCCTTTGTAAAGATATCGGCTACTTGATCATTGGTTGGACAGTACTGCACCTCAAGAACACGATCATGAATGAGCTTTTCGATGAAGTGTATGTGGAGTTCAATGTGTTTCATACACTGATGCTGAACTGGATCTTTACATAGCTGAATGGCACTCTGATTATCGCACCAAAGTGTAGTTGGATGCTGCTGATGAAGACCAAATTCAGACAGGATCTGACGAAGCCACATGGCTTCCTTGCTGGCTTCAACTGCACCACGATACTCTGCTTCTGCTGAAGAAAGGGAGATGACACTTTGTTTCTTACAAGACCAAGTAATACGTCCTGAACCAAGAGTGAATACATATCCTGTAGTGGACTTCCGATCATCAGGGTCACCAGCCCAATCAGAATCAGTGAAACCAATCAACAAGGGAGATGCTCCTGCACTGTAATGAATCCCGAACTGAACTATACCTCAAATATATCAAAGTATTCTTTTAGCTGCTTTCCAGTGACTTTCATAAGTTTGGTGCATAAACCGAGCGACAAGACCAACAGCAAAGGAAAGGTCAGGACGGGTATGGGTTAGACACAAAAGTTTACCAACAAGTTGACGGTATAAGGTAGCATCAACTTCAGGGGTAGTGCAGTTCATTGAAAGCTTGACTCCAGACTGAAAGGGAGAAGGAGCAGGCTTACAGTCTTCCATGTGAAAGTGGTGTAGAAGATCACAGGCATACTTGGACTGAGAGAGGGTAATGCCTTCCTTGGATTGCAAGACTTGAAGACCAAGGAAATAATGCAAGTGTCCTAAGTCTGTCATTTCAAACTTTTTTTTGAGGCTAGACTTCACATGGTTTATATGGTTTGGATCACTACCAGTAAGGATAAGATCATCAACATAAAGAACAAGGATGGTGAAGGAATTACCCACCTTCTTGGTGTAAACAGTGTTGTCAGAATGACACCTAGAAAAGCCATTATCTAAGAGAAATCTATCCATTTTGGCATACCAAGCCCGAGGAGCTTGTTTGAGACCATAGAGAGACTTCCTAAGGCGACAAACAAGGCTGGAGTCTTTTTGGATAAAGCTAGGGGGTTGTTCCATGTAGATTTCTTCATGCAAATCTCCATGTAAGAAGGCAGATTTAACATCCATCTGATGGTCTTCCCATTTAAAGGAGGCAGCAAGAGAAATAACAAGGCGGATAGAATTCATTTTGGCAACAGGGGAGAAGGTTTTAGTATAGTCAATACCTTCAACTAGTGAAAAACTTTTAGCGACAAGACGAGCTTTATGTCTATCCACTTTTCCATCTGGTCCAAACTTTGTTTTGTAAACCCATCTGCATCTGACAATTTTTCTTCCTTTTGGAAGAGGAACAAGATCCCAAGTATTGTTTGCCAATAAGGAACGATACTCTTCATTCATAGCTTCATCCCAATCTGGATGACCGGAGGCTTCTTCAAAGGTTTCTGGATCAAGTTTTTCTGGAACTTGAGCCAATAAGGAAGAGGCTCTTTCGAACTAAGAACGTGTACGTCGTCGATCGACAGGGTCACCTGCAAGAGAACCTGCTGCATCCCGAGTAGAGCAGACCCATCTTGGAAGCAATGGAGTATAAGGAACAATTTCATGAGCTGGAGGAGGATTTTAATCCTCGCTGTCATCATCTGAACTAGAAGGAATGCTATTAAAAATAGAAGAGAGAGAGAGAGGTGGCACATATGCCGAATCAGGCTCGCAGGCCAAAGGTGGCACACCCGTCGAACTAGGCTCGCAGGCCGATATATTTTCATCAAACTTTACATCTCTTCTAATGATTATATTTTTAGAATTTGGTTGAAGAAGTCTATATCCTTTGACATCTTCAGAGTATCCAACAAAAATACATTTTTCACTCTTAGGTTCTAAGGCTTTATGTTTCGCATCTGGAATATGGGCCCAAGCATCACTTCCAAAAACACGAAAGTGACTTACATCTAGTTTCACTGAGCTCCAAGCTTCTTCTGGAGTTATATTCTTTAAAACCTTGGTAGGAGTGTGATTTACTATGTAATTTCCACATTTAATGGCTTCTGCCCAAAAATTGAGACCAAGTCCTTTAGATTGAAGCAAACAATTAGCCATTTCTTTTAAGGTGCGATTCTTCCTTTCAGCTACACCATTTTGTTGTGGAGTATATGGAACAGTATGTTGCAAGTGAATGCCATGCTCAGTGCAGAAGTTGATAAATTTGTTGTTAACATATTCTCTGCCATTTTCTGATCTTAACTTAAGAATTTGATGTCCAAATTGTTTCTCAACAAAGGCCTTAAAGGCCAAGAACATGTTAAAAACTTCACTCTTGAGTTTTAATAAGTATACCCAAGTGCGTTTGGAAAAATCATCAATGAAAGTTAAGAAGTACTTGCAACTAGAGAAAGAAACAACAGGAAGTGGACCACATAAATCACTGTGCACAAGCTGCAAAGGGGTTGAAGCATGCCAAGAGGCACGTTTGTCAAAACTATCCTGATGATGTTTTCCGAGTACACATCCAGAGCAAACACCATCCCGGCAAGATACCATAGGAAGGCCCGTCACCATATTTTCCTTACATAGAGTTTGAAGAGAACGATGGTT